>OY294018.1:15983363-16529857 GCA_958510785.1 Exephanes ischioxanthus | reverse complement strand
AAAAGTTTGAAAAATTTCATTGTGACGTCACTTTCGGTTTGATAAACTCAATTTTCTGACCGGACGTGACGTACTTCCGGTATGACCGTAACTTCCGGTCGAAAAATGAGACTTTCGAACCGGTAAGTGAAATCGAAACAAATTAAAAAAAATTTTGTGCATGAAGTCACTTCCGGTTTAAAAATGAGAGATTTATCAAACCGCGAGCGATAGTAACATATGAATTGAGCACATGGTGCGTGACTATAATCGAAATCGAAAAGTGGACGCATATAAGGAAATCGGGATGGTAACTGTTTGTCTGAAACGCCGAAGGCGAGGGGGAAGCTCTGCACAACTACCTCACAAAATTTGGGAACTTTTCCGCACGAGCGTACGAGTTCGATCGCCGTTTCGCTCTCGCGTATCTTGTATGAATCTAGACGAATGCTTTCAGCGAGCATCTGGCGTTTGGTGAAAGCAATCGGGGGTTAGCTCGTTGTTTGTCTGCACGGTCTGCGCTCCCGTCGGCTTTCCAAATTTTCGTGCTCACCGGACTTAAAAGAGGTAAAGACGATTATGTCCCATTTTCTCGAAACATTATTCGCTCTACTGGAAAAAAAATGAAATTCCCATCGAATTCCCGTTGCAAACTTCTGTCTATAATGCACCAATAGTATTCTTCACTCGGTGCGACAATGCCAGTTTTACGCACGGTGCGTGTGCGTAAAACCGCCACTTCGCACCTTGCGACGCAAAATTTGGTACGATACTTGAGCATAAAACGTTTTCTTAACTCGTGTGATTGCAACACTCACCTGTGACTCGTGCTGCAAGCTCACACTCGTTAGGGAAAGTTTTTTCGCACTAGTATCGTAATCTGCTAATTACGATACTAGTGGAACAAAACTGTTTCTCAACTCGTGTGATTGCAACATTTCAGCTCGTGCTCGAAACTCACACTCGTCAGAAAAAAATGTTACCGCACTAGTATCGTGCAGTAAAACTTTTTCTGATGGGTGTGAGTTTCCGGCACGAGAAGAAGACGCGTGTTGCAATCATACGATTCAAGAAAAAGTTTTATCGCACTAGTATCGTAATAGAACTTTTACGACACTAGTGCGATGAAACTTGATCTTAAATCGTGTGATTGCAACACTCGTCTTCTTCTCGTGCTGGAAACTCACACCCATCAGAAAAAGTTTTACCGCCCTAGTATCGTAAATTACTATCACGCCTCTTATAGTATTGTTTGAGGTAGTTCTGACTAGAGCGACGATCGAAGCTACATTCGAAAAATGATTCTGGCAAAAAAAAAAAAAAATGAAAAAAAAAATTAATCGCCTATCAAATCCCAGTTCGATTGTCGATCTATAATCTACCAATAGTATTTAATACCGTCCACATTATTGTTTTCGAGATCCATCGGACAAGAGTGACGATCGAGGCAACGTTTCGTTAATGGCAGTGCATTCGCACAGTAACGACAGAAGCGGCAGCTGTGTACCGTTTCTATTGCGATCATGTATAGGCGAGGTAGAGGCAGGAGGGAAGAGAGGAGGAAAAACGTAGCGCAAGCGCGCGCGCGCGCGTGCGTTTAGCCGGCCTGGGCATACACAAAGGATTCGTCGGAGCTCTGTAATTTCGGCTGTAAGAAAGATCGGCTCCGACACGAAGTCTGGCGCGCGGAGCTGCTGCCGTCGTGGCTGCTCTGCTTACGAACGAGTTGTTTTTCTCTCTCCCTCCCTCGTCGCAGAAACCCGCTGTTTGGCAAGAATGCGTTGCCGAGCGAGAGAACTCGATAGCGTGTCAATATGCGTCTCGTTCGGCAGATGTTCGGAATAATTCGAACCGTCTGTATCCCCGGACTACTCCCGTCCCGACGGCGTGGTGCATAATTTTGTCATTGTGAAAAAAGAAAAAAAATAACAAACACGAAAAAACACAAAAAAAAAAAAAAAGAACACCTAACAGCCTCAACGAGTCGAAGGCAAGCAATCGCTCGGTGAATAGGCGAAGACTGCACGTTGAGCGGTCAGTGGCGTGCGGATCGTACGGTGCCTCTATAGGTGGAGCCACCGTCGATAGCCTCGGTTAATCCCCGAACGCGAAAGGTTGCCACGCTCGCAGTCGGCACGGCGTTCCGGCGATTCCGGCACGATTTTCTCCGCGGCCAAGGGTACAGGTGTGTTGTTCGCGGCAAACACTGGTGTTTGGCTATTTAGTAAGGCCTCCTCGTTTTATAATACCGTTCGGTGGACGGCGTACCGGGCCGGTATAACCTCCCGCATCCCCGTGGCACAACGTGAGCCTCGCTCGGTAGCCGGGCAGACCGAGGAACCATCACGTACACAGCCCACTGTCGAACGGGGAGGAGGAGGCCATTAAAAACACGAATTTACAAACTAAACCCCGACCGAGGAAACACGATTGTCCCGAAACAAGCTCTCTACCTTTACGCCCCCCCCCCCTCAAACCCCCTCGTGCACCGCCCCGAAAACTCCTCATAATGGTTAATTCGTGATTTGGAATAAGTTAAACTCATTTTGTGTCGGCGCGGCTGGTACTTTTACAACCCAACGGGGCAGCCCAACGGTCACCGAAGCAACGCCGGGAGTGCACAATTGTCCGGGTACAATGGACGTTTTTCCGGTACAATGGAAGAGGGGGGGGGGGGGGGGGGGGGGCTAGCTGGTACCTCGACTATCGTCAATAGCCACCCTAAATCTACTTATTGTCAGCCTCGTAGATTCTGTTGTGTCGTTGAGGCTGAGTTTGCCACGTAGGTCAGGATCGTGGTCGCAGCCGGAACGAAGAGGCGAGTGTACGGGGAATCGAATAATGCAAAGTGCACGGGTGGGAATGTGTATAAAAATAAAAAATGGCGTCTCGCGCTCTGGGCCTGGCTTGGTCAGGAGCCGGCCCGGAGTTGGACAGGTATGGGGGGGGGGGGGGGGGGGGGCGCAAGGTCATTGACGATCTCCAAATTTCGTTGGGCCGGGTGGAGAAGAGGCATCCGAGAATCTTGTCAAGGGAGCACGGTGGTCCAAATAATGGGTCTCTCTCTCGGAGTGCCGCCGCGAGAGCCGCGACGCTCTCGTGAATCACCCGGCGGGGACCGGTATAATTGGCGAGCTCGGAGCTGTTTGTTTTGTCGCGGTGAGAGAGGAGCCCGAGAGCCAGGCCGTCGGCTCCCGCAACAGATGCTTCCTTACCGAAGGATCCTTTTTGCCCTGTCTCGCTCGCGCACTCCTCCGCCCTCGCCTCATCTCATTGTGCTAGCTCTGCTCGCCGGCAATTTCGGGCCCCGTCGCGGCCCCGGGACTTGTCTCTGAACGGGGAGTGCGCCGCGACGAGCGCTCGCTCGGTAATTATCCACTCTGGATAAGAGTCGGCGGCTATGAGCGCGTAAGGGAAGAGTACCGATTCACGGAGACGACCCAGTCGTCGGGCAATCTTAGGCGGATTTGGTTTGTTCCGAATTTAAGTATCGGAAATCCAATTTTGACACTTGTAATCGTACCTAGAGACTTAGTACAAGGTTCAAGCCTAAGTTATCTTCTATTGTTGCATTTTTGCTAAAAGACGGACGATATTGTGCTCGGAAAATGGTACAAGCGTTGCTACGTAGGCAACCCAATAATCGGACCGTTCGAAGAAGTTGTGCTAAGTTGTGAAGTTGTGCAGCTTTGTACGTAGCTTATCTTTAGTATTGTTTCGCGTAAATGTAATTTTTCCATTGATTCAATTAATAAATGGCAAAGAAATTCTTTTAGTTGATATGAATTAGTTAAGTTCGTACATCAGAATTTGCGAAAGGTACGATTGTCCGAACCATTGGAACATACAGTGTACGAATGTAGGGACGCGCCGAAAAATCGCATCCATACACTGGTACATTTGGCCTCTCTTGTTATTTTCTTCCGGAATAAAAAAAAAACATCCAGACATTTTTTCTAAATGTGTTTTTTTGGATGTTTGGGAACATTCTGAACACGTTCACATCAAAATCTCGAAAACTAATTTTTTCACGAAAGCAAAGCTTCCTCTATGAGGAAGCAAAATTATCTTTTTGTAATTAATTGATGTGTTTTGGAAAATAGAAGCTATCAGTTTGACATTGGCTTCAGTTATTTTCACAAAAAATATGTTCTCGACCAATCAATAACTACTGGACTCTGGGGATGCGCTTAACCGTCCGACCATTGGTACCTTTATTTTACCGGGCATGACATCGGTCATACAGAAATCGTTTAGACTCGAGTTACTGCAATAAAGACGGTAATTTCTCTCTTTACTTACATTCGCTATAACTTACGGCTCTAAACGAGCTTCGTTATTCACCATGTGGAAACGATACCAACACTCTGCGGAGTTACTTGATTGTTGCAGTCATAATGCCCCAGCATCGTAACGAGACTTTCGTTGGCTACTCCGATGCTATGGTAACCTTTTTATTTCTTTCAACGTGGTCAGATAAATTTTACCTGCTGGCTCGCGGCTTGGACCGGCGATCACCTCTCGCTGGCCAGCGTTAGCCGATTATAGCGAAGGCTGTTATTAGCCGTTCAGTTCTCTTTTTCTTTTTTCTTCTCTTTTTTTCTTTCTTTTCTTTTTGCCCACAAAAACGAGCCGAAGGGTGGTCGCTAGAGCGGCCGGTGCCCTCTTCTTCGGCTCTCACGCTCGCCGCGTCTGTTGACGTTTCAGTCAGTGCCCGCCGATGGCCTCCGAAACATCGAGGGTGGTCGTCATCAACGCCCGACACTCGGCGAACACGGCGGGAATAGAATTGTGCATCAAATTCGGGATCGGCTCGATGGCTCAATCTACCGGATCACTTTAGAGGTGCAAACTTTTTGAAGTTTGACCAAGCTCAGGAATAGCTTTGGGGAATCGTCTCTAAGTTATCGAAAGTAACTAGACGAGAGCGGAGACATATTATTTTGCCGAAAGGTCGATCGGCCGAATCGATATGTGGCCGAAAAATCATTTGTCCAAACGCACTTCTTCCCAGTCGTCAAACTTTTCTGAAACTTTATTTTTCCGAATCGTTCAAAAATGTCGAAACTTTATTTTTCCGAATTGCCAAATTAACGAAACTTTATTTTTTCAAATTGTCGAATTTCCAAAACTTTATTTTTCCGAATTGTCAAATTACCGAAACTTCATTCATCCGAATCTTCATTCCAGCGAACCCTTCGAAAACGGTAGTTGGCCTAACGTTATTCAACCGAATGTCATTTTTTCCGAATAATAATTTCTCCCAATCGTTAAATCTTCCAACAGCAAGTCGCTGAATCGTCGCTCTTCCGAATCGCCAATCAACCGAATAACGAACCTAAATAATATGAGTGGATAGTCCGACCATTCGCTATTACATCTACTCGCAAATAATCTTACGCTCAGTACGGATCGGACAAATACTATTCGGAGGAATGATAATTCGGCGACTTGACATGCTCGGAGATTTAACGATTCGGGAAAATGAAATCCGATTAAATTATTATCCGGGAAAATTGACGTTCGGTTGAATACCGATTCGGAGGACTAGTTGTTCGGCCAACAACTATTTCCAAAGAGTAACCTTCGCTTAAGTAAAGATTCGGAATAATTAAAATTGTGGAAATCTGACGATTGAAAAAAATAAGGATTGAGCAGTTTGACGATTCGGAAAAATCGTTTCGGAAATTTGACGATACGGAAGAAGTACGTTCGGACCCACTGGATTTTCAGCCATACGACAATTCGGCCGGAGGTATCGGCAAAAAATAGTGTGATTCCGAGAGTTATACAAAAATACCAGAATTTTTTTTGTCTCTGTATTTTTTCTCCAATTAAGAATTCCCGTTCTTCCAAACCTCTCTGGTTATCGTTATCGGCCTCTCGCCAACATGCGCCGCTTATGTTGCTCACAATTACACGAGCATCGGTATGTGTACATTGTAAGAGTGTACGCCCCGCACACAGTCCCGAGTATGAGGAGACGAGGGCGAATAATGTTGTCTAGGATCTCGAGACGCTGTCTGGACGGTCGGTGAGACGAGAGCCTCGAACACCCGGTTCCCCGTGTCGCCATGCGACCTTTTCACTCTCATTGGGCGAGACGTCGAGCAGTTTAACGTCCGTTAAAGCGTCGTTCCCAAAGGTATGCGAGGACGACACGGCGCGAGATATCGTTCCGAGCGACTATCGATCCACCTACGAGATAAGAGGGGCCTCGCAGCTATTTAAGAAAGCTTTTAACAGGATCGGGCGTCTCTAATGTTTAACTCCTGCGTGCAACGCACTAATAGGCAGACCGTGTCGTCCAACTGAACACCGCGGACTCTCTCTCGTTCGTTGTCCACATTCATTCGTACCCCGCCGAGAAGGTAGGTAGTGTTACCAATACTATTAATACTACCGAGTGGCGATAGTGGCCGGTGTGTTAAATAGCACACAACTTTTCTCCAATCAATCATCGAGTGCACTTTCCGATCCGTTGTCTGATTCGTTCGGAATCAGTTATCGTCCAACTGAAGACCGCAGACTCTATCTCGTTCCTTACCCACATTAATTCCGCGTTCCTCGACGAGTGGTTAGCGAGTGTTACCAATACTACGGTAGTGGTTGGTGTGTTAAATAGCACACAACTTTTCTCCAATCAATCATCGAGTGCACTTTCCGATCAGTTGTCTGATTTGATCGGATTCAGTTATCGTCCAACTGAAGACCGCAGACTCTATCTCGTTCCTTACCCACATTAATTCCTCGTTCCTCGACGAGTGGTTAGCGAGTGTTAGTACTACTACGGTAGTGTTTGGTGTGTTAAATAGCACACAACTTTTCTCCAATCGATCATCGAGTGTACTTTCCGATCCGTTGTCTGATTGGATCGGATTCAGTTATCGTCCAACTGAAGACCGCAGACTCTATCTCGTTCCTTACCCACATTAATTCCGCGTTCCTCGACGAGTGGTTAGCGAGTGTTACCAATACTACGGTAGTGGTTGGTGTGTTAAACAGCACACAACTTTTCTCCAATCAATCATCGAGTGTACTTTCCGATCAGTTGTCTGATTCGGTCCGATTCAGTTATCGTCCAACTGAAAAGTGCGGACTCTATCTCGTTCATCACTAACATTCATTCCTTGTTCCTCGACGAGTGAGTAGGGAGTGTTACTAATACTACGGTAGTGGTTGGTGTGTTAAACAGCACACAACTTTTCTCCAATCAATCATCGAGTGCATTTTCCGATCAATTGTCTGATTCGTTCGGATTCAGTTATCGTCCAACTGAAAACTACGGACTCTATCTCGTTCGTCAGCCACATTCATTCCTTGTTCCTCGACGAGTGACTAGGGAGTATTACCAATACTACGGTAGTGATTAGTGTGTTAAATTGCACACAACTTTTCTCAGTATATTCTTTATAAAATGTTCCCTTTAACAATTGACGATGGCGGAAACTAGGCCTAAAGGTGGCGGAAACTGGGCCGCTTGCCTTACTACTTACTACGGAGTAGCGTGAGTGGTCGCTGTGTTGAATAACACACAGCTTTTCTCGAGTTAATCATCGGGTGCACTTTCGAATCAGTTGTCGTCCAACTGAACACCGCAGAATCCCCCTCCGTTCGTTATCCACATTCATTCGTTCCTTGACGAGTAGGTCGTTTGTGTTATCAGTACTACCACCGAGTAGTGGTCGTCGTGGTGCGTTGAATAACAGACAGCTTTTCACGAGTCAATCATCGAGCGTACCGGAGGGCGACCGAAAATTGGCGGTACATTGTCTCGCGTCCGATCGATCAGACAGATATGCACTGTTTACGAGAAGCCTTAGTAACATCGCCCGGTGCTTTCCCTCAATTTCTCCCGAGACAACAACATTGTCTGGGTGTCTCCGGTTTTAAATCCGCTTGCCGGCACGTTCACCGCAGTTTACCTCCCGGCGGCGGATGAGAGCCAGCCGGACTGGAATAGTCTGCCTCAGAGCTTGGCAAATAGGCGTGCGAAGAATAAACCAGAGCCGAATGTGTACAAGCTCGAATGGGGTGTTCGCCGCTGAACGCGTACCTGTCTGAATGCCTCCTCGGCGACGCTTTCACTTCCACTGACGGATTATCATTGTCCGCCCGATGTTTATCTTCGAGTCCTCACTGTACTTGTCACAGACATTCTTTTGCTACCAAGATTTTTCTTCTTTTTTTTCGGACAACAAGGGAACGATACACGAAATAGCGAACTTTGTAGATAAACCTCTCAACTCTACTACAATGTTCGTTCGTCGTTCGGTGAACGAGTGTATCGGATCGGGTCTCAAATATTTGCGATATCTCTGATTTCCGGAATATACACGAGTATAACGGGGAGGTGAGCTGGGGTTCCTCGAACTCCCCTAAACTATCGATCTAACAGCGCGCTGGCGGTATGGGATGTAACAGTGACTCACCACATTGACGAAGTCCTGAAAGGTGACCGCCTGCATCCGCGACTCTTTGACCCGTACGAGAAGAATGTCTCTCTTATTGGCAGGTATCTCGGCTTTCCACTCGGCACTCTTGAGCGCCTCGATAAAGTCCTCCAGCGGAATCTCACCAAACCCTTCCGGATCGAACTGCATCGGCAAAAAGTAATAATAATAATCAATAAATAATTATAATAACGATAATAATAATAACAATAATTAATTGTAAGGGCTAGAGCGCGCACAGACATTTTTGAAGAAATAAAAAAATCGCGTACAAAAAAAACAGTTGTAAATTTCTTAATGAAATTTTGATGAAACATCAGCTACTAATCACACAGTGTGTGAAATTTCAACTCGACTTTTTCGCGACTGAGTCACACATACACACAGACCACACACATACATCCGGAGATATTTTCTAAATGTGTTTTTTCGTTGTTTTGGAACAATCTGAACACGTTTTCATCAAAATCTCGAATATATTTTTTAATTAAAACAAAGCTTCCTTCATGAGGAAGCAATGAAAAAAATTATAATAACAATAATAACAATAACGAAGTTCAAGACTTCAACTGACCTTGTCGAAGATGTATCTCCATCGCTGAAGAAGGGAATATTAAAAATTTGTAATGTAATCGTCAATAAGAAGATAAAAGAGGTGAAATGTATGTGCTGCACAGAAAGTAACTCACATCGTTCAAAAGCTCTCGCCGATACTCGGACTCGTCAATGTCGATTTCGGAACCGAGATCCGTGTGATCGGTGACGTAACCATCGTAGTAATTAAGTTGTTCGCTACTGTTCGCCTCGCTGTTAGCTGCAGCGTATTCCTCTTCATCGATCGCCCCAGCGATCGTCGCTATCGATATCCCGCTGGCCAACAGCATTACGCCTCGCTACAGCATCATCCGTGGAGCCTCGACGGAAGAGCTACAAGGACGAATCGTCACCGGCTCGCAACGTCGTCGTGCTTCCTCGTCGTTCCTTTTCTTCTTCGTCTGTGTGCAAATTATTTCGTCGTACGATTCATCGGTGTTTATTGTTTGTAAGAGTGTTTTCGATAGCTTCTCGATTCTAGGGCTCAAACAAAGTAGCAACAAAATTAATAATTCTAAATTGAAACTAAGAAATCGCCTAGATCTGTCGAAAAAAACGGTACGTAAGTCGTTAAAGACGTGTGCAGCATCCCCTTGTGATAGTTATTCACAATTGTTTATGCAAAATGTTGTGCTCTTATTAAGACTAAAGAAAGTCGATTTGTATCACTGCATCGGTCGTCAATCAAGGAAACTATTGATAACGATGTTTTTGCAGATACATAAATTGATACATGCAAGTTTCGATGACGTTACATTTTCGTTGAGATTTTTCAAAGAAGAATCCTTACTTTTCAACCAACGTACCATGGCTCATTTTTCCCCCAAACATTACTCTATGAGTACACCAAGCAGATTTATTTAAAAATACTTTTGATCGTTTGAAAATGACCGTTTAAACAATGGCTCTTATTTGTCAAACGGTCAAATCTACAAAAAAAATGTTACATTAAAATCGAATAAAAAATAAGAATTTTACTCGGAAAAATCCCAACATAACGTACTATCATGGAAATTCGCATTTACCACGCGCTGTTATTGCGAGACTACCGTGACTAACATTTCTCGGTAGAGGACACATGCAATAATGCAAATCAACCTCCTTTACCGTCAATAAGTGCATAAAAATGTTGACAAACAATTCTAAAAATTGATCACTCATTCGACTACACAGTAAAAAATAATTTCGTAAAATCGGTATACGAAGTTTCGTAAAAATAATGTTGTTAAACAAGTAACAAACTCGTATGTTCAGGTTTGAATATACAAACCTGTCCTTCTATTTCCCGGGTCATTAACAATTTTACTTTGTAATTTTCTTTCTAAAACTTAGAGCCAGACGTCGCAATCAGAAAATTAACAAATAAAAAATTAAGGACCTTTGCGGACAATAAGTTGTAAAAAGTACAAACTTTTTTGACTATGTAGTATCACTAGTTACCATAAAATCTCCCTACAACTTTTTCAATAACATATTTTAATTGTCTTAAATAAAAAAAAGAAATTAATATAATTGAATTAAATGTAACAATCATAAAAAAGGCCCCCCCTGTGTACGATTTATGTGAAACCTCAGGGGGCGGGGGGGTGAAGTGGGGGTCGAAAAGAAACAGGAGGGTAGCCTCGTATATCGCTGTTGACGGCGTTGGCTGTCTCCTTTTGTTACCATGGCAATGGGGGTGACACGGTCGCGCGACGAGCGGAGGGTGCTGAAATTCAGCAGCGCCTACTGTAAACCTCCGTCGAATCCTCGTACGTGGATATTCCATCCAGCTCGACAATGCATACATGTACATTTATTCCAATACACATTCCAATTTCCTCAGCGCTGCACCGGCGCAGCAATAACTCTCAAAAAGCCGAAAAACCTACTCTATTATTATACCTAAGGCCGGTCGGCCGACGTTTGTCAAGTACGGCCGAGAGCCCGAATCTCCGAAGCGGGACAATGAAAATTCCACCCCATTATTTTTCAGCTCCCTTGCCCTCTGCACGCGCTCGATAAGATTGTGCCGAATTTTTAGTTTCTTTTTTTTCCTCCCCAAGATCTTGCGGAACACAATGGAGATTTAACCGCTTTTACCGGAAATAAATATCTGGCTGGGAACTAAGGCGTGCGTATGTACGCGTATTTACTTTTCCGGCGGCGTTCGACGCGGAGACACTTACCCGAAATACGGGGCTATTCGACGGTAAGATAAATCCCAGAGAGCCCTTTGAGACGACACGGATCGTAGCATATCGTCTGATATGAAAACTTTCGACTATTCTCACATTAGGCTCCGCACGATAACAGCGAGGTTTTGCATCGCGTCCAACGATCAGCTGGCCAGCCGAGCGCGTTGTCGTTCGCCAACTAACCGACACGACACGGGGACCTCTCGCTGCGAGCCGCAGCGATAAACGCACAGTAGCGAGGAACGAGCCGCACTGACAACCACTGCTACGGACACCGCACCGATCGAGGGTGAACTTGTATATCGCATTAAAAGTCTCCCCCCCCGCGAGACCACGACTGTTTCACCCAGGGTGAAAATGGACAGCAAAAAAAATTTTTCGTAAAAATAATTTTTGTTTAATAAGCAAACAAAATATTTTCTTCGGCTTCGAATATGCAAAGCTTCTCCCTTTATGGACCGTGTCATTAACGATTTAAGTTTGCAGTTCACAAAACCAGAGCCCGACGCTCCATCGCAAAATTTTATTATCATAGCAGATAAAAAAAATTGGACCTTTGTGGACGATTTAAGTTCCCAAAGCTACCAACATTTTTTACTGTGCATCTTTACACGGTGCTCCTAAGATTCCATTCTTCGGCAATAATTCATACGAATCAAAAAATTATCCGCCTCGCCGAGTGTTTCCGGCCCGAGATCCGCTTACAAAAAAAAATCAGCTCGACGAGGTTTAAGTTCATTCGCTTCCGGGAATTTTCGTCGGACCCGACGGTCGGGAGGTTATGTGCGCGGTGAATGCACAGTGTAAACAAGATAATGCGTTTGGCAAACAACGGGACGAACGAGTGTAGAGACAAAATGAGATATTGCCAACGCGGCACATGACAGGAGACTGCGAGAGCGAGCGGCGGGCGTGCGAGATGAGAATGTTGCTGCTTCGTGACTGGAGGCAAGCGTTGCGGACGCCGCACGTGTACCGAGTCGGGAACAGCACGCTTCGTGTGCAGCATCAGTTGATCGCGGTGTTGTTCGTCGTCATTTTTCTGCCGTTGATTTTCTACGCTTACCCATGGATTCTGGGCACGATGTGCACATCCGACGGTCAATCGGCGCAGGCCGGCGCTACGAACTTTCGCAGGTACAATTCGACCTATCCGATAACCTCGCCCGTAAGGAGCGCGGCCGGAGTTTCCTACAGGATTGGAATAATCAGCGATCTGGACAGAGAGTCCAAGGACGCGAGCGGCAAGAACGCCTGGTACAGCGTCCTCAAACGCGGACACCTCTTCTGGATACCCGGTAAGAACTCGATCAGTGTCACGTGGGACCAGGATCAGACGAGGCTCGTCTCCACACTCGCGATGAACGGCCGCGGAATGGAACTCTCCGAACTCGTGACCTTCGACGGACGCCTCCTGACGTTCGACGATCGCACCGGAATCGTTTACTACCTCGACGGCGATCAGGCCTTTCCGTGGCTCATCCTCATGGACGGCAGCGGCAGGGACACTAAAGGTTTCTTTTTTTTTTTATGTATCTAAGTTCACCGAGACAAATAGTTCGTTAGTTTCTTCATTGGCGTGTGGGATGGAAATTGTTTCTTAGTTCTTTTGATTACCAGAGTTGAGATAAGTAATTTCTTACTTTGTTAATAAATTATGACCATTCAGAAGAAAGCGATGGAAGAATACGCTGTCGGTGAGTGCGTCGAACGCACTGCTGGCTGCAATCATTGAATCCTAGCCGATTGACCAATTTAAAAAGGGACTTGATAAAGATTTGTCTGCTTAATGTAAAATACAAGATGCAGATATTATACGTTGTAAAGTTGGTTTATGTAACTATTGATAATGATAGTAATAAATTATCCTACGTGAGATATAAATAATTTGTTACTTTATTAATCAAGAGACGCGGTAGCGTCGCCGCGTTAAGAACTTATTCAACATTCTTCAATTTTCTTTCTATCAAAATTACTTTTGTAATCAAATCTTTTTAATCAGAGACGACAAATTTAAAGTACCTGGTGTACCATTGTTATTTTTATGGAAAAAGTATTGTTTTGATAAATAATTTTGTACTTTCTTGATTATCCTATGCAAGATAAATAATTGATTAATTGAATCATTGGAAAAATTTTAGGCTTCAAATCTGAGTGGGCGACGGTCAAGGACGAGCAGCTTTACATAGGCAGCATAGGCAAAGAGTGGACGACGAGCGGCGGCGAGTTTCAGCATAACAATCCTCTCTGGATCAAGGTTGTGTCCGCCAGCGGGGAAACTCGTCCTTTCGACTGGATCCACAATTACAAGAAACTTAGACAGTCCATCGACATAGAATTCCCTGGTACGCACGGATACGTAACTTCTCTGTAAAATTGCTTGAAATTTTTTTTTTTCAATTTCTGACTCATTGATTTTATTCTGTTTTTCAAGGATATATGATCCACGAGTCGGGAGCCTGGAGTGAAGTGCACAAAAGTTGGTTCTTTTTGCCAAGGAGGTGCTCGGAGGAGAGGTACAACGAGACGAGGGACGAAATCATGAGCTGCAATGTACTGCTCAGTGCCGATGAGAACTTTTCCAATATAAAGGTTATCATTATTTTTCAATTATTATTATCATTGCATGACATTTCGTGGATTTATATCATATTTAGTATTAACTAATAATACAGCAACGTGGAAAATAGTCTGATTTTTTTTTGTGTATATCGCAGAGTTCGCTTACTCCTTGCATTACGTATTCTCTATGAAACAGAGAAGTAATGTCACCTACATAAACCATTACGTGCTATACTTAAATTATACTTAATTGAAGTCATTTGGTTTTCTGTTTTTGGCCCATTTTAAATTTCCATCAAGGTGCTCTAATACCATAATTCACTCGGCACAACTACCGTATACTTCAATCTACGGTTTTATTAGCATTTTTGTATTTTATTTTACTTACGGAGTAACTCCTTTACATAGAAATCAAAGTGTGAACCAAAAACATGAGGCATGGAAAATTTGAATATCAAGTTGTTTTTTTCATTAAAAAAAAACAACATCAAATATATATGAATGAAAAAGAAAGACCTTAGGAAAGCCTAATGAAAAACAATTCGTGATATTGTTGAGTTGTTCGCTGACTACAATTTAATTTTTTTTCCCTTTTATCATCCCTAAGCGATAGTCAAATTGTAATGGTTTTCTTTTTCAACAGGTGAAAAAGCTCTCTAATTTGGTGCCCATAAGAGGTTTCTCCAGCTTCAAGTTTCTCCCGGGATCTCACGATTCGATAATCGTCGCGCTCAAGACCGAGGAGTATAGAGGCCAGACTGCCACATACATAACAGCTTTTACTGTTCAGGGACAGATCCTCCTGCCGGACGCCAGGATCGCGGCTCAGAAGTTCGAGGGTCTCGAATTTATATGACGGTACAATGTAGACTCGATGTTAAACTGTACATAAATTAATCGTCGGCGTTCGACGCGTCGACCGGTATGAAACTTGCTTTCTACCTCGAACGCCCGAGAATTTCATTATTTTTTATTGTAAATAAAAGATACTTGTCAAGGATAATTGTTGCACCGCGTCGATCTTAAGTAGGTGAAAACGGCGGGGAGAGACGGGAGGCTCCGGTCGCGTTCCACACGCGCCGCACTGCCGGCCGCAAGTTATTTCTAAGATAAAATCAATACCATAAACAAGAGATATATAGCTCGGCGGCGGAACTGTGGCGTGTCCCAGTGTGCAAGGCAACCCACCCCTCGGCAGTCCTCCCGCATCCCGAGCGCCCTCGTTCTTCGTTTAATTTCCTGCTTGTATTTTGTACACCGTTATTTCTCGTCGGCGCATTTAATTTCCACGCGATCTTGCAGTGCCCGAGTTTAATCGCGTCCGGAACGTCGATCGACCGAATGCAAGGTTCGTCGCTACTCTCGCGTTTCTCTCGTTCTATTCGTGTGTTTACACGCTTTCGCGACATTCGCCAGTGATTCGTCTCGGTGCGAGGCAGTTGCATTTTTTTTTTTTCTTACATTTATTTCGGTAACAATTTTGCTCGTTCCACACGAGAATCCGTCTGTTCTCAGGTTTGTCATGTTCCGTCGACCAGTCGAAAATATCCACGGCCGTCTCGCAATAGCCGCGTTGTAAACTCGAGAATGACAAACTCAACGGAGGAGGAAGATTGGCAAATTGCTAGGAGAGGATTGTCGCTTTTTCTGAACAACAAGCCGGAGGAGGCGGAAATTTTGTTTGCCCTTCGTTCTAACAGTTTTCACACTAAAACTGCACGCTGCTTCGTTCTGTTTATGGTAACAGTTATAAATCGCTGCGGAGGTGAGGTAAAAGGTGGGTAACGATTATCCGTTTGTGTACAGAATGCGCTGATGACCTTCGAGGATGAGAAACTCCTTATCGCAGTGGAAACTCTCAAGAAGACGGAGAGAGAGTGCGCCGGAGACATGGGCTGGTTGAAGTCGATAACCAGCAAGGTCTTCAGATCGGAAGAGATAACGTCGGGCGTAAGTTAACGACTCGCTATGAAATTGTTGGAGAAACGATAAAAAAAAATGAATCTTTTTTTTCCAGAACGAGTACGCCAGAAGACTGGAGAGACAAATCGTAGTCGCAGACACAAAAGTTTGCAGCGCTATGCTGACTCTCGTTCAGCAGCAGGTCAGCGGATACGTTCGGGGAGGATGGATGATGAGAAAGGCTTGGCGAGTTTATCAGCATACCTATTTGCAAATTCTCCACCTTTATCGGCGTACTTTCGGGACTAATCCTTCTGGTAGGTTTTATCCATCCGATATGGTGGGTCGCTGGAAAATTAGTTTCTTTTTACCAACGTTTACGTAAAATACCACTGTTGGTAACAAAACTTATAATAAATTCTGTTTTGGGAGGACGAACAGATGAGGAATAAAAATTGTCTGACCCTGGAGAACGGGAGATGCAGGGAAAGATAATTTTTTTTTTTCTGAAGCTGCTGCGGTCTTAAAAAGGCATTCATTACAGTTTTTGTTACCGATCGAGCTCTTTATACCGCATCACCTTAAATTCTAACGGGATTCAATGGAAACGGTCTCGACTTAGAAAATGATACTAATCGTTTGGGTAGGTTTTACTCGTCGGATCTCATGAGGCTCCGGAAATCGAATATTTTTTTACCCAAGTTTTCGTGAAACACCGCCGTCGGTAAAGAAACCGGTAATGAATGCTGTTTCGAGAGAACAACCAGGTGAGAAAAAAAAATGGTTTTACCCTCGGGAACACGCAGATGCATGGAAAGACAATTTTTTTTTTCGTAAACTGCCTGCAGTCTCAAAAGGGCATTCATTACAGTTTTTGTTACCGACCGAGTACGACTCGGTCGGTAACCTCGGTAACGATAGAGTTCCCAAACCCTAAATCACTCGCATATGCTATATTATCGAGATTTCGGATTCTATAGCGTATGAAAGTAGATTTCCTAAATCCTAAGTCCCATGTAGCATATCGGAGTGGATTTCAATCCTGAATCGCTCCCATACGCTATATTCTCGAGATTTCGGTTATCATAGCGAATAGAAGTGTATTTCGATGCTAAAGCACTTGCATATGCTATATTCTCGAGGATTCAGATTCTATAGCATATGGAAGTAGATTTCATAAATCCTAAGTACCATGTAAAAGTTATACCGCATCGCCTTAAATTCAAACAGGATTCAATGGAAATGGTCTCGACTTGGAGAACGGTATACTGTCGAGGCGTTGCCACTCGTCCTCGTCGTTTTCCACGTCGTCCTCGTTCAACGATTGCAGTACAGCCGCACCAGCAACACCGCCAACGGCGAGCATCCGAGCGTCGATATCGATGTTCTTTTCCCCCCTGACCGGTATCGCCTCGACCGATCAACAGAACACGTAACCTAATCCTGATACTCATATATCTCGCACCATTTGATTGTCCCAAAAAGGTATCCATATTGACTTTTAATTTTCGGATTTATTAAAACTTTAAAAAGTTTCGTGGAACCTGCGGAAGTGGTGCGTCTGATGTCAGCGGTGAGTTTCGGCTACGGAATATTTCAACTGTGCGTCAGTCTCGTACCGCCGTCGCTACTGAAAGTTATCCACTTGCTGGGTTTCGAGGGCGACAGAAAAGCCGGCCTCACGGCCCTGATGTACGCTCGGCTGAGCGAGGACATGCGCGCTCCGCTCGCCACGTGAGTAAAAGATTTATCTTTTTTTTTAATACTGTAACAAAATTTCTATAAAATAGAAATCTCTGTGTAAAAAAAATGGTCGTTGCATTACTTTCTCCAACTCTGCATTGTCTATCGTAGGCTCTCGCTTCTGTGTTATCATACGATTGTTAGACCGTTCTGTTCCCTCCACGACTGGAGCGTCAGCTCCGGTGTTGACGCAGCTAAACAATTGATCGCGGAGTCACAAATGGAATTTAACGACGCAGCGCTGTTTCTCTTTTTTACAGGTAGAACGGAAAGACTGCAGGTACGCATTTCATATATGTTATACTCTGGTTGTATGAGTACGATTATTCGTGAGTAAAAAGAGTGGATGAAATTCCGTGCAGTCGAACATCGAGGCGGCGCTAGTGGCGTACGGCAAAGCGGTCGAAGCTTCCGCCCAGAGGGAAATAAAACTGCTGTGCCTTCACGAGGTAGCCTGGTGCCACTTGATTCGCTTCAATTATTCCCAGGCTCACGTGTCCTTCGCGACGCTGCAACGCGAATCTAGATGGTCCGAGAATATTTACGCCTATCTGGCGGCAGGTAATTAAAAAAAAAGATCTTCGCATCGTTGGTAAAGTTACCAATGCTCGGGTGGTTGAGGGCCTGATGGACCTTCCTGTTTTACCGACGGAACGAGGCGATTTCGTAGAATCGACTTTACGTCATTAATATGCTACGCATGTGATTCAAATTTTGCAGGACTGTAATAATTGGCCATAAACGCTTCGGCGTGCACTTGAATTTCGGCTGAAAACGTCCAAGAAATTAAGAAAAACGAATATTACAGATTGTCGCGAAAACCAATATGGCCGCCCAAAATTTCAACGGCATCTACTTTATCGCATCGCGTAACGGTAGAGTATAAAATATTCCGGAACTCCAAACCGCCACAAAGTTTATTACACAAATGAAATCCATGTAAAGTGTATTCTATGTTTGCGTTTACTGTTCACTCGCGACAAGTGATCAACGCCGATAAAAAGCGCATGAATGTAAGGTGGGGCACGATGTGGAACCACCGGTGGGTCAATCGTGACACTACGTTCATGCTTTTTTTCGTTGTTAATGGAAATTCGACTGCGCGTCGAAACATTTATGTCAATATTATGGTCCTGGACAATTTAAAGCATATGCGATGCATATTAATAATTCTAAATTGAAGCTAAGAAATTTCCTAGCACCGTCGGTAAAAAAGGTAAGCAAGGAGTTAAAAACGAGTCCAGCATCCCCTTAAGGGAATCCCCAGATTCCGGCAGTTATTAATCGGTCAGGAATAATTTTTTAATAAAAATAACTTCAATCAATGTCACGCTGATGTCAAAATTATAGTCTCTGGTTTCCAGAACACGTGGATTAATTACAAAAAGATAAATTATTTTTTTAATTACGGAAGGAAAATAATAAGAGAGTCGCAATGTTTCGGGCAATCATAGATTTCGAGAATTTGGTCGTACGAACTTAACTCGTTCATATTAACCAAAATAATTTCTTTGCCATTTATCAATTAAATCAATGAAAAAATTTAATTTACACGAAATAATACTGAAGTTAAGCTACGTGAAAAGCAGGCTAGCGTAACTTCTTTAAACCGTCGATCTTTGGGTAGCGTATATAGTATCGCTTGTACGAATCTCCGGACACTATATCGTTCGCCTTTCAACAAAATGCAACAACAGAAAAAATTATTAAGGCTTAAGCCTTGTATAACTTTTTCAGTGCATCAAATAATGTTTGTAGAAACGATTACAAGTGCCATGTTGGATTTCCAATACTTAAAATCGGAATAGATCAAATTTGCATAGGAGTGTCCGACGACTGGCACGTGTCCGAGCATTGTTACTGTTACCTTAGATGTCGCGTCGAGTGATCGAACGATGATTTCCGGTTGTTGCAGTGTGCGCAGGCGCGGACGGCAAGGAGGAAAGTGTATCGAGGATACACAGGGAAATAAGCTCGACCTTCAACGGCGTAACTTCGAAATCGACGCAGCTCGATGTTTTCGTTATGCGAAGAGTGACCAAGCTACTGGACCAGAACGGACGAGTCTGCAGCTGTTGTTACTACAAGCTTCTCGTTTACGAGCTGCTGTACTTGTGGAACGCGCTGCCGTCGAGCTCGGGCGAATCACTGGACGCTATGATAACCGGTCAGTAAATTGCTCCGGTCATACAGTTTCATGGATATATATTTTTTTTCGCGAAATAATTAAGATTTTAGTCTCCGCAACCTTAAAAAGAACCGAATAAAATTACAGTAATTTCAAGTCACTTTTTATAACGTTAAAATAACCGCAAAATATCTATATCTCAACCTCTGCGCATGCGCGTGCGAAAGCTCTGCAGTCTGTGCTACCGGTAGTTTTTTGTTTGAATAACCGAAAAAATAACCGCGCAAGCCCGGAACATAAAATGCGCTTCTTTTGTCCGTTATTCTTACGGAGTCAAAAGTGACCTCGAACTAGCGTAGTTTTTTCGGTTATTCTACGGTTATAATTTTTTTTTTAAACAACGGTTACTCAAGTTACTAGGCAAATAATACGATATAAGTAACTATACAACGACAGAGTGCAAGAATAATCGGAACGACGAACCGATGGTCGGTCTGGCCGATCTCATCGCCGGAGCTGCGCAGTCCTATCGCGGTCAGAACATCGCTGCGCTTAAGTCGTACAGAAATTGTCTCAAACGCCGGGACAACGCCGCACCTTCCAGCGCCGCTGTTGACCGACACGTGAGCGCTTTCGCCCTCTACGAGATGGGAAGTATCCTCTGCTCGACAAACGTGAGTCTATCTTATCTCGTTATGTCCGAGACACGACGCCCAAAAGGATATGCCAATATTTATTCACGATTTTTTTTTCCAGAGAACGGAGGAGGGAAAGGCCGCGCTGATCAAGGCCCAAACTGAATACAGCGACTACGATTTCGAGAATCGTCTCAACGTCCGGATACACTCAACCCTCAAAGCTCTTCCCTAATACTGTTCATTACGTTGTATTGATTTTATCTCGCACTTACTCCTTTCGTATAATAATTACACTCGTTACTATGTTGTCACTATTTTAATTTGAAAAAAAAAAAAGATAAACGGAGACGATCTAGTCCAAGGCAATCGAGTCAGTCTAAGAGAAATTTCGTTGATCTCAACTGTTTCAAAAACCGAGGACGATAAATAAAAATGTACAATACGTAAACCACGCAACCAGTTCTTTTTTACGGGATTATTAATTTACTGATGGATTGCCAGTATGAAAAAAAAACTATCTTTACCTTTCCTAAACACATTGAATTCGGCGACGACGCCATCTTGGATTGCCACGCAGCGAAGTTAGCCGACGATCGAAATATCGCGGCATATAAATATATATGTATATATATACACACGTATGTTGTGCCTATGACATATACATCTTTTTTAAGTCAGTGAAAAAAACCGCGACTGAATCGTTTTTGATGACACCGAAGAGCGGTTAATTATGTTACCGTCCAGATGAGCTCCCGCAACGGATGCTGCCGTTGCAACAATTCGCGCAGCAACAGCTCGATAGAATTCGACCGTTGTTCCCCGACCGCCTGGTACTGCAAGCTCATAAAGCCCCTGACGTTTTTCATCGTAACGACGATGTTAGGTGAGCGCAAAAGTTATTTCACCGGGCGGAAGAAGTTGTACGCGAAAAGGTCGGTTCGTTTTTTTCCCCCAATAGCATTATCAGCTGTTCATCTGTGGGGCGAGTATTCGGCGAGT
Organism: Exephanes ischioxanthus; assembly: GCA_958510785.1. NCBI lineage: Eukaryota > Metazoa > Arthropoda > Insecta > Hymenoptera > Ichneumonidae > Exephanes > Exephanes ischioxanthus. The sequence continues at coordinate 16,508,682 of OY294018.1, read as the reverse complement.
GACTCCTTCTGGATCATAAAGTCGGACCTGGGCAAACTAACGAGTCAGCTGAGCACCCTCTCGGTAATCGCGGGTACCTAATTCTCCAAAGATAAACCCTCTCGAGCCCGATATATGAAAGTGCCCTAGTGAGTTAACCGCGACTGTTGGTACGATTGCAGATGGAAGTGAAAAATATGATGGAGTCACGTGACGAGCTCCGAAGCAAACTCAGGGAAGTCGGTTGCGTTGTGCCCAAGATATCCGAAGCCATCGTCAGATTGAGGGAAGAAGTTTCCGATGGTCCGTTCGATGTGTAGATAGAAGAATACACGCTTGTAGGAGTAAATTATCGTTTGGCGTTATTTGGCTGACGCGAATCGTTATTTGTCAGAGATCGGGGCGCACACTAGGGAGATGGTAAAGATCGAGCTGGAAAGGTACGACGCGGACAAGACCGGAAAGACCGATTACGCACTCGAGTCTCTGGGTTCGTACGATTTGTTTCCCTGACTTCGCTAAAATTATCACATTCCTTGCGTGCAACGCGGGTGGAAGATCGCCTATTGTTTCCCAATGATCATTATTAACTTGTGCGCATGCGCAGTAGAGCTCCTTTACCCCCTAGGGACTAATAGGGCTTATTACTTCCTCCGAAAGCTCTGTTACTTCCGGGGGATTGATAGGTTGTTCGTTTTCAGTCAGCTGCGCCAGAGCGCCCGATTCTACGTGGAAGGTGTATCTATAGATACAATAAATATAGACATACTTCTCTCGTAAAATAGAGCGCTCTCCTACAGCTTACTCTGAAATCGAACAGACCCAATGGTCATTGGCGATCTTGCGACGCAAGAAACGTGGTTATTTTAAACAAGTCAGACAAAAAAAGTATCGTATGCTACACGGGAACAAACGGATTTTCAGCTCGTGTGATTTCTACCCTCACTTCTCTCGGGCAGCGAACTTCAGGCTCGGCGAAATCGCCTACTTCCATCCCGTTTAACATAATATACTAATTACTATTCCGTGTAGCATAACATACTAAGTAGCCCGAAATATTTTTGAATCATTCTGAAATATATGAAAATAATATTTTGAAATATTCTATCAAAATATTCCAACGAAACGTTTCTTAAATATTTCAGAAACATAGTGATTAAATATATTAAAATATTTTCAATTTCATGGTTCACCGAAATATTTCTACGAATGTTTCCGTATTTATGCGGATGTGTGTATGCAATTTCAATTGCTGATGCAATCCTTCACATTTCACTGCTATGTAAAAAAAAAAACTTTCGGCGAAACATTTCCGAAAAAAAAGGTATTGTACACCCTGATAGACAAACGGCACGAAACGCAGCACATGACACAATAATTACGGCATGTGCTGCGTTTCGTGCCGTTTGTCTATCAGGGCAAATGTTAAAAAAATATTTCACAAATACTTTTTAATGCTGATGAAATATCTTCAATATTAAAAAAATGTATATTAATATATATTATACATTAACATATATATTCAAAATATAATTTCAATATTAAAAAACATAATTTCGAAACGTTTCAAAAATATTTCTGTGCAATGTGAGCGGTTATCGTTGATTCTGAACTTACGCGACCAATCAGGCGGTTCGATCGTCTCGACGCGACACACGGTGCGGCACATGTCCGGCGCTCCGGTCCTCTCCTTTCTGGGGATACCGCTCTGCCAGCAACAGAACACCCCCCGAGCCATTATACAGGTAAACCTCGGCGAGCGATGCGGAAACTTTGGCCGGAATGAAATTTACAAAAATCTTTGTCGACTCAGGCCGGTGCTCTTCCGGGCGAGTGCTGGGCGTTCAAGGGAACAACCGGCTCGGTAGTGATCCGTCTTCTCGGGCATGTTTACGTCTCCGGAGTGAGCCTCGAACACATTTCCTCGTCCATATCGCCAACCGGCGAGACCACCACTGCGCCTAGGGACTTTTCCGTTTGGGTCCGTCGGCGCGCGCAGCATCAACCGGTACCGCTCTAGTCAAATCTGCACCGTTAAATCTTTGTCCATTTTCCCCTCAGGGCCTCGAGGACGTCGACGACAAGAACGGCTTTCTCTTCGGCGAATTCACCTACGACAATTGTGCATCCCCCGTACAACATTTCCCGGTCCAGGTGTATTATCCTCGATTCGCGAATCGAGTAAACATAACTATAATTTTTATAACGTACCATTTTTTTTTTTTTGCAGCACCACCCGGAAGAACCGTACGAACTAGTGGAGCTCAAGATCCACTCCAACAGCGGAAATCCGGAGTACACGTGCGTCTACAGAATACGCGTGCATGGTAGCCTGAAACGCTCTAGGTGAATGGCCTCTCCGCTCGACGAGAGAAAATTCAACAACGCCAACGTCTCAATTCGATTTATCCCATCTCATCTATTATTTATATTATACATTTCTTCCCTCCCTATATATATATATTTTTTTTTTTTGTAATTCTTCTCATTACTTACAATTTTTTAATTATTATTCTCGCTAAGGCGTGTCCCGGTGATTTAAACCGCAATTGACGCATGCGCGCTATCGCTCACACTCGGCCTACACATCATCGAAACTACATTTATTTATTTTTCATTTTTCTTCATATACCAAAGGTATATTCGTTAAGTAGGCATAGCGATTGTCCCCTGCATGGATCTAACGAATGTCGCACTCGCGAGTATCGAACTTTACTCCTACTAAAAATACTATAATGTGTATATATATGTATACGCATACATATACACAATATATATGTATAATATATGTCGTAGTAGTACAGTATTAGTGCGTGTATAAGTAGTTGCGGCAAAACAGGAAATTTACAAGTTAACATATTGGTAAAAGTGTCGATAACAATATTGGTACGCGTTGCCCGAATTACGCTGTTTTTTTATCGTCTTGGCGCACGAGACGAGCCAAGCCGAGCCGGTTTTTACCAGCGTCGAGAGAGAGCAACAACTTTGCGATCTACGACAGATGGCTCAAAATTCTTGACAAACTCTTGACAATAGTAATATTTCTATTATACATTATTGTATCAAAATAAAGCACATAGAGTGTAGACAGAATATCGTTTGTATGTACATAGAAGTAATACCTATCAGTTTTCGCATTTTCAGTTTAAGTGTTCCTCTTTGAGAATTTTTTTTTTTTTTTTTTTTTTCGTCTCGCGAGAATATTCTACCGTAAGTAAAATTGTATAGATGTGTGTATAGGTACGTAGATATCACAGATGTCAATGAAAAGTTTTCCCTTTTTTTTACTTCTCTAGGAGATTACGAATTCCATCGCGAGTCTATGTAGTATTTAATGCTAGTACATTGTTCCTTTGATGGCTATAAAGAAGATGAGAGAAAGTCAAGTTTTTCGCTGCAGTAGGGGCGGATGGGGTGGTCGATGAATTTTGGCGGAGAAGGGCTGCGAGCTAATCCCCGACGTTTCTACGATATAACACGTACGCTGTATACATATTCACAAATTCGTACGGCCGAGATTGCTAAATTCGTACAATTTTTTTTTTCTATCCCGGTTGACCCGCAAACAGGCAAATTCCGCGCTATCGCCCTGTCTGCGATACAGTATGAGACGGCTCGTTCATCAACCTCTCGATAATAGATATAAATAAACTCGATCTTAAATTCTATACGAAGTTTCTCAGAGAATTTTTTTTTGTTATTCGGTTTAATTTTTTTTAAAATCAATATCATAATTTAACGATTTATATATCTTTTTTCTTGTTGTATAAGCGAGGTTTTTCCGTATAATAAATAAATAAATACATAAATAAATAAATAAATACGTTATCAGAAAAATAGAAACTTTCAATTATAATATAAGAAAGTGCGATTGCGTGTGTTTTCCGTGTGCGCTGAACGAACGGCAAGAGGCGCTGATATGACTCTTCGCCATAAGAGATTGTCGTAAGAGTGTCGCGCCAATGAAATTCATTGACTGTACTAAAAAAAAAAAAAAAAAAAATACCTTGAAAATTAAGGTGTATCGTCCGAGCTAGGTGGACGAGGAATCAACGGCGTCGAGGATTTAGCCGACGAGGCAGGAAGAGCTTCCGGTTCCCTGCCGTCTTCGTGGTCTCGCTTGGCAGCGGCCTCGAGCTTTGTGGACTCGTCGACGAATTCGTCGACGTACTCGAGGCTGACGTGGCTGTCCAGCAATTTATCACTTTCCGCGAATTCCTCGTTGTCGTTCGAGCTCTCCATGGAACTGACGACGATCTGTGGCACGTGCGACACGTTGGTCTGCTGGCGATTAGACTCTTCGTTCTCGTCCTTGGAGAGCAACGGCGCGAGCTCCGAAGGCTGGTCGGTCGCGGCGTTCGAGATGTAGCAAGTTCGGTCGAGGCCCGCCTCGTCCCGTTGGCGCTCCTCTGCGGCCTGCGCGGTGGTCTCAGCCGTACTGGCTGTATCGGCTGTTTCGGCGCTTCCGCCGTTGACGACGATCGAGGATTGTACAGCGTGATTGGCACTCTTGAATTTGGACGGTCGTCTCTCGTTTATCACGGATTGTACGTCGAGTTCGGTTTCCATGACGCATCGAGTGTCGAGCGGTGCGGCCGGAGTCGACCAGCTCGGCATTTCCGCTCTGGCGAACCTGCCGATTCGGCCGCCGTTCGTTCGCCTCGGAGGGCAAACCGTGTTGCCGCCGCTCGTTATGCAAGTCGTCGCTGCGGCCGTCGAGGCTCTGCTCTTGTCGTCGTGATAACTCGCCTTCGACGTGCAGATCGTCGGCAAGTGTCTTCTCTCCGCGCCGCTGCTGCTGCTGCTGCTGTCGACCGAGAGCTTCGAGGACTTCAGAGACGTGCAAGCCGGCGGGTGAACGGCCAACAGAAACTTGGCCGACTCGGGCTGCGTCTCGTTCTCGTTAGCCGCAGATTTTTGCAGATACTTCTTCGTACTACCGTAGAGGTTCGAATTCTTCGGGCTTATTATACGAGGCACGCTGAGATTGCTCGTCGGCGGCTTTATTATCTCGGCCACCTCGAAGCGGCTGCTCATCGTCGTTCCGAAGGGCAGCGGACCGGCTCGGCGCTGCTGGGTGTGGAATGTCTCACGACGCTTCAGCTTGTACCTCGAGGAGCTCGGGTGACGCGAGAAGGAGACGCCGGGACGATGCCTCTCATCGAATGTCCACGATGACACCGATGTATCTGTAAATACGATATGTGTATGTTTATTACACTTGGTGCGAAAATTGCAGTTTTAGACCTTGCGAAGTAAAATTTTGTGTGATACACGTACGAAATATTTTTTCTCAACTCGCGTGATTCTCAGACTGGTTAGAACAAGTTTTATCGCACTAGTATCGTAATGTACTATTTTGCAACACATGCATGAGGAGTGTGACTTTTCGTGAATGTAAGGCGTGGCAAAAGTTCGGGTTTACAGCAAGGCGCACTGTAATAGGGCTGCGCATGCACGCATCGGCTCGAATTTACTTCTTGCACGCTGATTTTACTTCTCGCACGCTGATTTTACTTCTCGCACGCTGATTTCGCTTCTCCCACGCTAATTTTACTTATCGCACGCTGATTTTACTTCTCGCACGCTAATTTTATTTCCCACACGCTTGTTTTACTTCTCGCACGAGTGCGAGATACTCCAGTGGAAGCGCACGTCTTACAGCCACAAAAAGTGGCGCATCACCTGCATTTGTTGCAAAAAAATATGCGACACTAGTGCGGTATCGCGAATATTATACGAAGACTGAACCGACCTTCGATCTGCCGGAGAGTTTCGGCAGGCGGATTGTACGTAAAGTTAGCGGGTAACGAACGAACTTTCGCGAGGATCGGTCGTTCCCTCGATTCCACCTGCGAGTCTTCGTCGACCTTCAGTATCTTCATAAACGGGCCCTCGAGACGTTCCGATTGCAAATTCGACGTTTCCTTGGAATCGACGAGAGCCCCGACGAGACCTCCGCTATAGGCTGTCGCGTCCCTCTCTTCGTATCCGCTCTCGGTAACGCTCGCGTGCTCGCGGTCCAGCCGCAACTTGTAACGCACCGACTCGACAGGAACTCGTGGACCCGCTTCGTCGTCGTCGCTCGTTTTATCGTTCGCCTCGATGTTCTTAAGATTATCCGCATTCTCGGACTCGTAATAATCGACGTCATTCTCGTCGTCCTCGTTCTCGTCCTCGTCGACCTCGAGAAGCTCCTCTTGCTCGGCGGCGAGTTCCCTCTCGAGCTGCGTTTCCATATCGAGCTCGTCCTCCATCTGCATAATTAATTTTTATTTTTTAATTGAAATTTACGATTTTAACCCTTCAAGTGCCGGAGACTTTTTGCCAGGAGCAAACGACCGGGCCTTCTTTTAAGAATGCATCACACATTGATTCCCAACCAAAAATTTAATTCAGTCAAAATTTCAGTACTTCGCGACATACCAAAAATCTGAAAAATATCTGCCGTAATAACTATGTCAAGACATTTGATTTTGCGTTATAATAATGCAAAAAAGTTATTAACGAATGATTAGGAAAATAAATAGTTTAATCAAAAATCAGATTAACCTTTTTATTTTCTCATTTTAAATGAATTCGTTGACTTTTTAGAATTCATATCAATTTTTTCAGAATTTTCTATAACTTCCAATTTTTTTTTCTTTTTCAATTTGAAAAATGTATATAGAGGCACGAATTTTATAATTCGTAAATATTAAATTCTGAAAAAATTTATGTGGCTTTGAAAAAACCAATGAATTCATTTGAGAAGAGAAAAAAAGGTTTACTGATTATTTGCTGAACAATTTTTTTTTACAATTTGTTAATCATTTTTTTACATTATTATTATGCAAAATTAATGTTCTTGGCGTCTTTAATACAATTGATTTTTTCAGATTTTTATATCACTAGGAAGTGTTCAAATTCTCACTGAATTTCACTTTTGGCTGCGAATGCACGTGTGAAGCATCCTTGAGCACAAAAACGATACGGATGTTCGTAATAAATTTTCTTCCGCGTTATCAAAAAAACAACACTTCAAGGTAATTTGGCCGACGATCGCTCTTACCTGCTTGTGACTCTCCTCGAGATGTTTCATGAGTACCGCGACAACAACGTTCACCAGTACGAACTGTGCCATTAATACGAATATTACGAAGAATATGGGAGCAATGATTGTGCTGACGCAACAGTTTTTGACGCAATCTGCAGCGTCGTCACAATCATCTCTCAGCGTATCTTTCATAATTCCGTTCCAGTTGTCGCCCGTTGCGACCCTGAAGAGAGTCAGGAAGGCCATCCCGAAATTGCTGAAGTGAGCGTGCTCGCCGAGACCCTGGCAGGGCATGTCGTCGCTGCATTCTGCTCGATGTACACAAGAAATCGGACGCATTAGTACGGGCCGAATGGCGATTTGTGAAATGAAAAATAAATAAATAAATAAATAAATAAATAAATAAATAAATAAATAAATAAATAAATAAATAAATAAATAAATAAATAAATAAATAAATAAATAAATAAATAAATAAATAAATAAATAAATAAATAAATAAATAAATAAATAAATAAATAAATAAATAAATAAATAAATAAATAAATAAATAAATAAATAAACAAAGACGGTGTTTATACTTGCCGAGTCTCCCGAAAAGTTCGACGCCCAGCGCGGCGAATATGAAGAACAGAAGGAAAAAGAGTAATCCAAGATTTCCAACCTGAGGCAGAGCCTGCATCACCGTGTCCAGTAGAGCTCTTATTCCTTTGGCCATTTTGAGAAGCTTCAAAACTGAACACGATTCAATCAGTGAATTGTAGCTTCGATAATTCGAATCGATGGTACAATTTTATTTTATTACCTCTGGCTATTCGAAGCACTCGCATAACGCGGATTATCGTCGGATTAATCGGAATTATCTTGGACTCGAGTTCCTCCAGAACTATCCCGACGACCGAAAGTATAACTATTCCAACGTCCAGTTGATTCCATCTGTAAATTTATTCGAAAAAAAATTAATGATCGAACAAACAATTGATTTTACGGAGGGACGACGTGCAGGTAAAAAAAATTGCATTACTTGTCTTTGAGATAAAGATGAAGTCCGAGAGCCAAGAGCTTCATCAACGACTCGAGTATGAAGACCGCCGTGAAGAAGTAATTGAAGATTTTCAGGGCGTACGTGAGAGCCTTTGGCATCATGTAAAATTCCATAGCCATTGTTACGACGTTCAATCCGATAACCGCGGCGATGGCGAGATCAAAATACTTGGAGGTAACGACGTTGTGAACGAGGAGTCTCGTCTTCGAGTAGTTCGTGTAGTAGGGCGGCATATGCATCTCTGCAAAAATTCAATGTAAGAAACATAAATGACACTGAAGATATCTGCACGAATTTCTTTGGCAAGTCTCCGTCGATGCACTGCTTTAGGAAGAAAAAAATCTTCACTTGTAGAATTTTATTCTCTAAGTGATTTTTTCCGAGCGAAGTTTGAGCGAGCAAAACACAGCCGTTATAAATTGATGAAATTTAGTATCATGCAGATATCTTCAGGATCATCCTGTTATGACCCTGAAGATATCGGGAACAAAACGGAATACGTAAGGCGATTTTGCTATGTTTGCGCATGGACTCCTCTTCTGCTCGGTTTTTTGTACATTGTTGTTTTTATACATTGTGTTAATTTTTTTTAGTTTTATTATTATTTTCTTTTCTGCTTGGTTTTTTATATACTATGTTATTTGGTTTATTTTAGTCTTATTACTATTTGCTCATTTTCTGCTACTTCTCATGATTTTTATGAGAAGTAGCAGAAAGAATTTTTATATGCTATTAAAGCCGAAAACTCGAGAATAAAGGGTATGGGAATCATTCTGAATTGAAATCCACTCCGATATGCTACATAGGACTTAAGATTCACGACATTCACTTCCATATGCTACAGAAACCGAAATCTCGAGAATATAACGTATGGAAGTGATTTAGGTTTTTTGGATCCGAGTAAATGGGTATGCCCATGTATTATGAAATAAATTTTTAAAAATCTGCATGACATCAAATTTCATCTTTGATAAGTCTCCGTCGATGCACTGCTTGAGGAAGAAAAAAAATGCTTCGCTTGTAGAATTTTATTCTCTAAGTGAGCTTTCCCGAGCAAAGTTTGTGCGATGCAAAAACAGTCGTTATGTCTTCATAAAATTTAGTCTCATGCCGATATCTTGGGGGTGATAAGCCCAATCGCTATGTAGGAATAACGAAAAAAGAATGCGTATGATTCCTACTTCGTCGCTTTTTCTCCATCTGCAGCGCTCGTTTCGCCGCTCTTCGAACTCTCTCCTCTTTCTCCTGTTCCTCCCGACATCTGTGGAAATTTTCGACCACCACACCGACGAACATGTTGAGCACGAAGAATCCCACGAGTAGAATGAACGCTATGAAGTACAGCAAACGCCACTCGGAATAATTTTCTTCTGGCTGAAAAAAAAAAAAAAAAAAAAAAAAAACGATAGTGAATAATCGATCGGTTATAAAGGAAAATGCACCCGTTTATGATTCATACCTGCTGGTCGACGCCGACCGCGTCCAATCCGGTGTACATAATGTTGACCCAACCGTCGCGCGACGACAGTACGAACAACGACATGAGAGCCTTGCCGAGGTCGTCGAAGTTGTATTTTCTGTTGAGCCAAACGTTTCGCTTGTCGGCGAGACAGTCGGTTTTGTTTCGCACGTGCTTTATGTCCGGACCGTCGCAGTAGAAAAAGGCTCCCTTGAACAGTTGAACGCCGAGTATACCGAATATGATGAAAAAGGTACAGCATATCAGAACGATGTTTCCGATCGGCCTCAACGACGAGAGCAAGGTCTGCACGACGAGCTTCAATCCAGGCGCCCGATTTATTACCCGCAGCGGTCTCAACGAGCGCAGCAATCGAAATACCTGGAAGAAAATTTTTTTACTTCACTGCATTAAGATTTCGAGTCTTGTAATCGAAATAGTATATTTTTGCATTTTTGGGTAAAAATGCAAAAAAATTCTAAAACATTTTTTCGTCAATGAAATCCGTTGGTAACTTGAAAGCAATGACCGTGGTTTTAATTCAACATCTCAACAGTTTTTGAAAAAACCGTCTCGTTTCGCAAAATTTTACATATGCTAAAAACTGTCAAGTTTTAAAATATCTAAAAAAAAATGGTGCGTATTCTGTGCAGAAATGAACTACCTGAAGCCAATAAGGGAGGTGGTGCAAAAATCCAAACCAACAAACAAACGAATCCACAGTTTTCCAAAATATATAAGAAGATAAGATGCTGGGAGGTAAGTGCGCGATTTTCATCGAGCTTGAAGTTTGTTCCCCGGGCGAAGCGACGGAAGAAATCGCACGAGGTGAAATTCTGTGGTTATTTTGAGCCCTATTACTCCCTAGGGAGCAATGAAACAGTACCTCGCATGCGCCCAGATTAATAATGATCATTGGTTAATAATAAGCGATTTTTCGCCCGCGTTGCACGCAACGAATATGGCTATTTTGGCGAATTCGGAAAGAAGATGGATTACGCAATACAGTCCTTGGAAACTCGCGCTTACCCTCAATATTCCAAATATTCTCGGGCTACTGGCAGACAGGAGAGACATGGATAGATCAATGATGGATATTATAACGAGGGAGCCGTCCATGATGTTCCAGCCGGAGGTGAAGTACGCCTCCGAGCCGTAGAGCATCCCGGAGGCGACGACCTGTAACGATAAACGGTACAAGTAAACGACCTTGCGTAAAAAAAAAAAAAAAAAAAAAAAAAAAATTAAATAAAAACGAAGGATTTCGCACGAACCTTGACGAACATCTCGACGGCAAAAACAACGGTGAATACATAATTGGCAGTGGACAGAAAGACCCGCTCGCGGCTGTCGGGAGGTATGTTCGGTCGTTCCATGGCGAGCGTTATGCAGTTGAGTCCGATGAACAGCAGAACAACATTGTCGAACCACTTTTGTTCGACGAACAATCGGCACAGAACCCTAAATCTATTGTTTTGCGGAAAAAGATACAACGAATAGTCGTCGCGTTCCTTGAGGCAACCCTTCGGCTCGAAGAACATGAATATTTTTTTAATTCTCTCGACGCTGCTCGCGGCGCTTGAGTGACCGTTCGACGGTGGTGTTTGCTCGCCGCCGACGGCCCCGCGGGAGCCGAACGCTCTCTCGCAATCGGACTCGTCGACGAGTCCCTTTATCCGCGGCAGGGCACCGGTCTCGAGGTTCAAATTATTTATCGTTCTCGGTGTCGAGCACAGAGCCGAAAGATTGACCTCCTCGAAGGGCAAAACCTTGCCGCGTGATTGGACGATATCGTAACCGGCCCGGAGCGAATTTCTCCGCGATAGTGATATGTGATCGCTTATCCATCTCATCTGCAAGTGTAAAAAATAACGATTGACTATCGCGAAGCCGTACATTTTTTATTAAGGCACTAGCTTAAGGAATTTGTCCATAAAACAGGTCCATTTTCAACATTTTTCTTCACGCCGGTATCAGAAGGACAAGATCGAGTTTTTGCACACAGTTAGTAGCAGGTTTTATCAAATTTAAGTTCTTTTTCAATTGAAAAATATCAATTAACAAGGGACATCGTAACCCAAAGTCTATTCGTCAGATTAACTTTAAATTTGGACAGATCCGTGACTATAACATTTTCTATCTAATAACTGAATGATTTTTTTAAATTTCATTTATTTGGTAATAACAAACGATTGACGTATTTTTTTATTTTTTCGTTCGTTTTTTATCAACAAATAAATGAACATTTTTTTAATCATCCGAACATTAGATAGAAAAAGTTGTAATCAAGGATGTTTCCAAATTTCAACACAATCGAGCGAATAGATTTTGAGATACGATTTCTGTTGTTAATTGATATTTTTCAATAAAAAAAAAAAAACTCAATCTTCATAACGCCTCGCAGTAGCTGTGTGTAAAAACCCAAATACGTCCTACTTATACCACTGTTAAAAAAATATTGAAACTCGACATGTTTTTTTTTGGACCAAAACCTTATGCTAGTGTCTTAACGGAATCGGACGTTTCCGTACCTGACGAGGGGTGTAACAACGCGCTATCGACGAACTCCGACTCTTTATCGAAATGTTCGGACTGATGCTCCGATTGTTGTTGCTCGCTGCGAAATTCGAACGATTGTTCGGCGCGTCTCGCTGCGTATCGTTCCGTATGGAACCCCGCAGATATCCGCCGATCCCGCTGTTGTATCCGACGAAGTCGCTCGCGTATAATCTGCATGGGAGGAACAATGTACATTATCGTGCTTAATCAATTGAATTTAAAAAAAACGCAATGAACGAAAAAAGCGTCAAAATCAAGATTTCACAAAGCTTCCTCATCTAATCTACTTTTGTGTACGAAGCTTCTGTGAAAAATCATTTTCAGAGGCTATTGATCACTGACTGAAAATGTTTGGCTAAAAATTTAACCAAACACCAGGATTGACCCCCTCTAAATGCCTTAGAAATTTCGGGTTCATAGGTCAAGCCGTTCTCAATTTACAAGAATTTCAATTTTTCGGGTCGGAGACACACACACATATCCGGACATTGTTTCTAAATATAATTTCCTGATGTTTTGGACCAATCTGGATACGTTTTTATAAAAATCTCGATTTTTTTTTTTTTTTTTTTTGAAAAACAAATCTTTCTCTATGAAGCAAAAATGGTTCATAGAGAAATTCGCGTTTTTGCTTCTCCAGGAAGCAAAAACGCGAAAAAATGCGTAGTGATAAATTGTTAGACCAACATCGAATGAGAACCCGAGGTGGTCCGACCGTTGTTGAGAATAATCGTACGCCCCGTGGGATCGTCGTCGCCCTGCGACATTCTTTTTCTTCCGAGCGACGGACGAGACAAGCGCCACGAATAGCCTCTTTGAATCCTTGCCGGTGGACTAAAAAGATAATTAATCGATAATTCGATAATGGGCGTAAATACTATTCTTACGATGATCAAAAATACTCCACCTGGGAGGAGAAAATTCTCTCGACGAGGATGAATTCGAGAGAGCCACCAGCGCCGGACCGACGCGTCTCACAGGAAGCTGTATCTGGCTGGATATGAGATTGTTCGACGAAAATTTTTTGTTGTTGTCCGGTGGCTTGAGGAAACCCGATGGTATGCTGCACTGGCTCTGCTCAAGCATGAAAAGAAAAAAATTTGAAAGTCAAGTTTTCATATCACCCTCATAAAAGTTGAAAATTTTCTTATCGCTGTCTCATAATGTTCCTTTATTCGCAAAGCTTCTTCTATGAAAAAGAATATTCTCTATTTGGCTTCTTCGTAGAGGAATTCACAGAGGTTTTTCCGCGATGCCATCGGAAAGCAAAGAAATCGCTGTTTCAAAATACGCAAAATCACTAATTTTTGCAATTCTGGCTATAAAAAATCCCGATAATTATTTTTTGAAGCCGTCGCTCCGGGTCTGTATTCCATGTATTCTTTTCACGCTGATCGCGAATCTACCACTTATTTTATTCGTAAATGAATAAATTTAATGAGGAAAATTGCAGCTGAAGTAAAGTACTCATTTTTCATGAAATTCAAAAATCGATCATATTTCACCAGATCTCATCTGTGTACGCGTTTTTAGGAAGATAGCTAAAAAATTGTGAGAGCTTGAGCGGGAACAGACATTTTTGAAGAAATAAAAAATGGCGTACATAAAAAACAACTCCAAATTAAAAAAAAAAAAAAATTTGCAGGAACATTGACTATTAACCACGCATACTGTGTGCGAAATTTCACCTTAATCGGTCGAGGCGGTCTCGAGTTATAGACGTTTGGATTTTTCGCGTCCGAACACGCACACACACATACATCCAGACGTTTTCTCTAAATACGATTTTTCGACGTTTTGGAACATTCTGAACACGTTTTCATTAAAATCTCGATTTTTTTTTACCAAAACCAAGCTTCCTCTATGAAGAAGCAAAAAAAAATTATCGCACAAATATGAAGGAAAGTGGGAAGAACTTACGGTCGATCTGTCGATCGACTCGATCGACACGTTGCTCGGGTAAACGGGCCGGCAGTTGTAGCCCGCGTCGAGGGTCGTGTTCGGAGAGTCCTGAGGCGTTGCGGCGGTGTGCGTTATCCGCGGTGGCTCGACGCCCCCGGTACCGATCACGCCCATCATTTTACTTTCCTTCTGTATGTTGCACTTGGGCTCGTCGATCGGATGTTTCCATGTGCGATTGTCTTTGCTGTCCCTGCCACAGTTGTCCTCGTACTTTGGCAATTCCTGAACGCTCTGCCACGAATTCTTCTCACGGTCCTGAAATCACACTCGACGACTCGTCAATCGCTCTCCCAATCCGCGTCGCTCTCTCAGCTTTTGGGTGTTTTATGGATTTTTTGTTATTACCTGTTGAGTGTAAGTGTCGCTGTCGGTGATCGAGTGCGATCTTGAGACTCGAGAGGATCCCTCGTCGCTGCCGATGCCAGCTTCCTTTGCCGCAAGCTTTGCCATTTCTCTCTGCTCACGCTCACGTCTCTCGTTTCTCTGTCGAAATAACAAACATGTTTTATGAATTTTATGAATTTTATGAATTTTATGAATTTTATGAATTTTATGAATTTTATGAATTTTATGAATTTTATGAATTTTATGAATTTTATGAATTTTATGAATTTTATGAATTTTATGAATTTTATGAATTTTATGAATTTTATGAATTTTATGAATTTTATGAATTTTATGAATTTTATGAATTTTATGAATTTTATGAATTTTATGAATTTTATGAATTTTATGAATTTTATGAATTTTATGAATTTTATGAATTTTATGAATTTTATGAATTTTATGAATTTTATGAATTTTATGAATTTTATGAATTTTATGAATTTTATGAATTTTATGAATTTTATGAATTTTATGAATTTTATGAATTTTATGAATTTTATGAATTTTATGAATTTTATGAATTTTATGAATTTTATGAATTTTATGAATTTTATGAATTTTATGAATTTTATGAATTTTATGAATTTTATGAATTTTATGAATTTTATGAATTTTATGAATTTTATGAATTTTATGAATTTTATGAATTTTATGAATTTTATGAATTTTATGAATTTTATGAATTTTATGAATTTTATGAATTTTATGAATTTTATGAATTTTATGAATTTTATGAATTTTATGAATTTTATGAATTTTATGAATTTTATGAATTTTATGAATTTTATTTAGTACAAAATTTTGATTTTTCTCACCTCGGATGAGAATCCTTCGACGAGTATAGCGACGAGAAGATTGAAGAGCACGTAATTTCCGAAAGTCATGAGAGCAACGAAGTACAGAGCGGCCCAGTGCGAGGTCTTCTGCATGCCGTTGAACAGAACGACGTTCCAATCTTCCTGGGTGAGAATCTGTGTGCGAACGGAACGTCAATAAAATAGCAGCATTGCCGACCATCCTACGAAATACTATATCTTGTATTATTTCGTATCGTCTTGCACGGATTTACATTATATATATGTACAGAAAATATATCACGTGACGATGCTCTATCGTTCCAATAAATCTATCTACAAAGCGGGCCTTGAATTTTCGCCACGCTTCCAAATAAAATAGTACGAGGGTACTCTATATTCAACACACTACACAGATTAAGATAGTACATTGAAATTAAATCGAGGTGAGACGCGCGTGGGGTGTTTCTTTTTTTTTTTGGTACACAAATTTCAGAATGGATCGAGTGGACGAGCAAGATGAAGGAAGGAGAGGCGAGAGTAGAGAGGAGCCGTTAAAGATCGAAGAACAGTGAATAGACAGAAAAAAAATGAAGAAGTAGAAAATAAAATTGACTAATGACAGATAAGCGTTGAGAAAGGAATTGATGGAACATTGATACCTGAAATACCGTGACGAGGGCCCAGACGATGTCGTTGAAATGTTTCCGGTCACAGCGACACATCGGATGCCGCGAGACCACCTCGGCACAGGTGCAGGGCCGACTCCGGTCCGCCCACATGCAAAACTTACCCCCGAACAGGTACATCCCTAGTATGCTGCAACCGAGACAATCCCCTCGCCTAAAGTAACGTGCCGAGACTTGGCCCTTTGGCTCGAGGTACACGCGCTCACGTCGATATACATGAACCAGCCGTCGAGTTTGCTCCGATCCGTAAGTCTCGTTAATTATTTTTATCTGAGGACCGATAATCGGTTTTCTTACCGACCGAACAAGGAGGCTATTGTTATCGTAGTTATCGATGGAATATTTATTGAGAAGTGGACGGAGCACACTCGCGTGGCATGGGAATTAAGCAACAAATGTATATGATATAAACAACAAAAAAGCTAGCAATTATATAACGACCGTTGTCGTACGAAGTTCGAGTGGTCACATTCTGCAAGATCGACGATCAATGTATTGGACAAGAGCATGTGAGAAACTTGTGTCGGTAACGGAAACTGTAATCGATCGTTTTTTTTTTTTTTTTTTTTTTTCACGGACGATGAGTGTTTCCGGTGACGAGAAACGTGTCACTGACCCATGTAGCACGCAATGTTTTGAAATCATTTTAGAAATATTTTCAATCTTTTAAATGTTACGAAATGTTTCTGAAATGTATGGAAATATTTTTTATTTTATGTTTCACCGACATATTTCTACGAATGCTTCCGTGTTTATGCGGGTGCGTATATTCAAATTGGACTGGTAATGCAATGTCTTACATTTCGCTGAAATATTTAAAAAAAAAACATTTCGGAAACATTTCAATGTAAGATTAATGAGGGGATAGAATTTTGTTTTCAAAATGTTTAGAAAACATTTCAAAAATATTTTTTAATATTGGTAAAATATTTCAAAAACCCGCATAAATGCGGAACGTTTGTAGAAATGTGTCGGTGAAACATTGAAATAATAAATATTGTATCACTCAGTATGTTTCTGAAATATTAAATGAACGTTTCGTTGGAATATTTTGGAAGAATATTCCAAAATAATATTTTCATATATATTAGAAATGTTTCGTAAGATTTGAATAAAAATATATAGAATAAAAAATGAATAAATAAAAAAATAGAAAATAAAAAATTCTGCCCCGTGGAATTTTATTCCCCAAGTGAACTTCCCCGACTAAAGTTCGTGCGATGCAGAGCACAGCCGTGTATAACTCAATGAAATGTTGTCTCGCACAGACATCTTCGGGGTCACACACGTCGCTTCCGGTGAGACTTTCCCTTCGGCCGTAAGTGTTCTCATGAGCCGTAAAATAGATTCATTACAGTTTTCGTTACCGACCGAGCCCGAGCGTCGGCCGGATGGAGGGTGTTCGGCACAATCCCAATACCAAGAGATAGTTTCGTTTATCGAGCCAAAGTAGTCGTGTCCGCGATCGTGTAAATCCCCGCCGACTGCAGAATGTCATCGATAATCGTCGACGCACACACACACTCTCGAACTGAAACCAGCTAGTGGTTTATTCCGTAAGGGTGTTTGGGTTAAAATTACAGGTACACGAAAGCTCGTCCCGTCAGCGGTGACTATATGGCTGAGGTATTGTACAATCCCAGTAACGACGGTGTCTAAAAAAAAAAAAAAAAAAAAAAAAAAAAATGGTATCAATTAATATAAATAAAACAAGTCTCTCTTTTGCCACCACCGGGGGCGCCCAGAGTATCCTACATCGCGGTGTATTATAATATTATAATAATTATAATATATATATCTACGTGCGGTATAAACTACACGAGTTACTGCGGCTATGGACTCTAAAGCCTCTCAGTGTGTCTTTGTGTGAATGTGTGTGTATGTTTTGTAACAATTAATGGTATAATTATTGTACGCGTGGCTCTTTCGCGTGGGTCATTCGGACAACGACGACCCTCGCGATCGGCGGCTTTGCGGACAAGTAAGCGCGACACGAACGACAGACAAAGTGTGCCAGACAGTGTGCTTAATCGGTACGACGACGTTTACGGTAATTATGCAAATTAGACAATTAGACGAACGATTGGATTAAGTAAACTCGAAAGTCGCATGCAAAGCGCCTACTGTTATCGGGGTACAACTCAGTCGGTAACGCAGATGCCAGATAAAAAGTTTTTTTTTTCTACGGTAAAGGCTGTTGCGATTAACGCATTGGCAACAAATTAGCCCTAACTCGAAGCAGCGAGAAATACGCAGAAAGTAGCGACACGGTGCAAGAGAGATATTAAAAAAATATTTATATAATGCCGAAAAGCATGCGAAGAACGACGATGATTTTTACGTAACAGTTAGACGAGCAGCACAACAACAATATACGATATAATTTTTTTTTATGTTGCAAATATGCATAATATTATTTTGGAATGACAGGCGTATAAAAATGATATGAAAATCTTAAAAAAAAAAAAAAAATGGTCTCTCTCCTTCCCTCATTCTGTGCTGCAGAGACACGACAAGACTCGAGGGTCAATTGACAAACTTTTCCGCGGGCTCCATCGCCGAGCCTCGCCTGGGAAAGAGAGAAAGGGGAGCCGGTCATGCTACGAAACTCATAATACGTTACCTTGGCGTGAAAATCATATAAAGATATTTATGTGCCGTGAGACGCACGATATTTTTTTTTTTTTTTACGACGGATCGATCCGTCTATCGTGAGACATCGGTTGAGTGACGCAACGAATAGATAATTAATTTATAAATAAGAGGATTCAATTAAGTGGCGTTAGTACTAATAAAAAAAAAGATATATATATAACAGCAATGTAGCGGAACAAAGTGAGAGAGTAAAGAAGAAGCAGAAAGGTAGTGGAAGAATTTATAACACTATAAGAAACCGTTCGACGTGGTTTAAGTACGTAGTCTAGGTACCTGAAAGACCGTCACGATAGCCCAGAGCAACGAGTCAAAGTTTTTTCTATCACACTCGACGTCGGAGCTGCCTTTCATCGTTTCACGGAATTTGCAACCGAACAGGTTCATCCCGAGAATACTACAACACAACGAAACGTGCCATATATATATCATATATATGTATATAGAGAGATAGCATGAATTTTTCTATTATTCGTAGATATTTTCAAAGTTTATCGTTTTTTTTTTTCATTTAGTTAATAATATGTACGTGTGCAAAGTTTGCAAATCCATAACGGCACGATATAGGAATGCGAACAAGTAGTAACAATAGTAGGGGGGCAGAGTAGTACAGGGCGGATGGAGTGTAAAAGTCGATAGAGCTTCGATGAGGCAGAGAACGGCACGACGGGGGGATGCATCGTGGCTTGAAAAGATTTTTCCGCGGCAAAAAACGGACCAACAGCTGAGCAAGTAAGTACGATACCGACCAAAAGACGACCAGTTGGCTAAACGATGATAGGCGTGTACGCGTACAGTTGCGAATTAATCACAAGTCGGAGTGACAAAACTGTTCCTGGGAGAAATTTCGGAGAGTCGAGTCGCGGCCGGATGAGGACTAGTCAGGACCTCGTCAGGGCCCGATTAAAGAGACGAGGGAGGTTTGGCTGACTGACAATTCAATCACGTTAGATTGTGTGTAACAAGGCTATAAAAAAATGTAAACAGTTTTCTTTATGGTGAGTGTGAATGGAAATATTATCAAGTAGGAAAATACGTGAAAAATTCTGATATTATTTATAACAATCTTGTTATTGCCGTTTGTACTAAACAAGCACATCTTACTCGATTCCGGTGGAACGGCTGAAAATAGCTTTGGTAACTGTAAGACAAAAGTTGTTCCCAGTACCCTTCTTAATCGCGTAAACCGAAAAAAAATGTTTGATAAAAAGTGGACACAACGGCGAGCTAAAAAAACAAAAATGTTCATTTTTTTATTTTTTCGCTCGCCATTGTGTCAATTTTTTATCAAAATTTTTTTTAGGTTTAGTCGATGAAGAACGGTACTGGGAACAACTTTTGTCGGATAGTTACTAAAGCTATTTTCAGTCGTTTTGCCGGAATCATGAGTGCGATGTGCTTGTTTAGTACAAACGGCAATAACAAGATTGTTACAAATAATATAAGCATTTGTAATGTATTTTCCTACTTAATAATGTTAACACACATGCTCACCACAAGGAAAACTGTTCACATTTTGTTGCAGTCTTGTTATACATAATCTAAAGTGACTGAATTTTCGTTCGGTCAAACCTCCCTGGTCCCTTTAAGGTAGCTACTGCACAGAACACCAGTTAAATGAGTACTAAATTTCCACAATTCTTTATGCATAATGTTGTGCATTTATGAACAGTGACGAAAGTCGATTTGTATTACCGCATGGGTCCCTATTCAAGGAAACTATTGATAACGATGTTTTTGCAAATACATAAACTAATAAGTGCGAATTCCCACGATGACATATTTTCGTTGAGTTTTTTCAAAGACGAATTCTTATTTTCGAACCAATTTTACTATGCCACGGCGCATGTTATTCCTCAATCGTTGCTCTACCAATTAACGGAGTAGATTCAGAAAAAAATAGTTTTGGACGGTTAAAAATGACAGCATTTCGTTTGTAGATAAAAAATGCACCGTTTAAAGAATGGGGCGTATTTGTTAAACAGTCGAATCTACAAAAAAAATCTACTCCCTGAATTCGCAGAGTAAAGTTAAAGAAACGAAATGAATCGTCGTACATTACAATCGGTTTGAAAAATACGGATCGTACTTTGAAAAAATCCATCAAAAAGTACTACCATGGAAACTTGGATTTACCGATGATTTGCATTTACCGTGATTAATATTTCTCTTGGTTAAACTTAAAAAAAATTCGCTTGCATGCTGCCAAATAAATTTTTAAACATTTCAATTCTACTCTCAATTCTTACAACTCCATATGATATAGAACCAACGACGACAGGACTGTCAAGGTGGCATATTATTTTTTCGATCCCGTATGGAATTGTAAGAATTAAAAGTAGTATTAAAACAACATTTTTTTTTCCTTTAGCAGCTGGCAAGCGAATTGTACTTGAGTTATTGCTATATTTTTTTCAGTGTGCGGACACATGCATGATACAAATCGACCTCCTTAACCGTCGACAAACGCATACAATTTTGGATAAACAATTGTAAAAATTTTGCACTCATTTCACGAGTGTGCCAAGCGGCTGCTACGTTACGCTCCCGAAATGTTTTCACTAGGCTGTACGCGGGTACGACTACCATCGGTGACCACTTACATAGACCTAAACCTACGTAAGTTGGCGATATAGTATGGCATGCGCGGTTTCCCCTATAGCAGGTATATTGTGTATACACAGTATAGTACAGAGTACATAAGTAATATGTAGATAAGACACCATTCAGCACCATTTAAGCACCATGCATACAGACGTACCGCATATCCAGTGATATAATAGTTCGATGCCTCAAGCCATGTGAGGAGCGAGCTACTAGCACTCCTCGGACGTGCCAACAACACCATAATCATTAATCGAACGTACTATATAGACCATCCGGATTCTCATTATCGTCACCGCCTACAATGCATTTTTTTTTTCTTTTTTTTTTTTGTCTAACCCTATCCGTTACTCCGAGGAATTCTCGTATGTCGCGTCGCCGATGGCGGAAACGCTTTTCGGGGAAAACAAAAATATCGAAGCAAGCGATTCGCGCAAGTGCCTGCCGAGCCTTCCCGATAACCCCCCGCGCTACTGATAAGAACCGAGTGGATCGGATTATCGTTTGTATCGCACAGTGAAATACGCTCGGAGAGTCCGCGATGCGGATTTTCATACTCTTACCTGAATATGAAGATGAAGAGGACTAATAGCGAAAAGAATACCGCGACGTTGTCCATCGTTCGTAGCATTACGAACAGTTGTCTCCGAAGGTTCGGCATGAAACGAACGAGCTTCAGGATTCTCAGCAGTCGGAACGTACGGAGAACGCTCAGGCCCGAACTACCCCCACGGTCGTCCGCCGCGAACGACTGGCAAAGCTCGATGGCACTGTTGGTAAAAAATATTTTATGTAACTCGCTGCGAAAACGGCAGCTTTACGCACGCGAAGCGTGCATAAAACCATTTTCGCACATATTGAAATAAAATTTTGTACGATATTCATGCAAACTCACACTCGTCAGAAACAGTTTTATCGCACTCGTATGGTAATGTACTGTTATATCACTTGGTGGGAAAATTGCGATTTTGCGCACGCTTCGTATGCATTAAAATCCCATTTTCACACCTTGTGCAATAAAATTTTGTACGATACTCGCGCGAAAAAGTTTTCCGCACGAGTATCGTAATGTACTATTATATGGCAGAGCGTAGAAAGAAAGTTCTTGCCGAGTGTGAAAATACCGCACGAGTGAGGTATTCCCATTAGTCAGAACTCCCCTCTCTACGCCCCTGCCATTCACATAATTTTTCCCCACAAGTCACGAATCTCCCTTTTTTCGTTTTTGGGAAGCGTACGCAGAACGGCACTTTCTCGCACTGGTGCGAGAAAAAAAAAACCATATTGCGTTTGCTCGCATGCGCAGTATTTTTTCTCGCACGCGATGCGAAAAAGTCCCCTTCTGCGCGTGACTTCACAGGAAAGCGGGACGTCACGTCCATGCGTTAAGAAAAGTTCTGCATTGAACAACTGCGATCGATTCGAGCGGAAACAAAAAGTTTGCGCGCGTACTGAAGAAATATTACCTGAGCACTACGACGACCCCGTCGAAGACGTTGAATCCGTTGCTTATATAGCCGAACGGTCCCTCGGCGATAATCTTAAGCAGCATCTCGACGGCGAAAACCGCCGAGAATACAAAGTTACTTATCTCGACGATGACGGTCAATTCTTCGGGCTGACGAAAGATTTAACAAATTTTAATGAACCACCGTTTAAATAAATAAATATTGAAGCCGATCAATTATAAAGATCCAACGATAGGTTTCAACCTGATTGTGATACTCGATTCCCATGCTGAGAGTATTGATGAGAATGGCGAGGAGGATCCCTTGCTGGAAGTACTTGTGCTCGACGAGTTTCTTGACCCAACGTTGTACGCAACAGACGACACATATGCAGCAGCTGCCCGAAGCTTTGAGAATTTTTCTCGTCTGCGATCTGTGCCACTTGCTGCTCGAAACGTCGGGAGCTTCGGTCCATTGGGATGCCGAAGTGCCTTGGATTTCGCAGCAGCAGGGACAATTTATCTGCACACCCTGCCCCGTCCCTTCGTTCGTCCACTCGGCCGCTCTTTCCTGCTGCTGCTGTTGCTGTTGCTGCTGCTGCGAGCCGGCGTTTCCGCGATCCGTTATTCCTGCACAGAGAAACCGAGCAATCGTCATCGTCGATCGTACAAAACTGTATAAAAAATCAGAGATGAAACCTTCCCTCGATGATCGACCCGGAGGTTTCACGACCAATATCGGGGTGCTGGACCCGTTTTTAACTCCTTCGTTACCTTTTTTACACATGGAACCAGGCGATTTCTTAGTTCCGATTTAGAATTATTAACCCTACGTGTGTACACTATATTTTCAGAGACTCGGTGTTTTCAAAGTTTTCAAAGTTTTCTAGGCTTTCAAAAAATCTGAAAAAATTTTGGTTTACGTCAAAGTTTTCTCGGCTTTCAAAAAATCTGGAAAAATTCTGGGTTACGTCAAAGTTTTCTAGGCTTTCAAGAAATCGGAAAAAATTCTGGGGTACTTCTGAAATTCTGAAATTCGATTGCACCCCGAAGTGTGTATGGCTAGTATGAAAGTCCTGCAAAATTTGAAGCAAATGTGTAGCATATTAATAATTCTAAATTGAAACTAAGAAATTAATTGTTATTCAACTGCGGCTGCGAGCGATATTAGTCGCAGTTAAATAACAACATATCTGCTGATCGACCGCAGCAATCTCATCTGAAATTAATTATGTAAAGTCGTTTCTACGACATCGCCTCGTTCCGTCGGTAAAAAAGGAAGGTCCAGTAGCCCCTTGAGAGCAAACGCAACGTGGATCCTACAACTACAAATCGTCGTCACCTTTCGCGAGTGAGTTGAGAAAAGAGTCCCTCGCCAATTGTCCGGTCGGCAATGCCGCACCGAGGGCACCGCCGAGTGCCAACAACTCCTGGCAAGTCATCGCCTCGCTCTTGACGAGGTCGGTCTGAGGATTGTTGACCTGACAAGTCGACCAGACATTTCCATCCCCCGTCTGAGTCATCTTCTCGCTGGAGCAAATGTTCCGTTCTCCTGTAGGTCCCGTATTCGCCGATGCAACCGCCGCGGCGTTGCCGGAAGTCGTGGCCGGAGAAGCCGGGGCGTTGTTCGAGGGCGTTCCCGGTAAGAGGTTCACGCTGTTGCCGTGAAGAAGCACAACGTCGCTGAACATGACGCTGCTCCTGCGACGATGATGACTGCACGGCGGACTGAGCAACGCCAAACTGGTCTGGCCCTGATCGAGAACCGGCAAATATATTATATCACCATTGCTGATCAGCTTGGTTTTGATGGTTTTTTTTATTTGTTAAATTTTACGCAATAATTAAAACACTCGTTCAGCTTAAAAAAAGTTAAAAAAAAGTAAAAGTATTTTAGCTCTCTAGCTTTCGCAAATTTTGAGTTATCTGGCTGGAACTTTGTACAGAAGTAGATTAACATAAAAAAAAATGTTGCTACTGAATTTGGGAAGAATCGATCGAGGGTTCTGGGCATTTTCAATTTTTCAAAAAATATCCTTCTGAACTCTAGCTTTCATGATTGTTTAGATATTTGACTAAAAAAATCGGCATAAATAAACTATTATCGACCCAAGTTACCTACTGAATTCTGCACGAATCAACCCACCCGTTAAAATCTTACAAGGTTTTTGAATTTTTTTTCAATTCGTACTTCACATCGGACCCAATTAAAAAAGTTTCATCGATAAAGAACAAGTAAATTAAAGAATCAGTAAAAAAAAAGTAAAATAAATATTTAAAAATGTGCAAAGCAATTTGCACATTGCTCCCTTATTTACAATTTCGGGCATAGCTTCACGCAACTTCCTCCACGAGGAAGTTGCGTGTAAATGAATTACTTTGCACCCTTTTTTAATTGAACGATAATTCAGCCGTCGCACCGATCTCGAGCCTCGCCGCTCACCTCTCCGTTCTCCGAGGGGTGGACGTTGGAGCCGTTGGACTGTACGGACGATACCCGATCGAGATTCACACGGTGGCTCCAGTTTTGATCGGCCTCCGAGACTTCGGGGCTGGTCAGCGATACCGGAGCTGCGCCAGCGGCGGCGCGGCTCGCGGGCGCTGAGGTCGAGCCCTCGCCCTGTTGACCACCCTCGATGCCGGCCAATAAATTTATGCAGGTACCGCGATGGGTCACTCTCTCGTCCGTCCTCCGGATTTCCACGACGTTCGGCCTGACGTTCCACTTCAGGAGTTTCTTCTCAAGCTTCTGCTGTCTTCTGTACAGATAGAGCCGATACTTCTTGGCCAATCTTCGCTTGCCACGTCGCCACAGATGCGCGATGTATCTGGAATGCGAAAAAGCGGATCGATCAGTGATTACCGTACCGACACGGGGGTCGGAAACGATTGGGCTCAACTCACTTGACTATCTCGGCGTAACAGGTCGTTGGCTCGGAAGTGTTGGTCGAAGAGGCGAGCGTGCTGGTCGAGTGAAATCTGGCGCGTTCGAGCCGCATTCTTTCCATCTCTCGCTTCTTCGTCTCGGAGAATTGAGTCGCGATGACGACGAGACACAGGTTTATCATGAAGAACGAGCCGATCTGCAAATAATTTGTTAGTCGACTGTGTTATTAATTCGGGTCTCTGAGGTAAAAAAGAAATGCCCGACGTCGGTTAAACAACCACATTCCTTGCATGTAACACGGGCGGAAAATTGCCTATTATTGACCCATGATCGATATTAACCTGTGCGCATGCGCAGTACTGTTTCATTACTCCCTTGACGAATATGATTTAGCGACGCAAGAAATGTGGTTATTTTAACGGAGTCGGAGAAAAGCATTGTATGTTAAACGGGAGAAAGCGGGCTTTCACCTTGTGTGATTTCGAACAAATTTCACACTCGACGAAAATTGAGCAATTCCCATATTATTCCAAATTTCTATACGCATGCACGAGAAATGCTACTTCTCGCGCCTGCTGAGAGTGGCGTAAGTGGCGCTTTACAGCAAGGAATACTACAAGGAGTATACAGCAAATACCGTGGTGGCCGCTTTTGTCCCGGAAAAAAATGCCCTGACTGTGCCCGGACTTTTCACTAACGATTCAAAATTTTCCCTGACCAATCTTCTAACGACTTCTATTAAAAAAAAAGAAAAAAAAAAATAATGCAAATGAAAATGCCTAATTATTGTATTAATGTTTAATTCTTTTTTTTTTTAAACTTCTCAATTTTGTTTTCAAGGCTTCCTTTTATGTACTTGTTATTTATTTATTATAGGAGGTTTGGCAACAATTTACTTTTTCCCTGTCCAACTTTGAAATTCCCTGACTTTTCTCGGTTTTCCCTGCCCGCGGCCACCATGAATACACGGCGCATGCGCACATCGGCCCGATTTTACTTTTCGCACGCAAATTTACTTTCTCGCACGCTTTCGCGGGTGAGAAGTAAGAGTTCTTACGCCACGCTCGGCAGGCACGGAAGTAGCATTTCTCCTGCATTTGTTACAAAGTACTATTACGCACGACTATGAGAAGAACGAAGTAGATCCAGTCCCAGAATGAATGGGCGTCCTGGACGTAGTACATTATGTCCGTCCATCCCTCCAGGCTGATTACCTACAAACGACGAACGGTCAGCGATGTACTCGCGTATTCGTCGAGGAATCGTTGCGATAGCTAGAAGGTGCATAAACTCACGAGAAATATCGCGACCCAGGCCAGACCGATATTGTCGAAGGATATTGTACCTTGAAAGGGATTGTTACCCTGACCCTTGCACTCGGTGTAATAGTAATTCCAGTTAACGCAAGTCTCGTTGTTTATGAATGTGATGTTGCTGTTTGGCACGGCGGTACTGTTGCAGATCACGTTGCCTGAAAGTAAGAAACAATTTTAAAAACGTAAAAAAAAAAGTTTACGAGAAAATAATGTTGAGTCAAAAAAATTTCATTTAAAGCGTTTAAGAATCAGGCAAATTCAATCGTCCTGAGCTACGAATAATTCGAGCTCAGCAATTTCACAGGAATACGCATACTTTTTGTATTTATAGTTATGAGCATATTTTTTTAATTTATAGGAGTTTATAATGCGTTAAATTGTATTTTGATTTTTATTATATTGAGAAGTTCTGCTCGCTAGTTCTCGATTATTTTAGCGATGTTACGCGGGCTTACGATCTCAGTCATCACTGCTGTCGGTGATGTACTTGTAATGTGTCATGTAAGAGGGAGCAATCCGTTTGAATAAATTAATTAATAAAATTAATTTAATTAAAATTAATTAAAAAGCGATCGGTCGTGTCCTACGAATACCGCTCGGTTTTAATAATAGACTCACCAAACTTGAGCGGCGGTAAATTGCTGCAGGAGTGCATACCGCTGTCGTCCGGTCGTGAGCATATGTAGTCCTGTCCCTGGTACTCGAAATATTTCTCGAGATCGCTGGAATACGACGAAAAAAAAAAAAAATTAACGAACGCTCCAATCAGGACAAATTACGTTAAGCGTAACTAATTCTTATATCCGTGTAGTAATAGTTCATATGTATATAGTATATGTAATATAATGGAATATGCAATGGATGCACTCTCAGCATGCTATTTTATGCGTGATCGCGAACGTCGGGCGGTGAAAGGGTTGTAAAGAACAGATATTTAACTGTGATAATGGTGATATCACGTCGATTTCATAATATAAAAAAAAAAAATTACGAGTACAGTAAAATACACTAGTATCGACTGGACCAAAAAAAACCGTACCACAGTGGCAATTCGTTTACTCGTTGATTTTACAATCACAGTCTCTAGAAATGATTATAATTTGTTTTTAACACGGTCTTCAGAAATTACTATAATTTTTTTATCACTGTCTCTAAAAATAATTATAATTTTTTTTATCACGGTCTCCATAAATTTCTACAATTTTTTTTTATGACTGTCTCCAGAAGTTACTATATTTTTTTTATTACGTTCTACATCAATTATTACAATTTTTTTTATCACGATCTCGAGAAATTACTATAATATTTTTTTTATCACGATTAAGCGCGAGATCCGCCGTGTACAGGACAGAGCAGCAGGCATGAAATCGGTAGGATCGAATGGATATACGATAGCATTATATTTATATGGAATGAAACAATTGACGTCGTGGTTGTTTATCATTAAACGTGTCAGTTTCTCTAGCGGGTTGCGAGCTACGCTATTTTATCTTCCTAGTGCCTAGAGACATTTTCTTTTTTTTTTTTTTTCTAGTCTAAAATTTGTGCACGGCCCGTCGTTCGACAGGCGGTATAATAAATCATCAGGCCAATAATAAATATTCGTGACGATGCTTTTATGTATATATATATATATAATAGTATATATCTATAAATATAGCATAACATTTATTCCCTCCGCAACATATCGGTACGGATTCTACGGAAATAGTTGCGGCGGAGAAAAATCCGGAGTCGTCTGTTTTACATTAAAGCGAATCTCTCGTTTTTTCACCACCGGTTCCTGAATTCTTTTTTTTTTTTTTTTTTTGCTCACGGAATGATATTTACCGCGTGTGTGCATTCCTGGAGCGGAAAACGATAAAATTGAAAATACAGAGCGTACGGAAGACGTGTACTGTACAGGATAGTACCGACAAGAACGAATATAGAAACGTACAGAAGAACGTGTGGAAGAGATCGAGCGAGCATCGACGAGAGTATCGACGGGTCGAGAGGGAGTCGGAATGTTAGTGCTGTACAGATAACAAAAAAAAATCGTGAGCAATAAAGTGTAAATTAAAAAAAAAAATCTGTACAGTAAAAAAAAAAAAATCGTGTGCATTAAAAGTGTAAGAGAACAAAAAATGCAGATCGGAGTGCTTATAGTTGGACGGACTTAGAGAATTTGAGAAGATCGACGCGAGTGCAGACGACGATGACGATGCGACGACGAAGAAGAAGACCAGGTCAGCAGGTGGCATGCTCTATGTGGACACGACACGCACACATACACTCGGCGAGACGCACACATAGATAGTGTTTATCCGGATATCGGTACGATGATACCGATGCAGTCCCCGATGGGGCACAGATAACCGTGTCCCGTGTGTTTCTATAGTAAACGTGCGTATAGTTCACAATAGGTACAAAGTGTGTGGGCGTGTGTACTATGTGCACGTGGGGTACAGGATCCGATTTTGAACGTGTGCCGGACGTCATGCATGTCTCTCTCTCGGCGCAACGGTGGCCTTTCTCATTGTCACTCGGCCCCGATCCCCCTCGGCTTCGAGACGATGTTTGTCTGTCTATAGCGAGGCGAGGGCTCCTCTATGCACGGCAGTAGCGCTAGTTTTTGTAGGATCAGATTGAAAAAAAAAAGAAACAGAAATAAACACAAAAATAAGTAAAACCTGTCGGGACGGGCGACTGCGAATTGATCACAAAAACAACCGGTTGAGATCGGCGAAAAAAAAACCGCTAATTCACCAGATTTCGTATCGGTTTACCACGAACTGTTATCGAGAAGTATAAGCTAAACGGTTTCCGCCACTGTTCCAGTTACCACCATGGAACGCAATTTATACTGAGAATAAAGACAGGTTTCGTTTAATACTAAAGAAATTGACGGCATGTTGAAGAGCGGATTTTATTCTTGATTAATGCCGCAATACTATATTTTTTCAATAAAATTTAGATAAAATATATTTTTTAGATAAAATGTTCCATTTAACAATTGAAGGTGGCGGAAACTTGGCCGTTTACCTTACCGCAATTTGAGCGTTCGAGGAGCGTTCTGGTATTATTACAATCGCAAAATAACCGGTAATGCAACCGTTCGAGGAGCTTTCCGGTTGTTGTACTCATTATAAACGCAACATAATGAATACAACAACCGGAACGCTCCTCGAGAAGGTTTAACGACTGGTTATTTTTCGGTTGTAACAAGTAAAACAACTGTACCAGAACGCCCCTTATACTGGTTTATCAACTGCGAGTTTACAGTCATAATAAGGAAAACGCACACTCTGGAATGTTTATCAAACGCTTATAATAGCTGCAGTTTTGCGGTCGCAGTGTGTAAAAGAACCACAACCACTCAGAGACTCCGTGAAAATAACGCATAAGGCGCCGCTTGGTAGCGCTGTGTTCTGCCGATTTGCGGTTTTTGGCAGTTATTTTTTGGACGTTTTCGTCAGGTCTTCTTATCGGTTGAATTACCGCAAAATTGCAGTCGCCCGTCCCGACAGGGAAACGAATAGAAAATGAAGAGAAAAAAAAAAAAACTCGAAAAAAATAGAGTAGTACCGTCGGATAAGTAACGGAATATTGTAAATATTGTATAGTCTCATTGTTCATTCCTATCCAATGATGCTGCTGCAGAAAGGACATGCACCACGCGCAAACCCACATTACACGCACGCTCACGGACACATCGTTTGTTATGAAAAAAAAAAAAAAGTACAGATGTACAGGATATTTAGATGTACAGTTTTATAGTAATATGCACAGCACATTGGTCTCTACTAGAGGCTTACTAAATGCGTGAGCGGACCGAGTACTCGTCCGAGAGTAACCTGCAACAACGAAACAATAACCTCTTGTCACTGCCCCCCAACGGGCCCACATACCCTCGTACTTACTTCTACAATCCTTTCCACATTTCTACCTTCCTTTTAAAACGTTATATCGTAGTCTCTTAATAATAACTGACTTATTGACCCACTCAAGCCGGACGCAGCGACGTCCGGGCTGTGAGAATCAACCGGGTGAGAATCAACCGATCCTTAGGTGTTAGGTTTTGTATAAATGGCTTGGATTGGAAACGCGATTTTTTATACGACTGAACTAAATCTGAAAAGCACTCAGATGTTTTTCAATTTGTTTGTAATTATTCACGATTAAAACAGTAAACTTATTGATTATTTAATCGGAATTTTTAAATCTGAAAAAATTCTCAAAAATCTTGTGTCATATATTCAAAAATGGGATGAAGTGAGCCGGCGTGACATGCTATTTTTTCGGAAAAAATCGTTGAAGAAATTTGAAGAGAAAATCCGTCGCTTACGGGTTATCCGCTCGACTATTTTTATATGCAACACTGCATTTTTGGAAATATTTTTTCGGATTTTTCCTGAGAGTTTTTATTTTATTGAGTTAAAAAAAAAAAACACTCTCCGACTCAAATTTTACATTTTTTATATGTAACACAAGATGTTTCAGAATTTTTTCAGATCTTTGAATTGTAGAAATCAATAAGTTCATTTTCGTTATCATAAATAACGATAAACAATTTTTTAAAATCCGAGTGATTTTGAGATTTAGTTCAGTCATATAAAAAAAAATCGCGAACCCGATCCAAGATGTGAAGGGTTAGACCCAGGTCGAAATGCCCCATAAACGTTTACTTTTATTCTCTTTATTCGAGCGAATAGCAAAAGAGTTGCAAAAAAAAAAAAAAGATTCGTGACTAATTAGCGAAATATAGATTGCCGAGAGTTGCACCTCGTTATGGCGGATAGACGAATAACGCACGCACGAGTTGCTGCGGTTTATTGTGGAAGAAAAAAGGGAAAAGAAAAGAGGTGCTCGCAATTAATAAATAGTGGAGCAGAGAGGCGATGACGGTAGATAATGCTGCCAATGAGAGGAACGACCGTGACACGGCAGCGGAGCTTGGCGAGAATAGAAGAGCGAAAAAAAAAGAAGAAGATTGTACGTAACCACTTGGAGATTGCGGTCCCGAACACTCGAGCACGTACAACGACGTACTTTGTGGCCAGATGGACTCACGTGTTATGCTTAAACATTGAATATGATGAAAGCGAGTGGGCGCACCGCTGGCATAACAAAAACTGGTATACTCGGTGTTCTGATAATTTTTTTCTTTTCTATTAACGCGAGCCGCGTTCGGAGGGGCTTGTTAAACATCGTCACTTACTCGGGATATTTGACGTTCGGAAGAGCTTTGAGGAAGCAGCGCTGTCGAAGGATACCCTCCCACAGCTGCACTCCGACGATACCGAATATGAAGAAGACGAAGAAGCAGAGGAGCAAGACGTTGCCCAGCATCGGGAGCGTGTCCAGGAGCAGCATCACCAATATCCGCATACCTGAAACAGTTTCGGAGTCAGGAGCGTGTAAAACGGACTCGGTCGGTAACGCAAAAACTGTAATCCGTTTATCCTCAAATTGTCCCAAACTTTACGAGACTAATTTTCATCAAGTTACAATCGCTGTGTTTTACATCGCACAAACTTCGCTTGGGGAAGATCACTTAGGGTCGAATTAAACATTTTTAGTTTGAAGTTACCTTGAGTTGCCCCTGATTTATTTATTTTTTTTATTGTTTCTTAACTGATTTTTTTTTTTTATTGTTTCTTAACAAATTATATATGACGCGGTCCTCGGCAAGGAAAAAAATTAGAAGAATGGCGGCCATTTGAAAAAAAAAATTTGATTTTTACCCATTTGTCAACAACTTGAATAATTTTCTTAAATTACTTTTACAAATATGAGAACGTCAAGGACTAAAGAATCTGTTAAAGTATCTCGGTACAAATTTTCATAAAAATCCGACAAGCCATTTTTGAGACATCGGGGAGACCGATCTCGAAAATCACATTTTGGGAAAAACGCGCTCAAAGAAAAACGGTCTCTAACTTCCGTAGTTCGTTGAATTTTGACATACAAATTTAACGGAATATTCTTGATACTATAAACAATTTTTAAAAAATCGAAATTTCCCTGTGGCGTAAGCCTTTAAGAGGGGCGACGATGAAACGACGTGAGACAAGAATCGGGTATACGCACTGGGAATTCGATTGATAGCTCGCAGCGGTCGGAGCACCCTGATGGTACGAATCGCCGACAGATTCATGTTCTCCACATTCAAGCAGTACTCGAGGGCTCTGAAAAAAATATATATATATAATAGAAGAAGAAAAAAAAATCGTAAAGTTACCGGACCGATCGAAAGATCGGACACGGTCGTTCGTCAAGTCAATCGGCTTACCCTGCAGCGACTATAAAAAAATCTAATCTGTTCCACGAATCGGCGAGGTACGTTCCCTTGCCGTGTATACCCATCGCGACCATCTTTATTGTCATCTCGAGCGAGAAAAATGTGAAGATAATATCGTCGAACATCTGGGAACGAGAGAAACGATTTTTTTTTTTTTTATCCGCCATCGGCGTGACAAAACCGCTTTGTGCATGAAAATTTCATTTACCTGCAATATCTTGCAACGATTCGTCACGCACTTGTCGTCGACGCAGGGCTGATACATTCCCAGAGTTATACAATTGAGCAGTATAACCATCATGCTTATTCTCTCGAACCACGTGTTGAGCGCCATAAATAGTTAAGGAATCGTCAATAATAATAATAATAATAATAATAATAATAATAATAATAATAATAATAATAATAATAATAATAATAATAATAATAATAATAATAATAATAATAATAATAATAATTACAACAATAATAATAACAATAATAATTCGGGAACTCGTTGTTCCAGGATTACATTATAATAAGGGATGAGAAACTAATTCCAATTATAATCAGCTTTAATCAAGAGGAACTGATAACGAGAAGGGGTCTCAAGACCGAGTTAACGACACAAAGTGCGAGTATTGCGAGCGAGCGATCAATAAACAGGGCGATCGGGCTATCGCGACGCATCGCTAAAGGAAGATCTTTCCGACGGAGATGAAGAAAAAAAAAATATGACAAAGTGGGGCATTCGGTTCGGTTCCATAGGCACACATACATAAGCACGTTAAGGCTACAACACTTTCAAAGCCAATGATAAGTATTGCATTAGAGTTCGCGAGGTAGCGGAATTGTAAGAAGCTGCAGGATACAATTCTGAGACTCTGTGTTTGCACGTGGCCGCAAGAACAACCCCTCCTATGCGTTCCACCGTCTCCATGTGTACGCAGGCAGCTGATTATCGACTCCGACACCCCCCCCCCCCCCCCCTGCCCGACTCCCGCGTCACGCGCCGCCATCAGACTCCTCCCCGCTCCCGATCGATCCGCTAAGTCGCATGGTATGCCCGTGAGGTCTAACGATCTTTAGAAACGCGGCACCGAATAAGAAAATCTACAAGTGTATGAAACGACTGGCAACCAATTATGAATTGTTTTTCGTTAATAATGTATGTGTGTGTATGTTTGTAGGTTTGAGAAGGGCCGATAGACTCGGTTTGGTAATCTCCGTTTTGAATCCTACCGAGTTTCGTTTTCAAAACTGCTTTTGACGAAAACCTTAATAGTTAAAGCCGCAATACCGAATAAGAAAATCTACAAGTGTACGAAACGACTGGCAGCCAATTATGAATTGTTTTTCGTAAAGAATGCATGTGTGTAGGATTGAGAAGGGCCGATAGACTCGGTTTGGTAATCTCCGTTTTGAATCCTACCGAGTTTCGTTTTCAAAACTGCTTTTGACGAAAACCTTAATAATTAAAGCCGCAGCACCGAATAAGAAAATCTACAAGTGTATGAAACGACTGGCAACCAATTATTAATTGTTTTTCGTAAAGAGTGCATGTGTGTAGGATTGAGAAGGGCCGATAGACTCGGTTTGGTAATCTCCGTTTTGAATCCTACCGAGTTTCGGTCTTCAAAACTGCTTTTGACGAAAACCTTAATAATTAAAGCCGCAGCACCGAATAAGAAAATCTACAAGTGTACGAAACGACTGGCAGCCAATTATGAATTGTTTTTCGTAAAGTATGCATGTGTGTGTATATTTGTAGGATTGAGAAGGGCCGATAGACTCGGTTTGTTAATCTCTGTTTTGAATCGTACCGAGTTTCGTTTTCAAAACTGCTTTTGACGAAAACCTTAATAATTAAAGCCGCAATACCGAATAAGAAAATCTACAAGTGTACGAAACGACTGGCAGCCAATTATGAATTGTTTTTCGTAAAGTATGCATGTGTGTAGGATTGAGAAGGGCCGATAGACTCGGTTTGGTAATCTCCGTTTTGAATCCTACCGAGTTTCGTTTTCAAAACTGCTTTTGACGAAAACCTTAATAATTAAAGCCGCAGCACCGAATAAGAAAATCTACAAGTGTATGAAACGACTGGCAACCAATTATTAATTGTTTTTCGTAAAGAGTGCATGTGTGTAGGATTGAGAAGGGCCGATAGACTCGGTTTGGTAATCTCCGTTTTGAATCCTACCGAGTTTCGGTCTTCAAAACTGCTTTTGACGAAAACCTTAATAATTAAAGCCGCAGCACCGAATAAGAAAATCTACAAGTGTATGAAACGACTGGCAGCCAATTATGAATTGTTTTTCGTAAATCTTGCATGTGTGTGTATGTTTGTAGGTTTGAAAAGGGCCGATAGACTCGGTTTGGTAATCTCCGTTTTGAATCCTACCGAGTTTCGTTTTCAAAATTGCTTTTGACGAAAACCTTAATAATTAAAGCCGCAGCCACGATCTTTAAAGCTGCAATGCCGAATAAGTAAGTCTATAACTGTACAAAACGACTGGCAGCCAATTCAGAATTGTTTTCATACGGTATGCACGTGTGTGTGTCTGTGGTGCAGGTTCGAGGCTAACCGACAGATTCGGTTGATTAATCTCCGCTTTAAATCTTACCAATTTTCGTTTCCATAAATGCTCTTAACGAAAGCTTCAATCGTTAAAGCTGCAGCCACGATCATTAACCCTTAGTGTGTATTACAGGTCACTTTGACCCCAACCTTATCCTATATTTTTTTCGTCTAACGTCCACTTTAAGCAGCACGTTTTTGAACGGATAATGAAATCAAGGTTTCTTTGGAAAACTGGCTGTGCGAGCTCAAAGTTTGATCAACTCATTGCAAAAAGTGTCATACCCTCTTATTCCGAAAGGTGCATAGTTAGCGATAGATTCGAGACCGAGTAAGTAAATCTATAAATGTACAAAAGGCCTGGAGACCAATTAAGAATTGTTTTTCGTTCGGTATGCGTTTGTGTGTAAGTTCGAGGAGGGCCGATAGACTCGGTTTATTAATCTCCGCTTTGAATCGTACCGAGTTTCGTTTTCAGAACTGCTTTTAACGAAGGCCTCAAACGCGAACGGGAAATATTGACGTTATCTGCGGCTCTTCCGATCGTGCATCGATAAATTCACTTCGCAACCGAGCCCGTAACCCCGCGTTACTATAAATGCTGTCGAGTTTTACCTATATAACGACGAACGGGCTTTCATTCGCCAGTGAGATAAATATATATGTATACATATATGTTAAATATATATATATATATATATATATACAGTATCGGCCATGCATCACGCACGGACCAGCGGCGTTACAGATGCTGCCAAGGTTAGAAACGAGGTAAAACTACATATCGCATCAGTCGATAACTAGCGCTCTCGAGTCTCTCGCCGCGAGTGAAGCTTAATTGGCAATCAATGAAGGGCCAAATTGTTCGATCTACTCCAGTTTCCGGCAATTTCAGGTAACGCGTTTATCCGCCGCCCCAACCTTGATGATCAACGGTCCGTTCCCGCTTAATAGCAATTATTTTTCTCGTTAACAGCTAACTTGCGATCTTTCACGAGTTGAAATTATTCCGAGGGCAACAGCACGAATCACCGGTTGCCCAGTCCGAAGCGACGAGTCCTCGAAGTTATCGACGCGTTGGGTGCGTTCTTAACCGTGCGTGTGTACACTGGGACTTTGACGGAACAGTCGAAATTTGAAACTCTCCGCTTTTTCGACTATTCTTCAATTTTTATTAACAAAGGTTTTAAACTTTTGACTTCGGCAACTTCTGGACCATGTAGTGGGCACTTCAAGTAACCCAGCATTTTATCAGATTTTTTGAACGCCTAGAAAACTTTGAAAACCTGATTGTTCCCTAAAAGACCCAGTGTAGGGGAGAGCGGGGCAAAATGGCACACCGGGGCAAAACGGGATAGTCAGACAAAACGCAATTCTCCAATAACTTTGAAATGGTGGCGATGGTGGTACGTGGGGCAAAACGGGTTTAAAAATCCGGATGTGTCATTAGGACAAAATTGGGCATCCAAAAATTATTGGAGAATTGAGTTTTGCTCTCACAGTCCCGTTTTGCCCCGCTGTGCCATTTTGCCCCGGTCTCCCCTACACACGCAGGATTAAATGCGGAACCGCTCAGCTGTGCGTTCTTTCAAGTGTGACTACGTCTGTACGGTCGAGTCGGCTTGGCAGACTAAAAAATCTAAACCGGCTAATGGACATCATAGTTTGGCAGGCTAAGCCAACCTTAGCCGACTAAGATGGTTTGGCTCGTTAGAAATTAGCTGCAGTTTAGCCGGCTATTCGTTTTTATTGTGAATCACAAGGAAACTGATGAAATTAATGAGATAATTATGTTTGGCACATTACCTGTTTTATTTATTCACTTCGATACTATTATTCGCTTCGATTCAACTACTCTTAAGATCTTCAAAATCTTATTCCCACGAACCAATTATGTCTCTCAATGCGTATCTATTCTGATATATGAAAATTAAATTTTCCCGCTAACAATGTTTCCTGCGGTTGAGAAAACTTGTTCTGACGATACGGAAGTGGCTGGAATTGTACATTTAAAATCTTTCTTCGCATCGATTTCCACTACTGAAGATGATCTTCAGTCCGAGCAACCCCACCGAGTTCTCAGCTCCCGCAATATTTGGGATAAGGTCGAAGTTTGCGACAACTGTTGAAATGCGATTCGATTCGATTTCCCAGAATTCGGTGGGAATTTTTTTGGTGGTTTTTTTTTTTTTTTTTAATATTGTCAACGGTAGATCCGATTCTTGCCGCGGGATACATTTCGTTCATCTCGGTAACGAATGACGTTTATATCAGAGCGGATTTGTGGCAAAACCCCGAACGAAAAGCAGACTGGAACAATAAAAACGCCTATTCAGCGTGCGTATACATGCGGATAAGTCTCGAATATTTACAGATTTAACCGAAAAGATCAGAACTGCATTGAAGAACGCACCCGTGTTAACGAGCGTTACCGAGTCGGTAATCACGTTCGCTTATTGGATCAGAGAAGAAAAAGGATATGAATTGGTCATGAGCGCTGGACTGTTCATCAGAGCAGTTTTGCCTCAAAACTGAACCACCGAACGGAGAGTAGACTGGAATATGAGAACGCCTATTTCAGCTGTGCATACATGTGGTTAAATCTCGAATATTTCTGGATTTAGCCGGACAGAGGAGAATTGCATTCGAGAACGCACCCGTGGTAACTAACGTTACCGCGTCGGTAATTATGTTCTGTTATACGATGAGAGAAGAAAAAAAAGGATATGGATCGGTGACGAGCGCCAGACAGTTTATCAGCGCAGATTTATGTCAAAACTAAATCCCGAACGGAGAGCAGACTGGAATATAAGATAGCGGAGCAAATAGCCTGAGTATACTTGAAGTACTTATTGAAATATCAGACACTTGAAGTACTGAGCACTGGGTAATTCTCAAGTACTGACGTATTGAGTACTGGAAGAGCTGAATTGCTGAAGTTCTACGAAGTGGGCACCGACTCAGTACTTGATACATCGATACGTACTTCGAGTACTTATTTTACTTGCCCAGCTCTGGAATATAAGAACGCCTATTTCAACCTGCGGTATGCATGTGGATGAATCTCGAATATTTACAGACTTAGCCAGAAGAGAGCAGAACTACATTACGGGGCTTCCGGACCTTCCTGTTTTAGCGACGGAACGAGGCGATTTCGTAGAATCGACTTTCCATCGTTAATATGCTACGCGTATGATTCAAATTTTACACTTCGGCGTGCACTTGAATTTCGAGTGAAAACGTCCAAGAAATGAAGAAAATGGAATATTACCGATTGTCGCGAAAACCAATATGGCTGCCAAAATTTCAACGACATATATTTTGTAGAATGTAAAAGATTCTGAAAGTCATCTATAAAAAACGAGAGTGCACGCCGATTCTCTGAAATTCACCGAATATTCCAAAATCGTCACAAAGTCTGTTACACAAAAGAAATCCATGTAAAGTCTATTCTACGTTTACGTTTACCGTTCGCTTGTGACAAGTGATCAGAGCCGATAAAAAGTGCATGAATGCAGTGTAGGGCACGATGTGTAATCGCCGTTCGGTCAAGCGAAAACTACGTTTGCTTTTTCGCAAATTGTAATATTCGTTTTTCTCAATTCCCGTGCGTAGCTAATGAAAATTCGACTGCACGCCAAAGCGCTTATGTCAACATTATACATGGTTGCTACGAAAATCTCCAAATTAGATTCCCTGACGTTTCCCGGTTTTCAATCCATCAGAATAGGAAAAAACAATTAAAAATAACGTTTAAAAATAACAATTAAAATAACAAAAGAAATCCATGTAAAGTCTATTCTACGTTTACGATTACCGTTCGTTTGTGACAAGTGATCAGAGCCGACAAAAAGTGCATGAATGCAGTGTAGGGCACGGTGTGTAGCCGCCGTTCGGTCAAGCGAAAACTACGTTTGCTTTTTCGCAAATTGTAATATTCGTTTTTCTTAATTCCCGTGCGTAGCTAATGAAAATTCGACTGCACGCCAAAGCGCTTATGTCAACATTATACATGGTTGCCACGAAAATCTCCAAATTAGATTCCCTGACGTTTCCCGGTTTTCAATCCATCAGAATAGGAAAAAACAATTAAAAATAACGTTTAAAAATAACAATTAAAATAACAAAAGAAATCCATGTAAAGTCTATTCTACGTTTACGTTTACCGTTCGCTTGTGACGAGTGATCAGAGCCGATAAAAAGTGCATGAATGCAGTGTAGGGCACGATGTGTAATCGCCGTTCGGTCAAGCGATAACTACTTTTGCTTTTTCGCAAATTGTAATATTCGTTTTTCTTAATTCCCGTGCGTAGCTAATGAACATTCGACTGCACGCCAAAGCGCTTATGTCAACATTATACATGGTTGCCACGAAAATCTCCAAATTAGATTCCCTGACGTTTCCCGGTTTTCAGTCCATCAGAATAGGAAAAAACAATTAAAAATAACGTAAAATGTAATATATATAATAATTATTAATATATGAAACTCAGTTCACAATATTAAAAGTTCCCAACAAAATTAATATCACGTCACAGTCATATATATACTGTACATAGTCGACAAGTTTGCTGAAACGAAAAATGTAAACGTCGTGCAGCACGGAATTAAACGAAAAACATCTGATTCAAAAAATGTCCAGACTTTTAAAAAAGTTCCATGACTTTTCCAGGTTTTCCAAGTCCGTGGCAACCATCTTATAGCTCTGCACGATCTAAACCATATTAACGATTCTAAATCGAAACTAAGAAATCGCCTACTTTCGTCGTTAAGGGGAAGTGAAAAAAAAAAACAGTTGTGCGTGCCAGAGAGATAGTTGCAATTTTCAAATAAACTTAATTCAAAGGTGCTAATTTTTCTGCGAAAAAAATGAATTCGCGCCGGATGCGAAATTACCGTGCGCATCCGGCTCGAATTTGCTTTTTTCTAAAAAAAAAAAAAAAAAAAAAAAAAAATGAGCACCCTTGAGAAAAGTTAATTACCGACCGCGATATTTCACTTCCCCTCAAAAAAACCTAAGTAAGGAGTTAAAAACGTCTTCAGAATCCTTTTAAGGGAAAGTCAAACAGCTGTGCGTGCGAGAGAGACAGTTGCGATTTTCAAATAAACTTAATTCAAAGATGCTAATTTTATTTAGAAAAAAAAAATGAATTCGCGCCCGGCTCGAATTTGCTTTCTTCTAAAAAAAAAAAAAAATTAGCACCTTTGAGAAAAATTCATTACAGTTATCATTACCGACCGCGATATTTCACTTCCCCTAAAAAAAAGTAAGTAAAGAGTTAAAAACGTCTCCAGCATCCCCTTTAAAAAACGCACTCATGGCGACTAAAGTCACCGCGTCGGTAATTAAGTTCCATTATCCTACGAGACAAGAAAAAGGATATGGATTGGTGATGAGGGCTAGACACCAGTTGCGCGGTCTGGTTGTTTGGTCCAGATATCTCAGAGCGACTGGAACAAAGCCGGGATAGGGTAGCTCGTCGCCCTCGTCCTCCTCCTCCTCCTCATCGTCGTCGTCCTCGTCCTCGTCCTCGCTCTCCTCCTCGCCGTCGACGTCCGTGTCCTCGGGATTGTCGGCCTCGGCGTCCTCGTCTCGGTCGGTGTAAATTTCGTGTCGGGTCGGGCGCCGCCTGCGCCTCTTTGACCTCGTTCGATAGGCCGATCGACGCTGGCCCCGATCGTCCTCGTCCTCGTCCTCGCTTATCTCCACGACGTCGCTGTCTGAAGCCTGAACATCGCCGACCGCGGCACCGGGACTACCGCAAATTTTTCCGGCCGAACGGTAACGATAGCCCTGACGATAATAGTGCAACGACATGGCGCTCTATATGTGTGTGTGTGTATATATATATATATAGCACAGTGTGGGGCGCCTCAAGAATTTTGCCTCGTTACTATTCACCGCGAACGACGTACGATAAATTTCACACTCTTCGTGCCACGGAGGAGAAACGATTCGTGGGTATTAAACTGGGTTGTTCGAGGCACGACGCACGATTGGGAACCCCTCGTCGAACATAACGCGTACGCGAAGCGTCAAAAACGAGAGCGCCGAGAGTTTACTGCTGGAAGAGCGGCAGCAGCCGAAATAGCAGCGAGTACCGCGACGGCATTCGGTGGATTTTTCGTTCGATCGACGACGGGCACATTATCGTCGTGGAGGAGTTGTTACTGGCGTATTGTCGGCGCTTTCAACGATTAGTTTAAAAAAACAAAACAATTACTCGGGAGAGAGAGCTCGTCGGCGGACCTGTCGGAGGTTTGGCCGGCGACTGAGGAATAAAAACGTCGAATCCCTATCGGGAGAGCGAGAGAGCGCATGCGCGCGCGCGCACACTCCGCACCACCGTCGGGAGAACGGAGAACCGCCCCTGCGTTCCGACACGCGGTTTAACAACGCCGACTATGACCAACGTGTTTCGATACGGTGAGAGATGTTGTAAGGCGGAGGATTTATCAACGAATGTTGCTGCATCGCCGGAAGGAAAGACGCGTACGTCGAGATGGAAAGAATGCCGAGCTCCGACGCATAAAACCGGGAATGAACGACCAGTTTATGAACCTCGGTCCTGACACCTACTGAGATATACCGTACATATGTTCTATTTACGGACTGGAGTCTCTGAAATCCGTGCGTCTTCCTCCTACCAATAATCGCCACATACTCGCTTTCACCCTTTCGCTGTAAGATTAATTATAGACTGTCGGTACGGCAAGCGCCTGTATAAGACACAACGGCTCGCTGCCCAAGATTTTTTTCATCGTGTCTGAGAGATGGCGATCGGGATTACGCAATATTAAGGATTCGGGTAGAGGCGAATGGAATCGGTCGCGGTCGGTACTCGGATGGGTGACCGCCTGGTCGTGCACTAACTGGCGCGTTGGAAGCGTTGAGAGGGAGCTCGAACTCGGAGGATTGGGGTTCGTACACGGAGTATCGAATACGAACGTCGTGACTCGGTTGGAATGGGCGGCTGTATAGGCGCAGGTTTTCTGCAATTTCCCTCCGCCCTCGGGCAAATGCGGCTGCGGTTGCGGGCTTTGCAAGCGTGGAATTGGAAAAATTGATAGGCGTAGCAAGGAAATATTTTTGAAAGGTTTCGATAATAGTTTTTTGAAATATTGAAATTATTTTATCAATATTAATAAATATTTTTGAAATGTTTCAGAAATATTTTTTGAACACTTCACCGAAATGTGAAAGATTGCATCACCAATCCAAATTACGTATAACACAGAACATTAGTAGGAATAATTCATTGAAATAAAAAATATTTCATAATATTTTATCACAATGTTTCAGAAATATGTCAGATGTGTTGTAAGATTGACTATGTTTCTGAA
Organism: Exephanes ischioxanthus; assembly: GCA_958510785.1. NCBI lineage: Eukaryota > Metazoa > Arthropoda > Insecta > Hymenoptera > Ichneumonidae > Exephanes > Exephanes ischioxanthus. The sequence continues at coordinate 16,465,679 of OY294018.1, read as the reverse complement.
ATACTTAAGAACCGTTACGTTGAAATCTTTTGATAGAATATTGCCGAGTATTATTTTCATACATTTTATAAATATTTCGTAAGTTTTGAATGATTGAAAATGTTTCTAAAATGATTTCAAAATATTTTCTGCTATATGAGTAGCTGGCTCATAGAAAGCTAAAGCCTTAAAAGGGGGAATCACGGGCTGGGAAAGATTCGCGTCAATGTTTTAAGTTACATATATATAATTAATCTTCGATACAACACTAAAATAGAATTGCAAAACCGCACAACGAAAACATAAATTTTTAAACGAGATCCAACGACAAATATAGTGAATAGTATAAACGAAATATAGTACAGATAACAATTAACTCGCGTCAACGGTTGAGCCTGGACGACGAGCATCGGGTCAGTATCGTCCTTGCTGAACGATCCTCAATACCGTGCTATTCGTAGCGGCGCCCACGAACATGTATCGACGGGTCGATACATCGAACGGAATCATCGCTAGTACGCCGCTGACTCTCTTCCGAGCGATCAGCTGGAAGCCCTGAAAGCATTCGGTTCGATACCGTTAATTTTAATTCGCGTCTCATCGGGAATAACGCGTTCGTTGGATTAATTGCGATTCTTACTCCTACGTGCATGTACTCGTAGACGAAAAATTGATCGTGCTCGGTGGTTACGACAACGTACACTTGGCTGTGTCGAAATTCTGCAAGACAGTAAAATGACGATGAACAAAAATATTTAACCTAAAGTCGCGAGTCCGGCCTTACCTCCTGCGTAAAAAGTCTCGAGGCCGGTTATCGGCGCTGTCGAGTCGAGATAAATGCTCTGACGATGGTGAAAATTTTCCGATGCTCCGTCGTAGACGTATACATCAATCGAGTTCGTAGCGACGTCGTCCAGCAATAGAAATTCATCGTTCGACTGGCTGACGCTCCTCGCGTGGCGATTACCACCGGTCGGGAAACTCCTCAGTAGCTCGAACTGTTTTTTTAAATATTTAAACATTTTTGTTATGCAATCGGTATTAAAATAAGGCTAAACTCGATTTAATGGTAAAACATTGGAATTTGACCTTGAGTGTGCCGCGCGCGATCCTGTAGAGCAGAGATTCCGCCGGCTTTCCGAATTGGCTCGAGCCGAGGCTCGAGAACAGAACGTGAGCACCTCGGTTCGGTAGCTTGAAGACTCGCACCCGAGTCGCGTGACTCGTCGGTATGCTTTCGACGAGGGTAACGGCGTCGCTCGCGAGGTCGAGGGCGTAAATCAACGAATCTGTTTGATGACTCTGATCGATCGGATCGTAATATATCGCCAGAGCGATGAATACCAGATCTGCCGGAACGAATTAATGAAAGTGTATATCGAGCGCATGCGCAAGTCGTACAAGTAGACTTTTCCCAACACATGCACGTAAAAATTCCGCTTTCCGTTCATGTGAAGTGAAACGCCGAATGGCACTTTTTCGCATCGTGTGTGAGAAAAATACTACGCATGCGTAGTATTCTATGCATTGCGGGGGATATCGTTCTATTTCTCACACTAGTGCGAGAAAGTGCCTTTCGTGATTTTCGCGAATTTGGTAGGAAAAATTATGTGAATGGCATGGGCGTAGAAAAGGGAGTCCTTGACACGTGTGAATTCCGCACTTACCATAGAAAAACTTTTACGTAACTCATGTATGAAAAGTGCTACTTTTCGTGCCTGCCGAAAGTGGCGTAAGTGGCGCTTTACATCCAAGTGTACTATAAATACCCGGCGCATGCGCACATCGGGCCGACTTTCTTCTTGTACACTACACACGCTTCTTGTACATTACGTACGGTTCTTGTACTTTACGCACGCTTCTTGTACTTTACACACGCTTCACGTACTTTATGCACGCTTCTCTTACTTTATGTACGCTTCTCTTACGTTATGCACGCTTCTCGTACTTTACGCACGCTAACTGTACAGCGTCACAATCAGCAGGCACGGACTAGCACTTCTCCTACATTCGTCGCAAAAAATATTATGCGATACTAGTGCGGTGTAACGAACATCATACACGGACTATGATGTGAGTCTAAAGTTCGCTTTACCGCACTTGTATCGCAAATTACTATTCTGCGCACACTTCCCAAGAACCGAGAAGCGTAATTGTCGTGAATTTCTTTTTCAAAAATTATGTGAATGGCATGGGCGTAGAAAGGTTTGTCCTCGTCCTCTTTCTACGCCCTTGCCATACGAATAACTATTACAGTTTCGAGGTTAATTACCGTTTTGCGTAAACACTTGTACGTCGCTCAAGTAACCGTGGATTTCGAGTTTGCGCTGAGTAACGTTCGATCCGAGGTGTTCAACGAACGAAGCCCCGGGAATATTTTTCATCCACGATATCGTCGTAAATTCTGACGACGAGTCGGGAGCCGTGCAGCGTTCACTGCTCGACACGCTTCGCGTTGCCACGCTCACGCCAAACGCCCCGTCCGATGAATGAAAATTGTAAACAATACCACGGCCAGCTTCGACCCTACGACTTTGGCACTCGCTCGAGCGTATCTCGGCCACGTACTGCTCACGGCACGGACACGCGTCCGGCAAACCGCAGTATCTTCCCAACTGGCTGGCGTACATGTCAAGTATAGTAAGTTCCCCGATCCTCAGGACCTCCACCCGATCGACACCCGCAACGTTGAGTCTCAAATTTTCCTCCGACTCGAAGTAAAAAAATACCTCCGGCAAGTTACTCGTCGCATTCGCGGCTCTCACGATACGATCCTCCAGAATACTCTCGTTTCTCTTGAGGGCCCGCAAAAAGATATCCTCGTCCGACACGCGATTCTTTATTAGGTCCTTCAGAGGCATTTCGTTGACGAGGCTCTCCGAACTCAATTCCCATCGGGTGAGCGTAGAGTTTCTGTATCGAACCGATGTTTCGATATCGGATTGGAATATCTGAGAATTAATATGTAATTGTTGTCATTTGTCGATTTTTGCTTCCCCATAGAGGAAGTTTTGTCTTCATGACATCTTTTTTACGAGACTTTTATGTAAACATGTTCAGACTGTTTCAAAACGTTGAAAAATCACATTTAGAAAAAATGTGTAGATGGATGTGCGTACGTAAGTGTAAGTGTAAGTGTAAGTGTAAGTGTAAGTGTAAGTGTAAGTGTAAGTGTAAGTGTAAGTGTAAGTGTAAGTGTAAGTGTAAGTGTAAGTGTAAGTGTAAGTGTAAGTGTAAGTGTAAGTGTAAGTGTAAGTGTAAGTGTAAGTGTAAGTGTAAGTGTAAGTGTAAGTGTAAGTGTAAGTGTAAGTGTAGGTGTAGGTGTAGGTGTAGGTGTAGGTGTAGGTGTAGGTGTAGGTGTAGGTGTAGGTGTAGGTGTAGGTGTAGGTGTAGGTGTAGGTGTAGGTGTAGGTGTAGGTGTAGGTGTAAGTGTAAGTGTAAGTGTAAGTGTAAGTGTAAGTGTAAGTGTAAGTGTAAGTGTAAGTGTAAGTGTAAGAGCCGTTAATATTGGTAGGGTACTCACAATGTCGCCGATTATATCGGCGCTTTCGTAATTCAGAACAGCATTATCGTACTCGTCAGTGAAGTTTATACCGGCAATCCGAGGAGCGTGCGTCTTGCCGTAAGTCTCGATGTGACCTTCAAAAATCTTATCACCGGTAATTATTTGATCCTGCTGAGAGTAATTTATCACGAGGTCGGACGGAACGATTTCGTTTATTGCGACCACAGAGGCGCCGTCTGCAAGCCGGAAGTTACAGTTTATAAATTTAATAAAATTAATTGACAATAAATTGTACAGATTTTACCGTCTTATCGCTTACCGGAAACTTGTACACGACCGTGAAATCGTAAATTCCCGCGAACCTCGTGGTCCATGCTGAGACTCACTCGGTCGTTGACGAAATCGTCGAATGCCACGGAATCCAATGAATGTACCAAGACATCGCCGTAAACCTGAAGATGCTCGAAGTACGTGTTGTCGGGAAGCGGATTGTTCGAAGAATTACTCGAGCTAAGAACAATCGCAGCTATAGGAACTCCGTGGATTTCCGGCCCGGTGCTCGAAGCCTCGTTCGAACGGATTATTAATTTCCGGGCGTAAACGTCCTCGCTGAATATCATCGTTTTCCCTCGATTATTATTGTCCTGACGAAAAGGGCGTCCGCTCGACGCGTGCGACTTTGTCGGGATTTTCTCCATCGAGCCCAACGACTTTATTCCTACGATCGACGAGCTTAAGTCTTTGACCGCCCACTTGTTAAGTGCGTCGATTCCAATCCCACCGGAAACGCTCATACGACTCGTCGACAAATCCTCTTCGAAGCTCGTCTCGCTCGCGATGTGTATTTCTTTTTCCAGGTGAGGATCGTCCAGAACGGACCGATCGACGATTTCTGCAAGATCTACGCCGTTCAGTCGACGATTGACTCGAGTCGAATTCGTCACCGATCCGTATTGAACTCTACGGGCGAATACTCCCGGAATTGATTCGCTCGGGCCGTCGATTCTTATCTCGCCGTTGATGTCCTGCGACGGACCCGTGACGGAAGACCGTACGACAGCATTTTTCATTATACTCTCGAGAGGTCCGATATTGGCTTGATTTTTCACAGACGAAGATCTTCCGGGTTCCCAAAAAATATCGCCGCTCACCGTGAGATCGTTGACGACTCTTAGAGAAATTGTCGCGAGCTTGTCGTAGAGCTGCATGCAGAAAAACAGATTGACGATTAATTGATCGAGCAGTTAACGATACCCGGGAAAAGATTATCGTGTGATAGATATTGTAATATAATCATAGTTCAAAAATAATAATATTTAATAATAATCATATATAACTTTTTTTAAATGTAAATTGTATTGATATAATCGTATATTACTATGTACACGGATCATATACGATTTTTTTTCGGTGTCCCCAGTGTAAAAAATTTCGATGTTTCACGTCGTAAATATTTTTTTGAAAGGTTTTAAACATATTTTTTTGCAACATTGAAAATATCTTTTTGTCCTCTCATAAATCTTACATTGAAATGTTTCCGAAACGTTGCAGCGAAATGTCAATGATTGCATCACAAGTCCAATTTGCCCATACACAACCGCATAAACTCGTGAAAAACAATCGTAGAAATATTTCGATGAAACATAAAATTAAAAATGTTTCATTATTTTGATCACTATGTTTCGGAAATATTTCAGATATCTTGAAACATTAAGTATGTTTCAGAAATATTTGTCAAACGTTTGATTAGACTATTTGTATAGAATATTTCAAAATATTATTTTCATGATATTTCAGAAACGATCCGGAAGATTTGATAGATAGAAAATATCTATAAAATGATTAAAAAATATTGCGTGCTATATGGGAAATTATTATACCATTGTTCTAAGCGTGCGATATAATCGTATATAATTTCTTTAAAATGTAAATCCTATTGATATAATCGTATATGACTAAGTATACGAATGATATACGATAATTTTATCACAGATACCCAGTGTAAAAAATGTTGCCGTTCACCTCGTGAACTTCGAAACCATTCAAGTATCTCGTCTCAATATCCTCGTCGAGCGAGATCGTCAAGTTCGTGAAGACAACGTTCCCAGCCAACTCAACGTCGTACGAATCGGTATGGATGAGGTCGCGAGTGAAACGCTCGTTGATCCGATCGGTCTGCAAATGTTCGACCGACACCTTGAAGAACGAAAAAGTCGAGCCGCTCAAGTTCTGCGGCCGAGATTTCGAGAAGGTCTTCTCCAACAGCGACTCGATTCTCAAACCTCGCAGTAAGTTAAATTCGAAATCTCGCCGCACGGTCAGCTGTTCGAATATCAGCGGCTCTGGCAGATCCACCTTCATGTCTCGCGTTCCCAATGCGTAGAGATAACTTCCGGTGCTCTCGCCGTTTATCGTTTCAGCCCGCAAATCCTCGTCGATCAGCAGTTCGCCGTCGACGGTCAAGTCGAGTCTCCCATTGGTCGAATCGTTGACCGAATCGGAGACCGAGTTCATCAATTCTTCGATCCTATTGGCCGTCGGCGCGGCGAACTTAACCTCTCCGCTTAGCGTCAGTTCGTCGCTCTCGAGATGATCGATCTCGTAATCCGCATCGCGTCGCAACAAAGAATCGAGCTCTCTGTACGTTCCGTTGACGAATCTCACGTCCAGAAACTCAGTCTCGAGACTGTCGTGCACCGTGACGGAGTCGAATCTTTGTACCTCGTCGGAATACTCGTACGGCAACGAGTCTCCATCTTCGTTTCTCTCTGTTATGTACGCGAGCGGAATTCCGTTGTAACTATCGATCGACAAATTTTCGGCGGCCAACAATTCGATTCTGAACTCTCGATTGATGTACAGAGCGTTTTCCAACAAGTCGTACAGCTTGCTCGAACCGTCGAGAGCGCCGTTCGTTTCGTCCTCGAGAATTGAACCGTTTGCGACGAAATTTTTGAACTCCAACGTTCCGACTTCTTGAGAAATTTCCTTCATGCTCGTCATCATGAAGTCCTCGTTGACGTCGAGAGAGTTCAGGTAGTGCACCGTTAATTCGTCGACGCTTAGACCGGCGTCAAAGGTCACCGGATCGTTTACGATCTGATTCGTGGATTTCGTCCAATGGGGTCGCTCGCCGGAGAGGATTCCAGACGCGTCGCCGATCATCGGACCGTTTGGTCCCGAGAGAGAAAACTGCGTATTCGCACCGAAAGTGAGATTGGTCGCTCTTATTCCACCGGCGAGCGTCACCTTCTCGTAGATTTGAACTGGACGAACCTTTGGAAATTTCGACGCTTCGTCGATCGCAAATTCGTCCGATATTCGCATAATAGCCACGGAAACTTTGCCTGGAAAACAATGTCGAACATTGAGTCAATTATCACGTTAGCCTCAATTAATAGATGCTTCGTTTACGCGATGTTGGTTTGAGCGGAAATGGTCGGGAAACGAGATGAACAAATTGACTGCAGTTCTCGTTACCGACAGAGTACCGGTCGGGTGGAAAGGAAAGAATGTTGGATTGAATCGTATACTTTTTTACCGTGTGTACCTTTGATATGATTTTTTTTTCAATGTCATAGCACTTTCCGTAAAAGCGACATGGAACGTCGAAAAATGAGAAAATCATCACTTTATGCTGAATTAATATTCGCTTCATTTACACAATTTTTGTTTGGCCGGAAATCGTCGGAAAACGAGAAAAAAATATTTATTACAGTTTTCCTTACCGATCGAGCGCCGGTCGGGTGAAAAGGAAGGGGTGGCGGACTTAATCGTATACTTTTTAGCGTGTATACCTTTGATATGATTTTTCTTTAAGGGGAAGTGAAATATCGCGGTCGGTAATGAAAACTGCAATGAACTTTTCTCAAGGGTGCTCATTTTTTTGAGGAAAAAGCAAGTTCGAGCCGGATGCGCACGGTACCGTCGTATCCGGCCCGAATCCATTTTTTCCTCAAGAAAATTAGCACCATTGAATAAAGTTAATTCGAAAATTGCAACTATCTCTCTCGCACGCACAGCTGATTCACTTCCCCTGATAGACAAAGCAGCACGAAACGCAGCACATGACACAATAATTACGGCACGTGCTGCACATGCCGTAATTATTGTGTCATGTGCTGCGTTTCGTGCCGTTTGTCTATCAGGGTCCCCTTAAGGTGAAGTGCTACGAGTGCGAGAGAGATGGCTGCAATTTCGCAAACCAAAAATCTCCCAAGCCGTTTATTTCTTGGCAAAATGATGAGAATATTGTACTGCAGAATTACTGTGCATAGTTTACCGTTCTCGTATTTTTCCCTAAAAATCAACCGTTTTAGAGAATTTTGAATTGCAGTTTTTGTTACCGACCGAGGAGTTCACCTTAATGTCATAGCACTTCCCGCAACAACGATATGAAACGTCGAAAGTTGAGTAAATTTAAACGTTACGCTGAATTAATATTCGCTTCATTTTCGCAATTTTAGTTTGACCGGAAATGGTCGGGAAACGAGAAAAAAATGAATTACAGTGGAAAGGAAAGGATGTCGGACTTAGTCGTATACTTTTTACCGTGTGTACCTTTGATATAATTTTTCTTCGACGTCATAGCACTATCGGCAACAGCAATACCATTGACTTTCCCAACAAGCAAATTCTCGATCGACATCGTCTTCACGAACACATCTTTTTCGAAACGCTGGTTTCTTCCTTTAGTTATGAAATTCCCTTTCGACACGCCGTTTAACTCTTCGACACTCAAATCATTGCTACTGAGCGTGCCTCCGGATTTTTTTATGATGTTCCCTGAAAATAATCGCGGCTCGTTTAGCGGTGGCTTTCGCAATAACAATAATATCGCCAGTATATTACGTTTTACCTTTGATTAACTGTCGCTCGCCTCTAACGAAGATATTATTTAAAAAATCATTTATCGATATTCCTTCTACGTTCATCGATTTCACATCTCGAAGAGACAAGTCGGAGCGCACGAGAATAGAATCGTCGGTAACATCGACCGCGTTATAATTCGCGAATATGTTCGATTTTTTGTCCAACAGCCAATCTGTGAATGGAGCAACAAGTCGAACGAAAATTCATTGGCCCACTGTTTGCAATTAGTGAATAATCATCCAATGCCCCACATAGCGCGGAAATATTTTTGAAAGGTTTAAAAAATATTTTTATTTCACTCGGTGGGAAAATGGCGATTTTTTCGCATTTTGCGAAAACCCCCATTTTCGTACCTTGTAAAATAAAATTTTATCAGATACTCGTGCGAAAAACGTTTTCTGAACTCGTGTGATTGCAACACTCGCCTTTGGCTCGTGCTGCAAAGTCACACTCGTCAGAAAAAGTTTTTTCGCACTCGTATCGAAATGTACTATTTTGTAATATTGAAAATGTTTTAAAAACATTTTGAAAATATTTTTTTATCCGGTTATAAACCTTGCATTAAAATGTTTCAGGAATGTTTCAGGATTCCAGATGTGCCGAAACATTATGTGTGTTTCTGAAATGTTTAAGAAACGTTTCGTTGCAATATTTCAAAATATTATTGTCGTGTATTTTCAGAAATACTTCACGTGAGATTTGAAAGGTTGAAAATGTTTCTATAAAGATTTCAAAATATTTTGTGCTATGTGGGACCTCGATTACCCACAGTCGCGAGGTATCCCGCAGGATTGCTCGATCTCCAGATGGTGAACGATAACGTTGTTTCCTCGCAGCGGCTGCGAGCCCGAAAAGGTCTGATTCTTCGTTGCCGATATTACAGAATCGTCGATCTTCGCCGAATCGCCGTTCAGGTAATCCGTGCGTATGGCGTTAGTGTGGAGTTCCTCGAATGTGCCATTCTTCCGGACAATCACGTTCCCGGTCAACACATTGTCCTCGTCCGTTCGCACGGTTTTTCGGGACAGTTCGAGAATCCGTTTTGTGATAACTTTAATTCCCCTGGCGTCTGCCGCTGTTTCCGCTATCTCGCTGGCTAACAATAATTCCTTCCTCGTCGATGAAACATCGAGTTTCGCGATAGCGCCAGAAGCCAAAATGAGCTTCGAGAGTCTCCGTTCACCGATGAGGGAGCCACCGCTCATGTTTTTCCCGGACGAAAGAAGCGTCGGCCAAGTTCGACGAGCAATGTTTTCCACGGGCTCCATTCGATCTTTCAATCGAGAGTACAGTTTCGACAAGCATTCCTCGGAATCCTGTAAAGCTTCGCTAATATTCGCTGAAACGATTTTTTGAAACGAGTTATTAATTTCCACGGACGTTAAGGGGAAGTGAAACAGCTGTGCGTGCGAGAGAGATGTAGTTGCAATTTTCAAATTAACTTTATTCAATGGTGCTAAATTTTTTGAGCAGAAAATGAAGTTGGGCCAGATGCGAAATTACCGTGCGCATCCAACTCGAATTTACGGTTTTCATTGCAGTTTTTATTATCGACCAACGATATTTCACTTCCCCTCAAGGGGCTGCTGGACCTTCCTGTTTTACCGACGGAGCGAGGCGATTTCGTCGAAACGACTTTACATCATTGAAATGCTACGCATATGCTTCAAACTTTGCAAGACAAGTAATAAAGGCTTCGGCGTGCACTGCACATTCGGTTGAAAACGTGCAAGAAATTAAGAAAAACGAATATTACAGATTGTCGCGAAAACCAATATGGCCGCTCAAAATTTTAACAGCATGTATTTTGTCGAATATAAAATATTCTGGAACTCACACACGTAAAACGAGAGTGCGTGCCGATTCTCTGAAATTCCAAAAACGTTACAAAGTCCATTATACAAAAGAAATCCATTTAAAGTTTATTCTATTTTTTCTTTTACTGTTCACTTATAACGAGTGTTCAGAGCTCGCTGTAAAAAAAATCGTATGAAATTTATTATACCGGACTGGAAGTTTTTATGCAAAAGCTGATATATAAAATTTTATGTACAATTGTGATGATAAATTAATGTTCACTGCATTAAAAACATTGGGAATACTTTATTTTTTATAATTTACTTTGATTTCACTATGAAAGTATTTCAATTTTCAAAAAATACTTTAATTTAAGAAATTGCCTAGTTCCGTCGGTAAAAAAGGTAAGTAAGCAGTTAAAAACAGGTCCAGCTTCCCCTTAACATTCGATCTTTTCAAGGATCCCGAAGACTACAAAGTATTATGAGTAGAACCGTTTTTATAGATTTTATCGATCCTCAACTCCCAAGGTTCGATCCTGTACAGGTTGCCGGTCGCGTCGAAGGTGATGAGGAGCAACGTCAGTGTCGTCTTTCCGTCGATCCATATACCCAGATCGATCAGTCTCTCGCCCTCTTTGAGACTCAACAGTTTTAAGGGCGAGAACTCGGTGTCTTTCGCTTTGTACAGATTTACATAGTTCTGGAAGGGAGAACAAAAAAAAAAACCATTCACTACGTCGCTGTAACGACGATAGCTTCGAACCGATAAATGACGTTACCTCGTAAGAAGCGAAGAAAAGAGTGTCGTCGTTAAGTTGGACTATGTTTACCATTCTCGGAGCCACGATGTTGGTGACATTATGATAGGGAAAAAATTCTTCGCCTGCGATTGATAATTTATAGTCTCATAATAATCTGATAGTTTATTTTTTTTTATATACGCGGTATTCCATACCAAATCGACCTCTGGCTCTGACCCTTCACATCTCGGATTTGCTCCGCGATTTTTTATACGACTGAACAAAATCTCAAAAGCATTCAGATGTTTTTATCTGATTTTTAAATTGTAGCTATCAATAAATTCTTTTTTTAATTATAAATAATTATAAACAATCTCAAAAAATCAAAAAAAAATATCGTAGTGCTTTTGAGAATTAGTTCAGTCATATAAAAAATTGCGGGCCAAAAAATCCAAGATATGAAGTTGATTTAGTATGGAATACCTCATATGTATTAAAATCTATTACGAACCGTCCCAACAATAGACTCTGCTAAACGCGCGCTCGTTTATCACCAACAGAAAAATGCCGCCATTGCGATAATAATGCTGCACGGAAATGGGTCCGTTCGTCGCCAAGTACTGAATTATTTCGATCCCGTTGTCTCCGAGCTCGTATATCTGAGAACCGACGTCCGGCTGACTTTTCTTATTCTGCCCGAAGACTATAACGATTGCTTTCTTGTACTCGAAAGCCGTTACAGCGACGGCTCCGACAGTCGGAAACGTGTCGATTATGTCCATGTAAGTTCCTGTCCAGCGGTAGATTCTAAGGCAGCCATTTTGTTTTTATCGGCCGGTAGAATGTAAACAACGATGACCTTGAACTATCTCGCGAGATGGATTTGTTTTGATAAAACTATAGCTTACACAGAGGGATCCGGATACGGGTCGGAACTGTAGGCGACGACGAGATAGAGTCGACCAACCCTAGTGAAAAAGGTCGCGTCCATCGGCCGTCCCATGTGCCTGATTTTTTGTCTGTGCCTCAGGTGCGAATCATTTTTGCATGTGTAGAGGTGGCAGGCAACGTCGTCGTCGCAGATCAGCAGATACAAATTTGATCTCCAGACGATACTCTGAATAAACACATGCGTCGATCGAGGACATTTTTAGAGACTTATAATTAACACAAGCGGTTATGTTGGCACACGCGCTCGCAGTATTGTGTGAGTGTCTGTGACCCATATAGCACGAAATATTTTGAAACCGTTTTAGATATACTTTCAATCTTTCGAATCTTACGAAATATTTCTAAGATATATGAAAATGATATTTTGAAATATTCGATAAAAATATTCCAATGAAACGTTTCTTAAATATTTCAGAAATACACTTAATCTTTCGACACAACTGAAATATTTCTGAAACATAGTGATCAAATATTTTTTAATATTTTTGGTTTCAATGTTCCACCGAAATATTTCTACGAATGTTTCCGAGTTTACGCGGGTGTTGATATGCAATTTAGTTTCGCTGAAATGTAAAAAAATATATATATATATTTCAGCGAAACATTTCTGAGACATTTCAATGTGAGATTTTTGAGCGGACACAAGAATATTTTCAAAACGTTTTTAAAACAACAAAAACGTTTCACTACGTTGAAACATAAAATTAAAAATATTTCATGATATTATTCTTATATATTTTAGAAATATTTCATAAGATGTGAAAGATTGAAAATATTTCTAAAATGATATCAAAGTATTTCGTTCTATACGGGTAATAACAATAACAATAATAATAAATCGAGGGTGAAATATGATTAACAACCTTGATGAATCTGACGGACTGTTCATGTCTTATAAGGTCAACTTGTCGTAGGGACGAGTCCGTCTTGTTCGAGGCCGGCTCGACGGTGACGGACATTACACGATTACCCTCGAGAATAAACATCTTGTTGAACATGCTGACCGTCCGTGCTCCTTCCTTTGTCAATCTCTCCCTCCACAGCTCTTTCCAATTTATATCGTACGACAACGTCGCCACTGGGCGACGATTAAAACATTTTAATAACAAACTTAAGTCGCACACCGTCGACAATGTAATTCGCCAGTAAAAAAAAAAAAAAAAAAAAAAAAAAAACACTTACCGGAATCCGTATTACCCCCTTCTACGTACGCCTTCGCGATTTCGAGCTTCATTTCCTCCTTTCGTCGATTCAGATAGTCGGTTACATTTCCGCATTTTTCTTCTTTCACGCACTCCGACGATATTACCAACGACAATAACAACAGCGCTGCAACGCGAAAACACATGACTGGACGGCACGACCGGTGGAAAACAATATGGCGGCTTTGACCGTTACAAAAGGTTACAAAATTTTTAACACAGAAAGGGCTTATTCGATACTCGGTATCATAGCTGCGCGAAAAATGTTACAAAATTGAATTAACTGGCCCACTTCACTGTAAGCGAAAACACACGACTGGACGGCACGATCGGTGGAAAACAATATGGCGTCGTTGACGATTACAAAAGGTTACAAAGTTTTTAACACAGAAAGGCCTTATTTGATACTCTGTACCAAAGTCGCACGAAAATTGTTGCACCGTTGAATTAACTCTACCATTGTACTATAAGTAAGCGCGAGCGACTATCGGCATTCTACGACACCGGACGATTTACTAACTCTCGAATTCCCAGTCGTAACGAGCGACCGTTCGGAATTTCGTAGAATGGCGGGAAAAAAAATTGTTTTCGACGCTTGTCCATTGTCCACCGTTGTGTTTACGATAACAGATTAAGCCCGTTCGCTTACTCGATACTCTTCAGACTTTATTAATTTCGTCGTTCCCTAACGTAGCAATCGTTACAAAATTATTATCGTACATATAAATAGTAATTTTTTTTTCTCTTCCTCTTTGAAACAGGCACTTTTTCTATGTATGTACATTGCAGTTTACCCTTGAATAATGCCTACGCGACTATCCTCCCGTTTCTTGTTTTTTTTTTTCAGTTTAAATCTCTCACCGTGCAAAAAAAAATCCCCACTGTGCGATTAGTCGACATAGGAGAAAAATATGTTTTTTTTTTTCTTCGTTCTTTCTCTCCTTCCGGCATACTATTCTAGCCTTATATATATCTTACTCCGTTGCATTTTTCTTTTTTTTTCAACGCCCCCGCGCTTTAATACTCTCGTCGATATACGTCCGAATTTATGCAGACGACACACACCTTAAACACCAGCGAGGCGTTTCGAACCGGTCGAGTATAATGTACACAGACGAGACTCAACGATTTTTCTTTTCTTTCACTTCGTTAAACGTACAAGCTAGATAAAACTTTCACGATACCTAAACGTACAATGCTCGAAAAATATAGTTGCATCGATTGCCTACTTCGTCGTCCTTCCTCAATCACCCTTTGGTATCGGCGGAAGATGCAAATTAGAATGTACATAAAACTCGTCTTTCGCGCGCGCGCAATTATTACGCGTGCCGCAAAATTAACGTATAGTTAAACATAAATAAAAACAACGCCGAAAAATTTCGTTCGCGTGAACGCGACAATTAATCGATCGTCGAATCGCCACGTCGAAGCGTCGCGGCAGGCAAACCACAGATGCTTCTTTAAGTAAACGCCCAAGTAAAGTATTATTTTTTTTTTTTCTTGTTTTTGTAATATATCTATTTTAAGTAGCGTATTCACACGAGCCCAAAAAAAATATTCGGTTAAAAAAAAAAAAAAAAAATTAACGAAACAGAAAAAAAAGGAAAATAATCATCGCGACAATCCCGCGAATCGGCGACGACGGTGGCCGCGAGTTCACGGGTCGTATTGCACGAGCATCAATCGTTGTCAGGCCATCGGAGTCTCGGTTTCCGTTTTGCAATCTTGCATACTGAGAATGTAAGGCACTACACTGGCGACGCTCACTCTGCCAATGAGGCCAGCGAAGAAGAGATCCTCCAGGACGCGGGGATTTATCGAGCGGAGGGGAGCGAGGCGGAGCAGGAGACGAGGTAATCTTTCCGATCCGACCCGCTGCTGAAGCTCGCTCCACGCTGCCTCTTGCAAAACTTCAACTTTTTTCCGCCACACGTCGGCCAATACGTTGTCTGAAAGTAGAAGAAAAAAAAAGGAAAAAAAAAGAAAAATAACAAAAATAGAAAAAGAATATAAAAATAAAAAAAATAAAAAATTGACGAAAAAATACCGAGCGACGATTATCGAAAAAAATAAATTAAAAAAAACGTGAGAATATCTCTGAGAAATGATATTGTTTTTTTCTCACCGGAACTAAAAAGTGTCAGAGCCTTGAGGTAAGCATACTCCATAGAATCGACCTGCAGCTTGTGCAACGAGCTGACGCAGTCCTGAAGCCGGCATATGTGTTCGGTTATCGATTTGACTTTAGCGGCGGTGATTTTTTCTTGGGCGATGCTCGCCTGCAAGTGGTTTATAATCGACGTCAGAATACTGGGCAGGGACAGAGTGTAGGCGCATTGAGCTAGGCCGAGAGTGAACAGCTGACCCCAGGAGCTTCGCACCAGAGTCGTTTGCACGTCAGACCTGTGAACACGAAAGGGAGAACAGGTAAAAAAAAATGTTCATTTAGAAAAAATCTTCACACTACATTGTTACGATAATAACAATAATAGGTATTTACTTACGGAAGAGCTTGAAAAGCCGGTATTCCTCTGGCCCAATGAACCGATAGAAACAGTAATCTCGCGGCGCTCTCGCAGATATAGTGGATGGAGAGATACGCCGGAGCAGGGCTGGGCGCTCGGAGCTCGAAGGCCGTGTGCCTCTCGAACAGCAACTGCCCGGTCCACTCTTCTTCCGGTTCGGCCGATCCGTTGACGCTCTGCAGAACGAAAGAAATACATGTCTAGCTGTACGCATACGTAAGAAGTAGAAAAATAATATATTATGCTACAAGGGAGGGAAGTGCGCGATTTTCTGTGAAGTGTGAAGTTTCCTCGAAATTACGCAAGGAGAAAATCTGCTCACTCCCGTTTAGTGTACGATACTTTTTTCCGATTTTCGATTTTTGCTTTATAATTCCTATTTTTCCGGGCCGCGAGAAGTGAAAATTTTATTGTAGAAATCAGAGTGCTCTTTTTAAAGCGCCACGATTTTGTCAATTTCTCCTAAAATTTGTTACTAGAGGGCCGAACGGTAGCCATACATGTACTTCACATGTGTTCAAACTTGCAAGTCTAAGAAAAATGTGCGCCCGATGACAAAAAATGTTCGCGACTTAGTAATTCAGCAATAAATTTGACCTCCGCAACATCCTGTGTCACGTACAATTTCCGATAAAATGCTTTGAAAAAATTTGTACACGCTACACATTGTAAAACGTACAATTTATAATAAAATACTTTTAAAAAATGAGACGTCACTTCAAAAATGTATAATATAACTGCAAAACACTAACACCGTTGATTTAACAATTTCTCTAAATAGAATTCCAAAAACGTCATCTTGAAAATGGGTGTTCGAACTAGGCCTTTAGCGAAGTCGGGGGAAAAAAATGAAACTCACATCGCCTATGAGCTTGACTATACTGTCGAGAGCGTGCGATATGAAGAGTCGATCGCGGGCGAGCGTGAGAGCGTCGCTGAGATCGCTGTCGCTGCTCTGCTCCTCGATGCTCGGACTCTCCGGTTGCTCCCACGTCGGGGTCTGCAGCTGTTCCGCGGTCGCTTGCTGGGGCTCCGGTTTGACTTTGGTACCGCGATTCGCCATCTTCGATCCAACGGCCTCTCCCAACACCGGCTTCCTCTCGTGCTGCACCGCTGCAACACCCCAAGCTTGCTCCTGTTTATTACATCCCTCGGATTCTCCGCGAAGAGCTCCCTAACTTCTGTCGCCGAGGTTGCCGACACGACCCCGATTTACTGACTACGATCGTGTATTTTTTTTTTTTTTTTTCTCTAAGGATTGACAAATCAACTCACAGTCGCTGCGCATCCCCATCGCGAGGCACTTTTGCAATCTGCAGTACTGACAACGATTTCTGTGGTGCTTCGTGACCTCGCAGCTCTTGCTGCCCCTGCACTGATAGCCGAGCTGCTTCCTTATGCTACGTTTGAAGAATCCCTTGCACCCCTCGCAGCTTATGGCCCCGTAGTGCCTTCCGCTCGCTCGGTCGCCGCAGACGACGCACAGCTCCAATGAGAGCCCGAGTCCCAGCGAACCCCGCACGTCTCTCGCCAGTTTCACCTTAATAAAAAAAATGCAAACAAATTATTATCGATATCGATAACGAGTTTATTATTTTATAGAGTTCGATTGTTACGGAGAAGAGTCCGGTTTGCGGTCTCACCTCGACTTCCGCATTACTCAAGTGCTCGATACCCGTGTGCAGGTGGACCATGCTTGGATGATGACTCAAATTACGAAAATCCCTTCCCAATTTGTACTCGATCTTGTCGTCGTGCAGGTTCTCGGCGTGATTCGACTGGTCTCTGTCAACCTCTCTCTGTAAATAAAAATAATTGAAATTTTTAAAAATTTGAAACTGAAGAAAAAATTGAAAATAAAAACAAATGGCGCAAAGTAATTTGCACGTAACTTCCAAAATGGGAAATTTCGTTGTTCGATTTTGACTTCCTTATTGAGGAAGCTATAAATACGATACAATTTTGACGATGACAAAAAACCAACAAAATCTTGTGCTTTAATAATTACAAATTTCATATACATACATGCGCAAAAATTGTACACATCCTGATACCAGGTAAAAAATAAATGGTCTACGAACTTTCTTATAGAGAAAATGCGCAAAACAGTAGAACACGAGTAAATTACATTGCACCATTTTTTCTTCGAGCTTTTGCCGGTATTTTTGCAACCATTCTCATTTTCGTCCAATGCATTTTTCCTCGCTGATTGCAAATAACCGACTAAACTTTTACTCCTAGGGTGATATTTGATGCAGCAACGCGTGTAGGGGAGAGAATAAAATTTCTCAAAAAAAAATCAACAATTTCAAAATCTTGTAAAATTTAAAAGGCCAGATCCATTTTCACCAAATTTAACACCATACATTGTTAAATGTATCGTTTCCTCTTTGAGTAGGGGATAGTGGGGCAAAACGGGACCGACAATCGGGATTCATCGACGGGGCACAATGGAACGTCCTAAAATGATCTGGAAATTACGTTTTTAAAAACGCAATTTTCCAATAATTTTAGGACGTTCCATTTTGCCCCATGGATGCATACCGATTGTTTATCCCGTTTTGCCCCACTGGTCCATTTCGCCTTGCTCTCCCCTAATCAAAATCGAATAAAAAAAAAATGGTACTAAACATATTTTAAAAATCCGATACCAACGCAACGCGAGTATCCAATTTACCTCGCAATCGGTATCGACCATGTGGTCCATGTCAGGATGCTGCTGCAAACGACGGTATTCCTTCTCCCCCTTTGCCTCTACGTCGCTCCCCATGCAGCTTTCCTGGTCCCGCTCGTCCCGATGATCCCTGTCCATCTTGCTCTAAACAAACAAAATAAAAATGTATACAAATAATCGAAATACGTAAACATATAAACATATTAACAAAAAATGAATAAATGAATAAATGAATAAATGAATAAATGAATAAATAAATAAATGAATAAATGAATAAATAAATAAATAAATAAATGAATAAATAAATAAATAAATAAATAAATAAATAAATAAATAATTCGACGGTCGAACGGCATCGGTATACACATGTAGGCAATCGCGGGGCAAAATGGACCAGTGGGGCAAGACGAAGCAGCGAGGCAAAACGCTGTTTTCAAATAACTTGCATCGATGGGGCAAAATGGAGCATGCAAAAATGATTATAAAATCGCGTTTCGGCTCACCACCCCGTTGTGCCCCACTGGCCCATTTTGCCCAGTCCCCCCCCCCCCCCCCCCCCCCCCCCTTTACACACAGCATATGTTTTCCAGAGCAAATATTATCGGGCGCGGAGGACGAGTTTAATAGACTTCCGGTTTGTGTACATCAAACGACAAAAAACAAAAAAAAAACCCGTCGATCCGCGAGCGAGCCGGTACGGCAGCGCGACACCGCAGCTGGGGCTGCGCGAGCGCTCCCACCCGTCGGTAAAAGGTCACCGGGCGCTGTGAGCGTTATATTGTGTGCGTTCGTGCTGTGTAGTTACGAAAGTATCCATTTCGTGTGACGTTTTCCATCGAGCGGCGGGCGCGAGCCGACACTCGATGTATCGTCAGTGGCGGAAGCGAGAGGTGAGACGATTCCGAGCAACAAGTTGTCGTGCCCTCCCGTTTGGCGCGGCACGGAGACGACCTGCGTTTTATGCACGTTAGAAAGATAAGTTCTCTACCTGCCCTCGCCCCTCGGCAATTAATTTCCCGGACACGGAAAGAAGAATGCTTCCCGCTACATTTATTCACAATATTTTTGTTTCTCTTTTTTTTGTCCCCTTGAGTGTAAACGCAGGCTCGTCCAGCTTCGCGCACCTCACTGTTCACTGGAGTGGGAATCGGCGATCGAGACTCGGGCAGAGTCTCGCAGGGAATGCGAGCGAACCGATTAGTCGAACGTTAAATAATGGAACGGCGATTCGATGCGCGGCGCGACATCCGTCGAGACACCGTAGGAGCGACGCACGCACGTATCCATGAAGGAGGCGACGGTTTCGAGAGTCTCTCGGCGGAGAGGCTCGGACTATGTTAGAAAATTCTCTGGCGCGGCCTGGTTCGAAGGCAAAGGCAAGGCGGCGGTCGCGCGGTAGCTCCGAGAGGCTGGCTCTGGCTACCTGAGACAGGTGAACGCGAACGCGGCCAGCCACGGGCCACTGGCCAGCCCATTCTCCTCTCCACTCTCCGACCGCGCGCTCTGCACTCTGCGCGTAATCCGTTGGTCCGTACTGGACTCGAGTCGACGTTCACAGGTCACTATCTTTCACTTGGAAAGCAGTGCGTGTCGGGCCATCCGCTTGCGAGACTCGAGCCCGCGAGTCAATTTTTGTAATGATTTTTTTATTGTTTTATTTTTTTACTTCGCATTGACCTTGGACGTGATTCTTTGGGTTCAATCGAGGAATCGAGCCACGAGTCGTTACTCGCCTGGTGAATGCACGTAAGGCCGATGACTTATCGGCCGAGTCCAAGGTCGCGGAGGCACGTCCCATTTTTTTTTTTTTTTTTACGTCGATTCTCGTTGCTTTGGGCTCGAGAATAGAAAAAATGAAGAAAAAAAAAATCGTACGCCAGCAAAAGCAGGGTAAATGAGTTGGTCCACCTCAGTGCGAGAGTCGATAACGGCAGAACCGAGCGCGACTGAGGCGAAGTGGCATGCGGCAAACAGGTGCAGGTAGCGTTGTACAAACGCGATTATTGTGCAAGTCCCGACGTTGTTCAGCACTCCCTACATAGACAATGCATATCGGGAATAAACAAAAACAAAAAGACGCCCAATTGTCCCGATGAAAATTCATCATTTTTGCTGCTCGCAATGTGTTGCAAGCATTTTATATATATATATATATATATATATATATATATATATAATATATATATATATATATATATATATATATATATATATATATATATATATATATATATATATATCTGGCGCCTAAAATAGTTATGGACATTTGCAAAATGTTAAGATTTTCGACGTATTCGAGGATGGACGTAATTTGGTACAGCGGTATATTTCTCAAGCCAAGTAGTGCGTAGAGAGGCAAAATGATTAAAAGAAAAGTCCGTCAATGGCAGCGACGTCGGATGGATGCCTTGTGGTAATAATGAATGAGGTGAAAAAAAATAGACGATGCTGGATTATTAGAACGATCACAAGGTGACGCACCGTCGGAGACTGGGCGTGCAAAGACGCACGACTCACCCAAAGAGTTATCGGATGAACCTTCGGCCTCTTTGCCTCGGGTCCGCACGAGCACGAATCGACACCTCAAAAAAAAAGAAAAAAAAAACCCGCAGCACTCGAGGTTAAAATACCAATTTTTTTTATTCTCCGAACGGCCCCGATAAAACGGATGCTCGACGAAATCGAGGACCCGCGACATGCGTCACCCGGAACGATTGATAAGCTCTACTCGAACACGGTCGCCAATGCGCGGGTTGAAGTTCATAACCTTTTGTAACCTTTATACGTTTTACCTCAGCATTATCCCCCTTCTCCGATCTTATTTGGAGCACAAGCCTCGCGAGCCCGACCGCTCTCTCACCACTCCGCGGCACAGCCCGGCTACCGACACAACACCGAGAACAGGCAAAGCAGCAATCTTGCACTGGTAGCAGCGAGCGCAAGTATGTGGCATATGTACCATAAAAGACGGTGCTGCCACCATCCACGGATCCCCCAAAATCGCCTTGAAATCGCCCCAAAGAAAACTCACGTTCAAGCGAATATTTTTTTATTAATCAATTGATCAATTTATTTATTTTGTTTATTTATTCAAGGGGAACAATTCTTTCAGAAAATATATAATATAGTCTATTTGTTATTGACACAAGATAATATAATTAGTAATTATAATTTTACGAACGTTTTTATTTTATTCGGGGATTGTTTCGGTAAATGACGAGGAGCATTTTTCTATTTTCTTTTATATTATCGTTTATCTATAGTACTGAGCGATAAATTACAATCTGGTAATGTTTCAATATGTACATCATGCTTCGCTCGATACATTTCGGTGTGATATCAATCGCGTAACGATTTACATTTGTTATAAATATATATCGGATATGTTTAATCGTAAGACTTATCGCAACCGCCTCTCTCTCCGAACGCTCGCATACCCGATTCCTGTTGATCGGGGTACCGTTTCGAAATAAAATCGATGGGGCATTTTTTTCGTTTTACCGCAGAATCCGATGTAAACGGAGTAAAGGAAACGGAAACGATTTTTGAACCGGACCCCGATAGAATATAGATATATGAGTTATCATATTTGTGGCGCTGGTTTCTTGAAAACCAGAGCGTATAATTACAATTTTTCGTAAAGTATTTTTTACTATTTTGTCTCATTTATGACGGATCGCCAATTCCAAAATTGCTCCATCAAATCTCTGTCGCATTGGTGAACACTAACAGAGAAACTCAAACGGAAACGACTTTTGAATCGGAAAGACCCGATGCAATAGAAGATAAGAGCATTATATTTTTAGTGTCTATGTCATTTCTTTAAAAACCAAAGCCTACAATTAAAAATTTTAGTACAGTATTCATAGTATTTTCTGTAATTTATGACGGATCGTTGATTCTATAGATGTTCCAGAAAATGTCTGTCGCATCAGAGAAAATCAAACGGGAACGACTCTTGAACCGGAAAGACGCCGATAGAATAAAAGATAAGAGCTATTACATTTTTGGTGCCTCTGTATCGTCATTTTCTCAAAAACCAGAGCAAATAATTACACTTTTTCATAAAGTATTCTTACTCTTCCCTACCACTTATGACGGATTGCCAATTCTATAATTGTTCCATAAAATCCCTGTCGTATACTCTCTTGACGTACAAACCAGCCATAATAAACCGTCGCACTCATAAAATTCTTGTCGTCATGTGGTGACTATTCAATGTCACGGAATTTACATAGGTATTTACACCAAACAAACATATCGGTCCGGCGTAATCCATCATACAAACTATCCACATATACGTCAACATCAATAAAATTCTCATGAAAGCCTTACCTAAATAGACAAGAAAATGATGACGGATCATCAATCTACAAGTATTCCGTCAAATCTCCGTTGTGTCCTCCCTTGATCTACAAATTACTCATAACAGACTGCAGCACTCGTCAAATTCTTGTCGTCATGAAATGACGATTCAATGACGCCAATGCTCCGATACTCGTCAAATCGATGGTCCAGGCTGTAGCACAAAATGATCGTCCCGTACCTCCGAGCCGGTTATTTGCACCCGACCAACATATCGCACTAGCGTGATCCATCGTACAAACAATCTGTCGGTACGTCGTCATCAATTAAATTCTCATGAGAGCGTTATCTAAAGAGACAAGAAAATCATGACAACTTGTCGTTATCGAAGTACATAGCAAAGATTTTTTTTCACTTCATGCCATATTAAGGAATTCTTACCTATATTGGAGAACGCAGACCAAAGACTTCTTGACTGGCGAAAACCATATACAGAAAGCCATCGGCGTCTTTCTCCTGCTGATAGAGCTGGGACATCGTCAAGCTCCCGCTGGCCATGCTTCGCTGATTGACCAGTACAAAGAAGGCCTGCGTGGGGTGAAGCTGCAGTCTGCGTCTGTGCAGAGTGCATATGAAAACAGCCGAAAATTTAATAAAATTAATTAACTTGTAAAACGAACATATAAGGAGTAAGCGGACAATAGGGACTAAAAACATTCTTCGTTAGAAAATAAAATAAAAATAACATCAAACTCTGTGATACCCGTGAACGAGCAAATCTTGCTTCTGTGGGCTGGACAAACCTAGAGTTTCTACGGGTAGAGACATTTTATTATATTATATTATGTTATTAGTTATACGAAAGTCTATGCAATTATGTAAACAATAAACAACAAGGATAAATGTTCTTTCCGCAACGTAAAAAATAAATACCTAATGATTTTTATGAGCTCCGCTACGGTGAGATGATCGGGCACGAGAAACTTGGATTTGTCCAGCAGGGGCAACTGCTTCTCGCCGTAGTAGCGCTCTACGATAATAGGAATTTTGTTCGGATGTCTTTCGCGTATAAGTTCCACATCCGCTACTCGTTGGGCTGGCAAAAACAGAGGCGACGGTTAAACGACGCAACTGAGAATTATTTTTATCGGAAAAGCTTTTATCAGCGGAAAATGGAACTCACCAAAAGATCGCTTTTCCTTA
Organism: Exephanes ischioxanthus; assembly: GCA_958510785.1. Lineage (NCBI taxonomy): Eukaryota > Metazoa > Arthropoda > Insecta > Hymenoptera > Ichneumonidae > Exephanes > Exephanes ischioxanthus. The sequence goes on along the minus strand of OY294018.1, from coordinate 16,441,924 downwards.
AACGTCTTAGGCGTCAAGCTCATCTCGAGTCGACGACTTAGCCGATGTACGAGCGACCACTATACTAAAGACGCAGTAAACATTCCCCCCCTCCGCCCCGAAATCGTCGATCAGCTGAGTTTTCCCCGCGATAACTACCTAATCGTCTCGGATTCTCGATACGCGTAAAAAAAAAATCAAAATACACAAAGCGCATCGAAACCAATGACGCTGCGTCGTTCGCTTCGGGTACGGTTAGTAGCAACAATCGCTCCCTTCACCGCCGCTCAGCGATTGGTTCGTCAACTGTTGGTCATTATAAATCCTTAGGTAGGGTTGTTGTTATTTATTTATTTATTTTTATTTTATTTTATTGATGGACTAACTCCTTTACGCAAAACTCGAAGATGTGGACCAAAAACACGAGGTATATAAAATTTGAATATACAATACTACATAATATAGACAATACCGACTAATTAACATTCTTTGTTAAACAAAAATAAATAAAAATAACAAATGTATGTAAATATAAGAGAAAGACCTTAGAAAACCCTAATGAAAAACTTAACAGAAAACTTAATGATATTTATTTATTTATTTACGCCCTTATACAAAGAAAATGCACATTTAAAAAGACAAATGATGAATGCTCGGTACAGTCTATTTCAGATAAACGAAAATAGAGGAGACATTTTTATTATTATTATTATTATTATTATTATTATTATTATTATTATTATTATTAAACTTTACAGAAAGGAAGCGTAACACTTATAAAATCTGCATCTCGATAACCGAATTACTATTTTCTTTTTTCTTATAAATTCTTGCAAATTCCTATTATAGTTTCGTGCGTCCAACTCTAAATCTCCATACATAAATTTCATGTGAACGTATCATGTGAACATATAAATTTGATAAGAGATATAATAGTTGTTCATAAAGCAGGTCCCGAGAGCATAGTTATGTATTTACGTTTCTTTTTATTATGAAAAAAACTCTCATGGTTGCTTTTTTCTTTCGTATCTTCAGTTTCGTGCGATGTCAAGTTATAACTTGGCCCTTCACAAAATTACATCCCAAAGGTCTCGAGCGCCTCGAGTCAGCTCTAACAAGTTCCTACCAAAAGATAATCCTCAAAAGAATAGTTAACAAATCGTGAACGATTTTACTCGTAAGGAACCCAGGTAGCACAAAAAAATTAGTTATCAGAAAGTGATCTTAATGGGTTACATATGTCCGTCTGGACGGTATCCGAAAGTTACCTCCCATCCAAAAAGTTAACTTTTGGACGTAGGATAGCTTATAGTTACCATCAGGACGGACATATGTAACCCATTTAGATCACTTTCTGATAACTAATTTTTTCGTGCTACCTGGGAACGTAAGTATCGGCGTAACAGAAGATTCGAAGAAAAAATTCTCGAGACGAATCTATCCGAGCGACGAGATCGATGACCGTCGACTCGTCGTCGAGCTTCCTCGAGCCGTCTAGCAGGCTGCAGTGCAACTCTCAAAGCTATTTTCATGAACGGCGCTATTTGATCCCGCTCGAAGCTCTAGACTCGGATCAAGCGTCGAAACACGTTTCTTTTCTCTCTATTTCCCCTACGTAAACGTTTATTCGAGCAGAGCGCCGCGCGCGGACGGGCAGAGCGTGTGCACGCGCGCCCTTCAGCGATAAAATAGCGTCCGCATCGGATATCGATAGTTGATTGCATTCGTCGTCGACGTGTTGCCCCAGAGAGCGAGAGAGCAACCCGACCGAACTTTTCGCCCCAAGTTTCCAAGAGTAAAAGTTCGGACGACCGTAGCGCGCGTTCGCCTCGCCATTCCGTGCGCGATGCTCGCAGCTACGAATTGCACAGGAGAAACAAAAGTAGCGAGCGAGCGAGTGGAGGAGCAACGAACGCGCCTCGCTCTCTGTACCGGAGTCGTTTGACCACGGGCAGTAACGAAAACGCGGATCGAAACGCGATATAATCCTCGAAACGCTCGGGAGGAACGTGCACGCGGACAATGAGACTCGGTTCGAGGCGCTGAGCCGCGAGGCGTTCGCGTGGAAAGCTCCGTGAAAGACGGGAGAAAAAGAGGGATGAGAAGAAAAATAGCGCTGGGCGCACAGGGGAGTCGCGACTCAGGACATGAGTCAGAAGCGTGAGGCAACGGGACGCTCGAGGCAGGACGCACATAGTATTACGCAGAGGTTAATGCCACCACCTGCTCGCTCGAACGAGTGCACGAGACGGTTCCTCGGATAAAAAAAAAGAGGTCCGGAAAAATTTCGACCGAGAAACGACGAACGAAGGATCGACGAGGAGAGGCACGGGCAGGAGCGCGTCGAGTCGCAAACGGTCGAGGGGAAAGGTTCGGGCAGAGTGTTTTTTCGTGCACCGAGATGACGATTGTCACGGCGAGGAGGACTGCGACGTTGTTTTGTCACTGGATTTACCCGTCGCAAGTGTTGCGCTCGATGGATCGCCGGAAAGACTAGTGTGCGTTCGAGAGAAACTTCGGCGTGCGAGAGAAAAAAATATTTAGTGGCTTCAGTAAAAGCGACGAGGTTTCGGATAATTCGTGCGCCCTTTAGAGGGGATCGGCGATGAATCGACGGGACCAACTTTTGCCGAGGGAATGAAGGAAGGGTGAAAAAATACAGACACACACACACACACACACAGCGGAGCGGAAGTAACGAAAAAAAATAAAAACTTAAGCAACTCGCACCGGTGCCGAAGAAAACGTGAGCGAAACTAGACACGGGGCTCATAATGCGTTTGCCCTCGTGGTCGACGACGATAGACTGTAAAATTAGAAGACGCACGAAGCCACGCTCGAGAGTCAAAAGAATTGTACAAAGGACTAAAGAGAAAATCGACGGCGAGGCGGACGAGGAAACCAAGAACGAGGAACGCTCCTGAAAAGACGCGCGAGGGAGGGATGGGGGGGCCTCTTTGTTTTGTCCGATAAGACCTTGTTCGTTGCGTACTTCGAGCGCCTACTTAAATCTATCGCGTAGAGAAGTTCGAAAAAAAACGATAGTCTCGTAGGTTTAAAAAAATCGATTTTTCTTTTCATTTTCGTACGTCCACAGTTCCTTTGATAAGCTCGCTCGAGCAAAAAAAAAAGAAAGCTTTTTTTTCTACATCGCTGGACGCGGGGGATGAAAAAAAAATTGCCGATCGACCGCGCGACTCTGCGGTCCCGTAGATTCGATTTCTAGTCCGTCGTACGACGCGTTTAGCTGATTTCATTAATTTTTTTCCTCCGTCGTACGAAAGAGCCGCTCGTAGGGGTAAAAAAATTCCACAAGACTGCATTTTATTATCGACGTTATTTAAATTTTATATCGAATGAAAAGAAAAATAACACAGAAGAATGTACGCGCTTAATTAGGTCCAAGAATGTCGGCGAGAAACTTAGAAGGCTGACTGCTCGCGGCGTAACGATGGAAGCAGCGTAGCGCGCCGTAGTCGGCAGTTATCGAGATGCCGTTGTCGCTGCCGAACGCGTTCGTGCCGATGAGCACTTACACGACTCAGAGTTTCATATCGAGCAACGAGAAGAATCATCTGCCGCCTCTGAAGGGCGGAAGTCTGTTGCTGAAGCAGATAGCGAGCGACTCGCCGCCGAGCAATTCTAATCATCCTTCGACGATCGGAACCCACCTGCCGAGTCTGGGTTCAAGCGTCAACAACAGCCTTCAAAATTTGACAAGCAATTCGGAGAGTATAAATCAGAGTCTAAACTCGCAGTCTCAGGGGAACAGCCTGACGAGCAGTCCTTCGGTGAAAAATGGAAGACTCGACGGTCAATCGCAGCAGCAGAGCTCGAGCTGTGGAGGCGCCGGAGCGACCGGCGCCGGCGGAAAGGTCGTGCCGAAGATGGCCGTTACGCCGGAGATAGTAATGAAGCTTTATATGAGCAAACTCACGCAGTACGAGAGGCACGAGATTTACTCGTATCCGCAGATATACTTCATCGGCACAAACGCCAAGAAGAGACCCGCGATATTCGGCCTGCCGAACAATCACAGTTACGACAATGAGCAGGGCTCGTACATTCACACGCCTCACGACCATGTAGCTTACAGATACGAGGTGCTCAAGGTCATCGGCAAGGGCTCCTTCGGCCAGGTCGTGAAAGCCTACGACCACAAGAATCACGAACACGTAGCGCTGAAGATGGTCAGGAACGAGAGGAGATTCTATCGTCAGGCGCAGGAGGAGATCAGAATTCTGAGGAATCTGAGGGAGCAGGACAAGGACAATACAATGAACATAATACACATGTTCGATTCTTTTACTTTCAGAAATCACATGTGCATAACGTTCGAGCTGCTTAGCATCAATCTCTACGAGCTTATAAAGAAGAACAAGTTTCAGGGATTCAGTCTGCAGCTTGTTAGAAAGTTCGCTCATTCTCTGCTGCTCTGTCTCGACGCTCTTTACAAGAACAAGATTATTCACTGCGACATGAAACCGGAGAACGTCCTACTTAAGCAGCAGGGTCGCAGCGGTATCAAGGTGAGGGGCTGCTTTTTTTTTTTCTGTTATCGATCATTGCTTATTATTGTTCGTTCACATTTTTTATTTAATTAAATTTTTCATTTTACGGATTTCTCCTTCTCTTGTTGATTTACATTAAACCCAGTACAGAGCTCAGAATACAAAATTATTAAATATCTGAATGAGGATTAAATACAATATTAGATAACATTGCATAGGTTTATATAAAATTTAGTATTAGCTAATAATATGATACGACTACACTGTAAAAAAAATTGGTATGAAATTTAATGTACCAGACTGGAAATTTCCCAGATAGACAAGCGCCACGAGAAGAAGCAGTTGGCGCAATAATTGCGACATGTGCTGCACATGTCGCAAATATTGCGCACACTGCTGCTTTTCGTGGCGCTTGTCTATCAGGGTCGATGCAAAAACTAGTATGTTAAATTTCAAGTACAATTCTTAGATAGAAAAATGACGGCACGGCGACGGAACGGTAGCGGTACCAATGGTACGATACCCGTTTGACGACACGTTTTTCTATTTGGGTTGTGATGAAAAATTAATGTTCAGAAATACTTTATTTTTTATTAATTTACTTTTTTTTACATTTTTTATTAATTTACTTTAATTTCAATTCATTTCATTTTCATTTATTATGATTAATTGATTAAGTACAAACTAAATATTTTACATACATTGAATTCATGTATGTATGTATGTATGTATTTTACATACATACATTGAAATATTTTACGTATATTGAATTTTACATACAATGAAAAAGTATATTAATTTTTCATCACAATTGTAAATTAAATTTAATGTATCATTTTTTGCATAACTTCCAGTCCGGTACATTAAATTTACAATTTTTTTACAGTGTACACAGAAATCTCTCTACGATGTTTAGTAGGCAGAAGCAAGATTTGCTTCTTTGTGGATATCACAGAGTTCGCTTACTCCTTACATTACATACTCTCTCTGCAACGAAGGGGTAATGGACCCTACATAAACAATTCCTTACGTGCTACTATCCTAAATTAAGCCATTTGTCTTTCTGTTTTCGGCCCACTTTAAATTTCCGTCAAGATGCTCTAATACCATAATTCACTCAGCACAACTACCATAATTCAACCTACGTAAAAACTTACCTAATCGCTACCTCCGGCGCCGATGCGATCCATTCCATCGCTCTTGCCAAGCTACAAATCGCATTCCCATGTATTCTCATCTCTGAAAGCCAGACGTTAAATACCTTTGTTACTGGGCAATTAATAATTTGTTTATTAACGGATTTCTCCTTGACTAGTATTTAAATACCGATGTGTCTTATAACTCCTTAGATCCATCAATTCCAATAGAAAAACAGTGAATAAAAAAAAATGCATTTCGACATATAACATTTCATTAAATCAGAGTCTGTTACAGTATATATATATTATTTTTTATATAATAATAATATTAATAATAATTTATTGGATTGGGTTGGCTTGGATTTTTTAAATAATTAATTTACATTTTTTTATATAAACAATATATTATTTATATATACATATTATATATATTCAATTATTTAAACATTATTTCTATTTAAATTGTTTATTTATTTAAATTCGTAATCATGGCACTTCCTTCCTATCGTTGTATCTCTTCTCGGTACAACCACATTACTCACTGCACTCCGCCGAGTCCCTCTGTCGGTTTCTGAATAAGGGGAGCTTATTTTGTACGACCAAGTTTTTAAAGGCGTGCTCATTTATCGATCTCTTTTTTTTCCTCTGGATAAATATCGATCTCGAGTCGATCTGCCGTCCGGCCACCTGTTAGCGTCGGGCTGCTCACGATCTCAACCGTGTGCACTTCGAACCGGCATTTATTCATTTTCATTTCATTTCATTTATTAACTGATTCAGTACAAAAATATTTACACACGTTCGTTTTGTCCGCAGAAGCTTTTGAGCTCGTTCGCGGATATCGCACACATGTTTTTTATATTCCAATGAATCGTCGGTACAAATGTCGCAGGGTCGATGGAGTGACACTCCATACATACAATACCTTAAAGAGTAACGTTCCATACAACAATTCAGTCCGCACATTAAAGGCACTTCATACATCCATCGATTCTATGCATTTACAATATATTAATGAAAGAAGTTCCCCTACGTTTGCTTTCGTAACTCCTCGTAACCATTCAATTGCTATTTTTAGGCTGCTTATCGCATTCCTATGTACTAGTTCTCTGTTTTGCGAAGGTAATGCATTCAATTTCTAGGCGTTACGAAATCATGAGACTTCTTTCCAATCACTCGCATTTTTCTTACACAAATAATCCACTCGCCGCATTTCTTCTGACCTCTATCCGATACGCAATATAAATAAATTACCTATTTTTTATGCAGTGTTTTAATACCAAGCAGCGATATGTCATCCTTATTGTGCCGAACTTCGCACTAATAATATACTATTTATTGGTTTGTTTATTTATTTATTTATTTATTTATTTATTTATTTATTTTATTGACGGGACAAGCCCTTTTGCAACGAAAATACAGATGTAAAGAAAGTATGATTGCATTTAGTACAGTGTATTCCGGATAAAAGAAAAAGATAAAATAGGAAATCGCAACGACGAACAACTATCGATAGAGAAATAAATTTGTGAAATGATTTAATACCCACATAGCAAGCAAATATTTTTGTAAGGTTTCAAAAATATTTTGTTGAAATATTGAAAATATTTTATTCAATATTTCAAAATATCTGTGAAATGTTTTAAAAACATTTTGAAAATATTTTTTTATTCACTCATAAATCTTACATTGAAATGTTTCGCTGAAAGTTCTTATTTTTAACGTTTCAATGAAATGCGAAAGATTACCAATCCAAATTGCATATACACGGAAACATTCGTGGAAGTATTTCGGTGAAACATGAAATAAAAAATGTTCCAAAAATATTTTATCACTCTTTCAGATATCTTTAATTTTTATATATTCTATAAAAGTAAGATTATGTATGTTTCCAAAATATTTAAGAACCCTTTCGTTGGAATATTTTTATAGAATATTTCAAAATATTATTTTTCATATATTTTAGAAAAGTTTTCTAAGATTTGAAAGATTGAACATATTTCTGAAATTATATCGAAATATCATTCAATAGATAAAAAATTATAAAAAAATCAAAGATTTATAGTGTTATTGAAATGTAAAAGGGCTTCGTTTCCCGTCTGGCAGAGTGGGAACCGAATGGAAAGTGAACTTGCATAATTCTCGTATAAATTTGTATAAACTTGTATAACTGTTAGAATTTATTTACTAATGGATTTCTCCTTGACCATAATTCAAATACAGAATATGTCTTATAACTACTCAGATCTATCAATTCCAATAGAAAAACAGTGAAAAAATAAAAAATATATTTCGTGTCAACACTTCATTAAATCAGACTCCGTTTCATCATGTATTCAATTATTTAGATTATTTAAACTTCTTAAACTTTCATTTTATTTAAATTAAAGACCTTATTTTAAACTGATTTAAGCTCATCGACACTTCGTACAATAATCCTTGACATTAAACTGTTTTTTTTTGGTGTGTTTTGCAGGTGATAGACTTCGGTTCGAGCTGCTACGAGTCGCAGCGTGTCTACACCTACATCCAGAGTCGTTTCTACCGTGCGCCGGAGGTGATACTCGGCGCGACATTCGGCATGCCGATAGACATGTGGAGTCTGGGCTGCATCCTCGCCGAATTACTAACAGGATTTCCGCTACTGCCAGGCGAGGACGAGGCGGACCAGCTCTCCTGCATAATCGAGCTGCTGGGCATGCCGCCCAGAAAGTTGACCGACGGTGCCGCCCGAGCTCGTCACTTCTTCAGCTCCAAGGGTCACCCGCGATACTGCAAGGCGACGACCATAGCGAGCGGCGAGACGGCGCTTCTCGGCGGTGTCTCCCGACGTGGAAAGTTTCGCGGACCGCCGGGCTCGAAGTTTCTCAAGGACGCCCTGAAGGGCTGCGAGGATCCGCTGTTCCTCGACTTCATAAAGAGGTGCCTGCAGTGGGACCCGGAGCGGCGAATGACGCCGAGCAAGGCGCTCCGTCACGCCTGGCTGAGGAGACGACTGCCGAGGCCGCCCGATCAGCTGGACAAGCCCGACGCCTCGCCGGCCGGTCCGACCGGCTGCCACGTGAGCTCGAGCGGCCCACCGAACTCCGGCTCCTCGGTCAGCCGGAGCTCGGCCAAGTCCAATCAACCGCTCGTCTCCTCCTCCGTGGTCGTGCCGAGCACGAGCGGCAACGTACCCGCGACTCTCGCCTCCTGCCGTCTCTCATCGACGCTCAACTCGTCGAGGCACTCGCAGCAGCAGACCGCGCCGCCCGCTCCGCCGCCCCCGCCCCAGCAAAAGCCCGGCTCCGGCACCGGCGTCGCATCCTCCTCTGGACACTCCGCAAACGCCAATCAACCCTCGTCACTCCCCACCTCGATCAATCATCAACTCACCGTCAACTCCACCGGCAACGGCATTTTGCAACACAACAATTCACTCCACTCGCACAACGGCGGATCTCACGGATCTCTTCACGACTCACACAGTCGGAGCTCTCACGGATCGTCCGGGATATCCTATCGATTCACGGTCAACAAGGAGAGCTCCTCAGACTCGTGGCGGTAAGTCCGGACGGTCCGGCCGGCTTGCGACTGCTCAGTCAGCACTGTACATTCTTACCATTTTGCCCCCCCCCTCCCCCCCCCCGCACTTCATTCTCCGTTAACGACTAAGAGATGCAGTACCGTTTATCAATACAACTACACTCTGATCTCGCTGAATAATTCTACATATCGCGCAAGAGAAACCAAATCGGATGCATTATGTTCGTTTTTTTTTTAACTCTCGAAACTGCCTTGCCATTAGGCTACCATGCACATTATTCAGTAGCGACTCGCATTTATCGAAGCATTGAACATGCCGAGCAACGATTCAGGATGATCTCTGGTTTTTAAAAAAATGTATTTTCTTTTTTTATTGGGAAGAGAAAAAGAAATGTGTGGAACAGAAAATTGCATTTACTCGATTTGAATTAACGGTACTGTAGTGTGTCAATGGAAACCGGTGCATCTATACTTTTCGAGAGTGGCGCGGAGCAGTTTAGAGCGTGTCGAATTCGCGGATGAACGTGATTGATTTATATAAAATGGAAAAACAATAATTACTCGAGTAGAATATAATAACGAAGGGGAGGTCGATTGGACGATGAATCATTTGACTAACAAACCTGACGAATTGAGCAAGAGGATAGGAAAAGGAAAATGAAAGAAAAACTTTAGGTAGAAATAGCTCGTGATACAAAACAGGATGTCTTGTGATATGAAACTTAGACGTATACTATAGTGGTTTATATTATTAAAAGTATATATATGAAAATAATTATTTTATCGCCCTAATACGCTGACAAGACGTTCGAGGTGTACGGTTTAATTCCGTTGAGTCGTAGCTAATTGCCGTGTTATGCCGAATGATATGTAAACAAAACAAAAACAAAAAAAAGTATCGCAAGATGACAAGTGGAATCGTTGTACGAACATAATGCATAATTAATCGCGCAATAATTTTTTTTTTTTCCTTTCAATGGTAAACTTATCCGTTGCACATTCATCGGCTCGCTACTTTGCAATGTATTCGTGGTAATATTAAATAATCATTTCCCCCCCCCCCCCCCTGCCCCACGAGCTCGTAGTCTCGTTTTATTGTATAACGCGTGTATTTTTTTTAATTTTTTTTTTAGATTTTTTACTTGCGATTTTACCCGCTCGTGCAACGAGTCCGATTATACTTGGCGTGTAATTACTAGCTTTAAGGTGTGTCGCGCACGAACAAAAAAAAAAGATTTTTGGGGCGATCGTCGCTTTTGACGTTCGTTCAAGGTTTACTTGACCCCGATTCCCCCCACTCACCCCGGAACGGAGATTCGTTCGAACTGTTGTTGTTTCGCGTCGGTAGCCCGACGACCCGATCCATGACAACGGAATTGTACATTTTTAATGTCAAATTATGGCTATTTTAATCAGTCGATTTTTTAATACTTTTTTTCGTTTTTTTTTTAAATCCAATAAATCGTTTCGTCGCGTGTTTGCGTGTTACTCAATCGATTATGGAACATCGGGCCGATTACATCGCCGTACTGCAGCGTACCGGATGTACTGGATTCCTTATTCCATGTCACTGCCTACTTTCGTTTATTTCCCGTCGGCCAATGTATTACGAGCTATCGAAAGAGCACTCGATAAAATTCTCGATCGCGGAGCGCAATATTGCAGAGGAGTTGTACGAATTTAAAGCGAGCCTCGACCCATCGGTTTCGTTGACCCTGCGAGCGTGACCCGCGCGAAGAAATTTGTCCACTTTTTTTTTTTATCGAGTGAAAGTTGGCCGAGCAACGGGTTAACCGCTGTTGAATTAAACTTAAAAAGAAAAGAACAAAAAAAAATTAATAAATATCGAAGCCCTCGGCTCGAACTGACAATTTTTAATTGATAACTAAAAAAATATATAAAAACCGCACGATCAGTAAGGAGACTTTTATATGAATTTGTACTGCTGCGATGAAAGTGAGATCCGCTCATTGACGGTGCAACGAGTCTAGGCGAGAATGATAATTGTATCTATTTGTTATTGTTTAAGTGCGTGATCAACGATGTAATTGTAACTCGACGGTGAATGATCGAAGAGAACGACGAAAGTTCGGCGTGGCCGTTGAGACGGTCAAGTTCACACCGTCAAGGTCACAGAGGAAAAAGAAAGTCATTATTTTTATTCACTGCGACGATCCTGTCGAGGGGGAGTCCGGAACGACTCGAGCTTCGCGGCGATTCGTCCGGTGCGAAAATCGTCGGCCGATCAACGGCACTTTTTTTTTATTTCTAATGTACAATAATTTGAACGTAAAAAAAAACAAAGCAAACCGTGGCCTTGTGTTTCCGTAGTGCTGATCGTCAATACTCGTACGCGTTTGTATTCCTCTGTCCGCAATTAATAATTATTATTTAATGAAAAGTTTGATCTCTTATGCTAGTGCATATACATAGGTACATAAATTGCAGTATAGTAGTAATAAACGAGGAAATAATATTCTTATGACGATGCTCGTTGCGCCGGGTCATATTCGCCTCGGTTATTTAAGTATTCGCCCCCCCGACGAAAAACGGGGCCGTCGATTCTCGGTCGTACCAGCCGACCGGGATGGAGAATTATGTGTGTAAAGTTACGTCCCGCCCCTCCCACTTTTATTGAACGAAAGATGTTCAGAGGAGGCAGCAAGTACGAATGCGAACGTAAGATATTATGTCAATACGTTTATCACTAAAAAGAAAACAAACAAACAAAAATGTAATGTTGTTGCTACTCAGTCACAAGAACGTATGTGTAACTGAATTTTTTTAAGTGCTCCTACCTGATTAACAAATGAATAAATGCTGCTTATCGCAGTTCAATACGTTGTGTTTATTTTTCTCGCTCGGTCCACTTCTAGCTATAGGACGTTGAGGATCGATTAACCGATGAATAACTGACGATGAGGCGGGAGCTGGTTTTGCGATGTGCATTTAATATTTATATATATGGGACATTTCCTACCATTTCGACCTGGATCTAATTTTAATTTTTGTTAAGCAAAAAAGAAAAAACTTTTTGAAAAATTTGAAAAAATTGCACGAAATGCAGTATTGCATAGAAAAATGGTGAAGCGATGACCCATAAACGACTGGTTTTCTCTTCTATTTTTTTTTCATTTTTAAGTTCATTTTTTAATCAAAAATAATTTTTAATTTGTTTTATTAAATCTAATAAAAAATCTGAGTGCTTTTGAGAGTTAGTCATATAAAAAAATCGCGGGCCCAATCGAAGATGTGATGTGAAGGTTTTGTTTTTTTTTAGCGTAAAAAAAATAAAAATTCGACCCAGGTCGAAATGGTACGGAATGCCCCATATAAATATATATATGGGGCGCTCCTTACTATTTCGAACTGGGTCTAATTTTTATTTTTGTTAAGTTAAAAAAACCAAACCTTCAGAAAAATCGGAAAACAATTCCCAAAAACGCAGTGTTCCACAGAAAAATGGTCAAGTGATGACCGACTGGTTTTTTTTTCTAACTTTTTTTCACTCTGCTTTTGTTTAAAATGTTGTAACAAAATTATAAAAAAATAGAAAGTGCCCACTCCGGCTCAAATGTTAACATTTTTTATATTCGACACAAGATATTTTGGAATTCTTTCAGATTTTTAAATTGTGGCCATCAATATAATTTTTGAATAAAAAATAATTATAAACAATTTTTGAAACTCTAATAATTACTATTTTATATTTGTAATACTCTAATAAAAATAAAAATCTTAGTGATTTTGAGAGTTAGTTCAGTCATATAAAAAATCTGACCCTTCAATCCAAGATGTGAAGGGTCAGACCCAGGTCGAAATGGTAGGAAATGCCCCATATACATATATACATATCAATCGTTACGATTACGATGTGTTCGTCAAATATAGAAACGGTGAACGGTCATCGTACGTAAGACGGGCTAGTTGCCAAATACTGTCTAAATCGAACGCAAACGTCATCGGGAAAATCTGTCGACCGATTGAGTCGTGAACTACATCAGCAATGCTTCTATCGCATTACAGTGATCGTCGTTGTTCGAGCCTTAGAGTTGTCGAAGAACGTGGAAGAAAAATACCAGAATACACTGGCAATTTCTTTATTTTTATTTTTTAAATTGAAAATCGATGGGATTCGATGCGACTGAAATTCCGCTCCAAGATCTCTCGCCTTCGGCCATGTGCGAGAGCCAATCAGCGGGCGAATACAGCGGCCGGCAGTGTTTTGACAACAAACGCGTGGAATAGAAATACATGTCGTAAAATTATGAAGCTTCATGTTTCCAGTATTTTTATACTCTTCTTTAACATAGCTCATAAATATTATCGAAAGATTTCAAAGTATTTTGTGCTATATGTGTTATGACTATCCAAAGCCTCGGTCGCAGGGACTGTTCTAAGAGCATGATGGGAAATCCCAAACACTATAGAAATAATATCGTAAAATTATAAAGCTTTATGTTTCCAATATTTTTATCCTCTTTTTTAATTCAATGCTTCACATCTAAATGACCTATCCTACCCCGATAGACAAGCGCCACAAAAAGTAGCAATATTGGCGCGATATTTGCGAAATGTGCGGCACATGTTGCAATTATTGCGCCAACTGCTACTTTTTGTGCCGCTTGTCTATCAGGGTATATTCCTATTGTATAGAGGCGAGCTGGAAGGTCCTCCCTCTTCCCCCTCCTCTCCTCAGCTCTCGTCCAAGAAACCACAACAAAAACCACAGTAATCGTAATGACCTCGTAGCGTTCGGTGGCGTGAACGAGTTCGGGAAAGCAACGGAGACAAAGGGACGAACATTGAGTCCAAAATGAACGCCAGTGATATTCCAGACGAGTGCTTGCAGGACCCTCAATTCATCAATGTTTTGAAGGCCTCGCTGTGCTCGCAGATCGCAGAGTTGGAGAGAATCCTCGCCGGTAAGTTTTGCATTATTTCGAAACAAATAGATCGAAAAAATAAGAAATATATCGAGCATGTCCGAGCGTGCGAATATCGCCGCGATTATCGACGCACGGTTGTAAAGAAAACATTGTCCGACTTTGCATCGAAACAAAGATACCGCCGAGGAGATTCAAGCGGTGAAGGACAAAGTCGAGCAAGGCCTGGAGAAGCGTAAGGTTCTCAAGCAGACCAACAAAGACTTGAAGCAAAAGAAGACCGTGCAGGAATCCGCACTCGAAAGGTTAATCGCCGAGCCGATCGAGGCGCTTGAATAACTCTTTGCGCGAAAAATTAACAGCTAATCTATGCAATGTGTTTTTTTTTTTTTTTTATTGGACATTGTGTGTGCAAAGCATGGAGAGGGACGGGAAAAAACGTTCGATCGAAATTGAAGCGGTGAAGAATCGGCTGGACGACGCTACGCTTCGGCAAATCGCCGATCGTGCAAAGTTCGAGAAGATTCTCGATGAATACGGATTGATGTGGCAGCAATACAAGGTCTCGTTGTTATTATTACAGGCGTTGTTGAACAGGAATTAAAAAAGTGAAGAATAATAGGAGAATAAAAGACTAAAAGAATAAAACATGGTGGCCGTGGTCAGGGAAAACCGGGAAAAGTCAGGGAATTTCAAAATTGGTCAGGGAAAAAGTAAATTGTCGCCGAACCTCATTTAAATAAATAAGAAGTATATAAAAGGGAGCTATAAAAGAAATAGGACCATTTTGAAAAAAAAAAAAAAAAAAAAAAAATGAATCAAACATTAATACAATAATTAGGCATTTTCATTTGCACCATTAATTTTTTTTAATAGAAGTCGTTAGAAGTTTGGTCAGGGAAAATTTTTAATTGCCCAGTGAAAAGTCAGAGAAAAGTCGGGGAATTTTTTTCCGGGGAAAAGGCGGCCACCATGTAAATGAATAGGAATAAAAGACTAAAAGAATGAAAGAATAGGAATAAAAAAAATGAAAAAAATAATACATTTTTGGGCACGTGACTGAAGGCCGCCTACGAAGAGTTCCCATTGGCCAAGGAGCGAGAGAAGTGTCGCACAAATGCGCAAAAGCTCAACATAGAGCGCATGGTCGCCGAGTACAAGAGGGACGAGTTTGTTAAGATGCTGAAGCAACGAAAGGCGATCGACGCGATGAGGATAAGAGCGGCGGGCGTCGATGTGTCGAGGATGGTTTTGCAGCGCTGGAACGACGAGAAGTACCTCGATTACTTGCAGACGGTCGTTAAGAAACTTGAAATCGAGCTGAAAGCTTACGAGAAGGAGGTACAGAGATTAGCCGATTTAGCCGATTAAATATCGTGAGGGTAAATTCGATTTTGATGTTTTTTTTTGTAATTAAATTTACACGAAAAAATATAGTTAACAGAGCTGCGTGAGGAGGACGAAAGGGCGAGGCTCGCGGAGATCGAGACCTCGAAAATGCCACCGCCGAGACTCGATTTTTCGTTCATTAGGTCAGTGTACACTTCAGCCAGGAATGTCCGCAAGGGACGGATGACTCCACGCCGCGATTCAGGTAACTCGACTTAAGGTGATGTGAAACGCGTTCTCAGCCTGCCTCTCTCGCTCCGCCGTGAGCACCACTGATGCTATCTCTCACGCACTCCATAGTGTTTCACATCACCTTAAGTTGATATGGTATAACCCCCCCCCCCCCCCTGCCCCGCGCCCAGTTGATAACAAAAACTGTGCTGCATGCCGTTTTGAGGTCGCAGACCGCCGAGTAAAACGAAAATTGTCTTTCCCTGCGTCTGTCGATTCCCTAGGGAAAGACAATTTTCTTTTTTCTCAGCGATCTGCGGTCTCAAAACGGCATGCAGTACAGTTTTTGTTACCGGCGGCGGCATTTCACATCACCGTAAGAGCATCACGGTCGGTAATAAAAACTGTAATTAACTTTTCTTACGGATTCTGGCATGTACGGTCAAAGGAAAACGTTCATCGAAAGCCGAGATGATGTCCGCTTTCGATGAGACTTTTATTTTGACCGTACATGCGAGAACCCGCGAGCAAAGTTGATTACAGTTTTCGATACCGACTGAGCCCGGGATGGACGGGGAAGGACGTGTTTCGTATGGTCTCAAGGTGAAGTGAAAGTCACGTGACGGGGCCATGAGTGTGAGAGACAGTTGCGATTTTCAAATTAACTTTATTCAATCGTGTTAATTTTTTTGAGAAAAATATGAATTCGGGTCAGATGCGAAATTACCGTGTGCGTCCGGATCGAGTTTGCTTTTTTCTTTAAAAAAAATTAGCACCCTTGAGAAAAGTTTATTACAGTTTTCATTACCGACCGCGGTATTTCACTTCCCCTTAGTGGAAGTAATTATGACGATTATACTTACGACAGATGCAACGTCGGTGGATACGCTGATGCTCGAGGAACTCTGCAAGGACGCCGAGAAGAACGGTCCCGAAAACGCTGAAATACTGAGTAGCGCCTCGGAGCGAAATACCAAAGACGCTCCGCTCTCGATCTCGTCGACTCAAGCACCGGGTACCTCCACGAACTCGCATTATCACAGCGCTCATTAATTCTCGCGAATCCATGTAAAATGATACGTTACAAAAAATTTCAGAGCCTCTCGCGGCCTCGGCGAGCGAGGTCGGTAACGACGGGATCGCGTCGGTAAGCGTCGCTGGATCCAACATCGAGGAGGGACTGCGGAAGCTCGGCATCGAAAATAGCCAGACCGTTCCGGACAGCGAGACACCTCGTCGCAGCGACGAGGCGGACGGAGAGAACAGCGAATACGAGTACGGATTGGAAGAATCTTTCCGACGGACTCGTCGCTGGTGCGAGGAGTCGCGCAACGAGCTCGCGCCCTATTTGTTATCGGGGAACAGGTCGAAGAGCGCCGCGGAGAGCAGACCGTCGCAACCGAGCGACGAGAACGTCGACAGAGCGGGGGGAAAGGCGAGGAAAGCCTTTTCCATCCACGGGAGCGAAACGAGAATCACGAACGCGCCGAGCGACTTGAGCGGCTCGAAGTGGTCTTTCTGCAACGAGAAGGGAAGCGAAATCGCCACCGAGCTGACGAGCCGTCGTTGCGACGATATTTCCTCCGCGGATCAGCAACACGTATCGCTGCTGGGCAAAAGAAAGCACCTGGATTCGTCTCCGAATCCCGAGTCGACTTTGCCGTCGGGCAATTATCAGAATTACGATGGGCGGGACAAATTTAACGACGAGAATGCGACTCGAGCGTCCCAGACGAGCAACGATAATTCGGTAACGACGATCGATACGAACGTCAACCGACCGAAAATAATCTCCGTCGAGAAGGCGGATTATCCGTTGGGGCAGCTGTCGAGACACGCGAGCGCTGTCGGTACACGCTCGATAGCGAATTTTGGCTCTCCACGCAACTACATGTCCAGCTGCGTGAGCAGCGAGAACTTTTCCAACGCCATCGAATCGGCTTTTTTGCAGGGAACTCCCCAGGGTAGCGCGACATTTTTTTGCGTCGCTTTTCGTTTTTTTTTGTTGTTTTGTTAGCCAAGTTTTGGATTATCGTAATCGAATCTGTGGGTTTACTCAGGCAGCCTAATGACCGGGTGCGAAGAGACTCCTGGATATCCGATGTTCACGAGCTCACAGAACTCGTCCCCGCGAAGAGCACAGTCTATAATATCGTTCACCTCGACCATCATCGATCACCGACTGAACAACGACGGGGAAATCAATGAACCGGCTCCTGTCGAGGGGAAAACTCCCGCTCCGCGTACGTATATGTACATATGTATATTTATGGGGCATTCCTTACCATTTTGATCCCCGATTTTTTTATAGGGCCGATTTAAGTTTCAGAAGCACTCAGATTTTTTATTAGATTGTTTTAAATTGTTTGCTATATATGTTTAAATATATGTTAAAAAAAATGTACCTATTGATCGCCACAATTTAAAAATCTGAGAAATATTGTGTCATATGTAAAAAATTTGTAAAATTTGCTCCGGAATGGGGCAGCGTCGGTTTCTACTTTTTTCCACAAAAACTGAAAAAAATTAGAAGAAAAAATGAGTCGATTATGGGTTATAGCTTGACCATGTTTATATGCAGCACTGCATTTTTCGAATTTTTTTTCGAATAAATCTGAAAAAATGCAGTGTTGCATATGAAAATGGTCAATCGGTATTTCATAATCGACCGATTTTTCCTTCTAATCGTTTGGCGTTTTACGTAAAAAATAAAAGAAAATATCAGTCCACTTCGGTTAAAATATAAAATTTTTTTATATGACACAAGATTTTTCAGACTTTTAAATTGTGGCGATTAACAAATTCATTAGTTTAATCACAAATAATTGTAAACGATTTTTAAAAAAACTAATAAAAAATCGGAGTGCTTTTGAGAGTTAGTTCAGTCATATAACAAATCGCGGGCCCAATCCAAGATGTGAAGATGAGGTGTTAAACCCAAATCGAAGCAGTAGGGAATTCCCCAAGTATATAATTTTCAATTAAACTATAACAAAATCTCTGTTAAGCTCATTAATTTATTACTACTTGTTTCCTTAATCAAAATAACTAATGCTTACAGAACAGAACGTCGGGGGTTTTTTCGGTAACAAACGTCAGGAACGGCACACGATGTTCTGAAACGACACACTCGTGCCACAAAGGGACCAAATAACGCCGTTGCGACAGAGACGAATGATAAGTAGTCAAATATTATTTATTTTTCATAATTTTTTTTCGACCGGTACAACAGCACAAGTACCGTTTTCAACTAAAAAAAAATCTTAATTTTTTATTGTTTCAAAGAACGCAACGTCGAGTCAAGATGATTGAATAATTATCGCGCCTCAGCGTTGCGTTCTTTTAATAAACTTAAAGTCACAAGTTTATTATTAGACAGTCTGTGTTACCGTTGCGATTAAGACAAAATTACAAGATGTCAATAATATATTAATTTCCTTCACATTCTCAAATGGTATTAACGGTACGGTGTACCGTTTCTCGAAAATACCGTTATTCCGTACGTTTTCTTTCTCATAAGAACACAACGCGCAAGCCATGATAATTAAATACGTTTATTATTAGGCAGTCTGTGTTACAGTTTCTACTTGCTCTCCGGCGAACGATGTATTGTTATCGAAAAATGATTAAATAGAAAAATGCAAAAACAAAGAAACAGTATAGAGAAGTAACAGAAGTAACAGCGATTATTTAGCAACGGTCGATTTTTCAACGAAACGACGAATCTCAATCAATCTCAATGGTAAAACTGTTCTTTCAATTTTTTTTTATGTACTTCAATGTTTCATTGATCGTTACGCGAATCGTGACGGAAGACTTGATTCTACCAACCGCAGCAACATTTAAAAGAAAAAAACGTACTATTCCGATCGGTGTCTATTTAAGATCAATTGGAACGCCGAAGTTCTAAAATTATTTACCATAATTAAATATTTCCCTGATCATGCCAACATAGCTGTCTGCTTATAATAAGTCTATTGTTACAGCCGTGTCTGCGAAGCGCGGGCTGTTAAGGTGGTCCTTGCGAATAGTGTTCACTTCGCATAAGTTTCAGAGAAATGAGAGGCAATTGCAAACACTTCTGGATGATATAAAAATCTGAAAAAAATCAAGCATTTTAAAGATGCCGAAAAGATTCATTTTGCACAATAATAATTCCAAAATGTTATTAACAAATTGGTGAAAAATTTAATTGTTCAACAAATTTCTCCGAAACCTAACTTTTTTTTAATGAAAATGATTCATTCACTTTTCTGAACACGTATACATTTTTTTAGATTTTTAAATTCGCTTTGGATTTTTCTTTTTTATATGGCAAAAAAGTGTATAAAGTCACAAAACTCAAAGTGTATAAAGTCACAAAACTCAAAGTGTATTAAAAAATCTGAAAAAATGCATGGGTATTCAGAAAAAATAATCGAATCATTTACGTTAAAAAAAAAAAAGTTAGGTTTCCGGAAGATTTGTTGAACAATTTTATTTATCGTCAATTTGTTAATAACATTTTGGAATCATTATTATGCGAAATCAATATTTTCAGCACCTTTAACATGCTTGGTTATTTTCAGAATTTTATACCAACGAGAAGTGTTTGTAATTTCCTCTCGCTTCTCTGAAACTTATGCGAAGTGAAACAGCATTCGCAAGGATTACCTTAAACTCGAGTTATCCATATGTCGAGATAAATGATTATTGGGAGATCCTAAGATTTTGTGCACGAGTCGATGAACACCAAGATCGATTGGCATTGCCGAGAATCCCGATTATTCTCATTCACCGCAAAAACACACGTCGGATGCGGCGACTGAGCTCTCCTATCAATCCTTACGACTAACACTAATAATTCTATACAATCCAAAGTATTCGAATTCGAAGTATAAATATTGTGCTGGAATGTCGGTAGTCGCGTCTTTCGATCGATAGAATTGACGATTGTGCACAGAGACCAACGTCGTCGTCGACTCGATTTGTTCGAGAATGGCGAAAGATAACAAAATTGAATTTAAAAAAAAAAAAAGAAAAACAAAATTTGAAACATCAGCCGAGTCGAGCGAAAGAGGATCGCCGAGAAGCGAGTCTTTCGTGTTTCGCAGTTTAATCGGCTTTGCGAGGTTTGCGCTTGCGAACGTTTGGACTGCTCGGTGCCGGCTTCGCCGCGTCTTTCTCGTTCTCGTCGTTGTGCTCCTCGGACTCGCTGCACTCCTCGTCGACTAGATCGTCTTTAACATTTTCGACCAACTCCTCGTCCTCCAAACTCCTCTCCTGCATGAAACCACCCGAGCCGTCCCGCTGTTTCTTCTTACCCTGCGTCGCTATTGATTTCGGCGGATATATGAAATCGATGAGGCACACGATGATCTGTAATTTTTTTTTTTAACCAAGTCACGTGATTCGTCCGTTTCCGAAAGCTCGGTGGGTAAAGCAGGATAACTCACCAATCCGAGAATTCCACCGAGGGCGATCGTCGCCAGCGCGAAGATCAGGTAACTTCCCCACGTCGGTAATCCAAAGTCCTCCATCAGTTTACTGTGGATTCCCTGATCGAGTGCAAAAAAATTGTTCACAGCGAGTTCCCGGTCGGAGTACAGCGCTTGGTACACAGTAATAAGAAGTTTGTACTTTTTACTGTTGTAAAAAGTACAAACTTTATCATTTTTTATTCGTTCATTTTCCCGATCGCACCACCCGCCTCTACTTTTACGAACATAAGTACAAACTAAAATTGTTAATGACTCGGGAAGTAAAAGGACAGGTTTGTATATTCAAACCCGAAGCAAACGAGTTTGTCACTTATTTAACAACATTATTTTTTACGAAACTTTGTACACCGATTCTGCGAAAATTTTTTTTAGAACACTCCGTATTTCGATTTTTCAAAATTATTTTTACGAAATTCCATATTCCGATTTTACGAAATTTGGTATTCAGTTTTTGCGAAATAATTTTTTACTGTGTCCGCGTGTGTGTGAACCAGCTCGGTCGGTCTGAGAACTCACCCTTAGTATTTGGGACATCTTGAAGAACTGGCTCACGATGGCCATCTGAAGTGAGACGGGACTCTTCCAGCTTGGTATGTGATCCACCTTCATCCAAGTTTTCTCTCTGACAAACTCTATGAGCGAGTCCTTGTCCCGAGGGCTCTTGTACTGACGGAACAGGCCATTCTTGACACTGAAAAAAAAAAAAAAAAAAAAAAAAAAAAAAAAAAAAAAAAAAATTAGTTAATGTCCATGTCTGGTCCAGTTTTGCGTTCGAGACACCTACTGGTATATGGTGGGCAGGGCGGTGACCATGAATCTCCCGCTCAGTCCCGGCGAGTCGGTAACGTCGACTTTGCCGACGTTGATGTTCAGTTCCTTCTTCGACATCGCCAGAGTCTCCCAGATCGGCTCGAGGGCCTTGCATGCCGGACACCACGGCGCGTAACTATGGACAATAAATAAAAAGATTATTATTTATTTATTGATTTATTTAACGGGAATAACCCTTTTACAAAAGATATAATATAGTCTATTTATTTTCACGTAAGATTATTTGTATATTTATTTATTAACGGATTTCTCCTTAAACAGAATTCAAATACAGAGTGTGTCTTATAACTACGTAGATCTATCAATTCCAATAAAAATGCAGTAAAAATAAAAATAAAAAAAATATAAAAATACTTCATTTCAATCAATATATAATGTTTCATTAAGTCAGACTCTGTTTCAATATAGATTAAATTATTTAGATTATTTTAACTTTCTAAAACCTTTTAAACTTTCCTTTTATTTAAATTAAATACCTTATTTTAAAGTTATTTAAGCTTAGCTCTACTTTGTACAGCCTATTCGTGCATGAGTATAATTTTCCATGCTCGATTCTGGAACACACCGAACGATTCCCTGGTGAACCCTAGCCCTAAGTGTATATTCCCCAAGCGAACAAGTCGTGCAATTGTTGAGTTCAACGCATTGTTTAGTACTCTCCAATCAGCATTCCAGAGACATTATTAAGTGCGTGCTGCGCATTATTTTAAAAAATGTATAGAAAAGGAGGTTTAGTGCTTATAATATCTGCGTCTTACTAACGAATTAAATTTCATGCGAACATGCGTAGTTCCGGCCTATTATTAAATTGATCAACCAACTCGGAGTCTGTGACTCCGGTTGATATTTTTTATTCGCAAATCGTAATTGATATTTTTTATTCGCAAACCATAATTGATTTTTTTTATTCGCAAACTGTAATTGATATTTTTTCATTTGCAAATTGTAGTTCATATTTTTTATTTGTACATCATAATTCATATTTTTGATTAGAAAATCGCAATTGATATTTTTTATTCACAAACCGTAATTCATATTTTTGATTCGTAAATAGTAATTGATATTTTTGATTGGCAAATTGTTATTGATATTTTTCAAATTCGTAAATCGTCGGTGATCTTTGATAGTTCTCTGCGGGAGAGAAACAAAACCTAATTTTTCGTTAATTCGTCAGGTGACAGAATCGTCGACTCACAATTCGACCATCCACTCTCCGTCGAGCATGAGTTCCCAGTTGTCCTCGTTGATTTGGACGACCGAAACATCTTTGGAACGTTGCAATTGTGCCCCGGCGCACAGGAGGACGAGCGATGTGTACGTAGCGATTGCGAGACAATTTACAAATCTCGGTGGCGACATTTTTATTTTATATTAAAGCTGTAAGTAAGACGCGGCCGGTGACTTGATGCACTGAATCTTCCGTATATACAAATGTGTATATATCGGCGCGTAAGCGTTAACGCTACCTGCCAGAAACGTTTGCTTTATCTACGGTAACTATTCTCGCCGTTCGGCGAGTCCCGGTGGATTTACTGTACACGAATGCCGCACCTGGCTACTATTAGAGAACCTGCCACATCCCAACATTA
This sequence comes from Exephanes ischioxanthus, assembly GCA_958510785.1. NCBI lineage: Eukaryota > Metazoa > Arthropoda > Insecta > Hymenoptera > Ichneumonidae > Exephanes > Exephanes ischioxanthus. The sequence continues at coordinate 16,418,424 of OY294018.1, read as the reverse complement.
CGTCCACGGACACGAACGATCCCGTACACGTACACTGTTGCCGCGCACCGGTGTACGGGAACGATGACGTAGCACTTGAAGGCCACTTTCCAACCGCGATATGAATTTCCGGACAAGCTCGACGAGGGAGTTGTTTCGTAGACGGCGACACTTGTTCTGGGAGGGTTTTTTTTTTTTTTGAGTCACTCGTTTGCAAAACGTACAGGGTAACATATAGGTGGCCGAAAGGGAAACCTCTATCCTGACCAACCTCGCCCAACGCAAAGTTTCTAGCACACTCCCAAATCGTTTCCGCATAAGAGACACGATATATGTGCTTAAATGCAATTTCCGTCCGACATCCTCGGAGTCGAATGCATATTAGAGTCAAAAAGTAAAATAGTATGATGTTTATTGACAATAATACATAAAAACTTACGGATAAACGTACGTTTATCTGTCCAAATATGTGACAAGAAGAATACGGTCGTGGCGCAACAACATTTTTTGCATTAACAAAAGCTCGTCATATTTTTTTACATTTCGTCAATTTCGTCAAATTGACTTACAAAAAAATGGCACATCTTTAATTCGGGCACCTAGAAATTACCCGAATTCCCGGACAAGCTCGCCGAGGTATTTCGCGCGAGGCTCGCCCAGACGGCGACACTTGCCCCGGCCTCGCCCGACTAAGCGCGTCGGGTGTTCTCTGTCCTCTCGACATTCCCGCGGTTCGAATAAACGGCTTGCGCTGCCGCCGCCGTCGCGCCGCGCCGCGCTATGACCTACGACGTCGTGCGGTCCTGAACGGTGTTTGTTCGGTGCGTCTCGAAGCCTCCGGATCACACGACACCGGATCAAACGAACAACGCTCGATCCGACAGTGCATCGAAGCGCCCGAGAGCCGAACGCGAACGGGTGTTTGAGCGGGTCGATTGTCCAAAGATAAACAAATAAACAACGAGTGCGAGGCGCTGCGATCTCAACGTTTCTCCGTCGTGTCGCGGTGTCCGCGAGGAGCGCACAGAAGCATGGCTTCGCCTAACAAAAAGGTGAAGAAGCTCGACGAGCCGGGCTCGGGCGACGGCACGGAAAATCGCGACTACGATCTCGAGATACAAAAAACCCTCGAGGAGATCGACGGCTGCCAAAATCAAATCGACGCCCTCAACGAGAAAGCCAGCGACGAGATACTCGACGTCGAGATGAAGTACAACAAACTGCGCAAACCGTACTTCCAGAAACGCAACGACATCATCAAGAGGATACCAAATTTCTGGGTCACCGCTGTATCCTTTCGATGCTTGGGCATTGAATTTTTCTTTACATTTCTTTTATTTTATTTTTAATTGTCCAGGAGCGCTATACTTACGGTTTGACACTTGGCGACGACGCCGGCGTCCGCACGCCGGTGCGTGACGGCCATCTTGCCCCCCCCCCCCTCCCCCTCGCCGCACGCTATCCACACACGCGACGAACAACCAAGCACCCGCGGTCCTTATAACGCTTTTTTTATCCTTGGAGAAACAAATATTGTGTTTCTTCTGATTATCTATTTTTTTATTGGTTTTTTTAAATTTGTTTGTTTATTCATTTTTGAATCCTTGTTTTTATCCCGTTGTTGTACGCTATTTAGAGACGCGATGACCGGCCTAGCAAAAACGCGATTCTTGCTCCGTTTTTTCTTTCCCTTGGACGAAGAAATAACGCGGTTCGATCGAGATTCATTGATGATGGATTTTTTTTCCTTGGTGTTTTTATTTTTATTTATTTTTATCCTAACGTACATTTTTGGAACATTTATTTTTGTCCATGGTTCTTGCTCCATTTTTTATTTTCTTTGCAGAAACAAATAACGCGTTTCAATCGAGATTCGTTGATTATGGATTTTTTTTTTTGGTTTTATTTTTTATTTATTTTTATTAATTTCTATTTATTTTTACCCCCTCATCGAACGCTTTGTACACACGTGACGACCAACGAAGCACCCGTGATCCCTATTCCGTTTTTTTTCGCACACAAATACCGAGTTTCGACCGAGATCCACAGTTTATATATTTTTTTCTTATTTTTATTTTCATTTATTTTTGTCTCCTTGTTTTTATCCTCCTGTTGTACACTATTCACACTCGCGAGGATCAGCAAAGCACCCGCGGTCCTTATTGCGTTTTTTTTTTGTTCCCTTGGACAAACAAATACCGCATTTCGATCGAGATCCATTGATTATGGATTTTTTTCTTGTTTTTTTTATTATTTATTTTTTATCCCAACATCAATTTTATGAACATTTAATTCAATATTCGTTTATTTTTCTCTCAACATCAATTTTATGAACATTTAATTCAATATTCGGTTATTTTTCTCCCAACATCAATTTTATGAAGTTTGATTCAATTTTTGTTTATTTTTCTCCCACCATCAATCCCGCTATAAGTATTCCGTTTATTTTGTTGCATGAATACCATGTTTCAATCGAGATCCAACGATTATGTATTTTTTTCTTGATTTTAAAATTTATTTTTCTCCCACCATCAATTTTATGAACATTCAATGCTCCATTGATAATGTATGCGCGCTCTTGTTAGTAAAACTATGTTTTTCCTAAACGCTTCGTTCAGTTTGTCAATAACAAAAAGATAGCAGAAATACTGGAGGAGGAGGAGGAGGACGCTCTGAGATACCTCAACAAATTGGAGGTCGAGGAGTTCGAGGACATAAAGTCCGGCTACAGAATCAATTTTCACTTCGACGAAAATCCGTACTTCGAGAACAACGTTCTCACAAAAGAATTCTTTCACCTCGGATCGTCCGGTGAGTCCTTGCTGATCGCAAAGTTATTTCAATCACTAAATTTTTGAAAAGGAGTAATTAAAGAAAAATAATTCAATTACTAATTGCATTAGTAATTGAATTGCATTAAAACAATTTTAATTACTAATTTTTTTTAATTACTCCACGGCAAAAAGTTTGTTCGGATCTTGACGAAACTCCTGTTCGCAGGAGATCCAGCATCCCAGAGCACGAATATTAGCTGGAAAGACGGTGCCGACCTTACCAACAGGATAAAGCGGAAGGATCAGCTGAAAGGGCGGAAAAGGCCGCTGGGCCACAGATCCTTCTTCGACTGGTTCACGGACCACAGCGATCCGAGCTCGGACGAGATCGCCGAATTGATCAAGGACGATATCTGGCCGAATCCTCTGCAGGTAAAGCAGCTCTCGCGACGACGCTACCGACGATCGAGTCGCGGATCGAGGAGGTGAAAGACGATGTTGATCGATCGTCGATTATTGTTTCTTTAGTACTATCTTGCACCGGACATGGACGTCGAGAACGGCATAGAAGTCGACGGGGAGAAAGTCGACAGCGACGAGGACGAGGAGGATGAGGAGGGGGCCTCGGGTGACGGCGGCGTCGAGGATCCCGAGGCTGATGACGGCGACGAGATCGACGACAGTATAGTAGTGGTGGAGGACGATGCCGACGAGGACGAGGACGAGGAGGAGGCCGAGGACGGCGTGAACGAGGAGGACGATCTGCTCGTGGACGAACAAGTCGATCGCGAAGGTATCTTTCGAGACTCTCGTCCCGAGACGATTATTTATTATTTATATGTGTTTCATCTGTACAGGGTCCTTGCTAGGGTGGTCCTTAAATTTAAAATATTTGAATTTGCTTGGGGCCACCGCGTATTATCGTGAGGTACAAAATAACAATGCGATGTGCGAAGGGTCCCCGAAATTAATTCATTTTTAGATGTCGCTACCGGCTATTTAAAAAATTAAAAATCTCGGAACGTCTAAATTTTAAGTCAAAATTAAATATTCGAGATTTCCTTGGAGCCACCCCGTACTTCCAAAGTATATCGAATAAGAAAAAACTCTGCGAAATTCCTGTGAAATCGAAGCTTTTTTCGAGGTCGCTACCGAGGGTTCAAAAAACAAAGTTTTCGACAATTATACCTAATAGTTGAAAAAAAAAAGTTGTAGAAGGTGAAAATCCACTGCGGAAAAATAACTGAAGATTTCATTTGAAAAGAATTTGTTTGTTGTAACGAAAGTTACATTATAAAAACCGAAAATTTGTCGTTTCTGGTGAAGGGAGTCGACAAGTTCATGCAATGGTTAAAACGTATAAAATATCTCTATCGACGAACGAAACATTTTATTTACCTAATTCTCTTCAACAGCTGAAACAAGAGTACTCTTTTTTCAAGAAAATCGGTCGAATCGATGTATGACCGAAAATAATGTGTTCAAATGCATTTCCCCCGAATCGTCAAACTTCTGAAGCTTTATTTTTCTGAATAGTCAAAATACCGAAAATGCATTTATCCGAATCTTCATTTTAGTGAACGTTACTCTGCGGAAATGGTAGTTGATGGAAAGTTACTTCTCCAAATCGCTATTTAACCGAACGTCATTTTTCCGAATAACAATTTCACCCAACTTAATTTTTCCGAATAACAATTTCACCCAACTTCATTTTTCCGAATCATTAAAGCACCGAACGTCAAGTCGCCGAATCGTTATTCTTTCAAAGCGCCAATCAACCGAGACGCGAAACTAAATGATATGAGTGAATATTCTGACCATCTACTATTATGTCTCTTCGTTAAAAATCTTACGCTCAACGATTCGGAGCAATGAAGTTCGGTGAAACTATTATTCGAAAAAATTACATTCGGTTAAATGACGATTCGGAGGGATAACGTTCGGCCAATTACTATTTCCAAAGAAAAACGTTCGTTCAAATGAATATTCGGAATAATAAAGTTTTGGGACTTTGACGATTCGTGAAAATAATGATTCAGCACTTCGACGATTCGTAAAAATAAAGATTCAACACTTTAACAATCCGTAAAAATAAAGTTTCGGAACTATGACGACACGTAAGAAGCGCGTTTTGACCCATGCTTTTCGATCGTACAACGATTCGACCGATAGAAGTTTCAGCAAAGTAACTTTGCTCCCTTGTTGCCTTGTCGTAACTTGACGTTAACGTCCTCCCGATTTATTCTGTTGCAGACGGCGATGGGGAAGAACCGGAATAATCTAGCACGGAGGAATACGTAGGATTCGTCATACCACACGTGGATGGAGATGGCTCGATATCTCTTGAAAAAAAAAGAAACAAAACAAAAAAAATACAATTCACGAGTCCGTCGTGAACGAAGGGTCTCCAGGAGCTTGTAAAGCACGACCAACGACATCTGCCTGGGACTATCACACGATAATTTATTGATAAATAGGAATAGGCTAAGAATAAGTTACAACCAAAAGCGAATAAACACCAGGCAGGAGTTTATATCAGTGTGTGTGCGTGCAGGTGCGTGCGTATGTGTGTGTGTATGCGTGTCTAACAGCTCCATGCGCGCATGCAGTCTCGCGAAGCAAGTGTGCTAATACCGCCCGTCCCGGGGATGAGCGGTGAGACGTCGCCGCGGTTTACCTTTTCTACAAGAATCTCCATTCCTCTATTACATTTTTTTTTTTTTTTTTTTTTGCAGAGCATAATACGATCGGTCGAATTGTCACAGCGTTATTTTCATCGTCGTGTGGAATCCGATGTTCTGTGAAGGTTTCGACTTTGTAAATAATGAGATTAACGAGATCGATGAGAAAAAAAAAAAAGAAAAAAAAATTGTACGATAACTGATTATTGACGAACCGGCGTCGTCGCGTTTGATCTCTCACGCGTCGCTGCGGTGCGGTGAGTATGTTATATTCAACTTGCGTTCGATATCACCGCGGTTCCTTTGTACGTGCGCGTGTCCCTTGCGAGATACGAGGCAAAAAAAAGAAAGAGCATTACGAAGTTTCCGTCGCACAAAGGATAAGCTCTGTAAAGGTACCGGTGAGTTTTTTTTTCATGAGCTTCACACGATACTCTTTCTAACGAATTGACATTGCGTTGTACAGATAGAGCGAGTACTACAATAATACGTCAGAATAAACTTGTCAGTTTGAATTAATTGAGGGTTCGACGGCATTTCGTGTCATTTTTGCTACCGGAATTTTTAATTTTTGACACGTATTATTATTATTGTTTCTCAATTCTGAGATAATTGCTGCAGCGCGAGTAACCGCGCATGCGCAGCATAGTTTTTCAGTACCCGTATAGCACGAAATATTTGGAAATCATTTTAGAAATATTTTCAGTCTTTCAAATTTTGTGGAATGTTTCTAAAATATATGATAGTAATATTTTGAAATGTTCTATCAAAGTATTCCAACGAAGCGTTTCTTAAATATTTCAGAAACATACGTAATCTTTTCGAGACATCTGAAATATTTCTCAACCGTAGTGCTAAAATATTTTGAAATATTTTTTATTTGATGATTCAACGAAGTATTTCGTTGTGTATTTTGCGGGTGTGTATATGCAATTTCGATTGGTGATGCAATCTTTCAAATTTCGCTAAAATGTAAAAAAGAAAGAACTTTCAGCGAAACATTTCTGAAACATTTCAATGTAAGATTTATAAGCGGAGTAAAAAATATTTTCACAATAATTTTTAAAAATTTAACAAATATTTTTTTAATATCGATAAAATATTTTCAATGTTCCATTAAAAAAAAAAAACATTTTCGACACCTTTCAAAAATATTTACGTGCTATTCGGGTAACGGAGCCGAAAGTAGTTGAAGACTCCTCTATCGCGATTTCTGTGCAGACCTGAAAATATTACAAGTGCATAAATCTTGCTGGGGTCGTCGAAAGCGAACCGTCCGAGCAGAATGATTTATCCGACGATTTCGTCAGTTCTCGCGACCCGCTGCGAGAAGTGATTCGCGTGACGTTTTGAGAGGCCCTTCTGTCGACGCGCTCCCGCGACCGGAGTTAATTATTAGACGATTCTGTCGGAGCGACGACAGCGTGAACCCGGCGTAGGTGGTTCTTCGTAGTTATCGACGATTATTTTTTTTACATTCTTTCCTTCAGAGGGCCTCAGGCGTACGCATGGCGCCACTTCCGACTTACGCCGCCAGAGTGGCTTTCGATCGAGATCATCGATTTACCGAAGCGACAGTAACGAACTCCCAACGACTGTAAGGTAAATCGTTAAGGGGAAGTGAAATATCGCGGTCGGTAATGAAAACTTTAATGAACACCCAAGGGTGCTAATTTTTTTGAGGAAAGAGCGAATTCGAGCCGGATGCGCACGGTAATTTCGCATCCGTCCCGAATTCATTTTTTTCTCAAAAAAATTAGCACCATTGAATAAAGTTAATTTGAAAATTGCGACTACCTCTCTCGCACTCACAGCTGTTTCACTTCCCCTTAAAGAGTGGTCTCACCATCCACGTACTCCTGCTAGATTGGCCGGCGCGTTTTCTACTGTGGCCAGGTTGGAGGTTGTGCCCTCTATTGCTACTGAGGGTCCAACCAAATTGGGAAGAAGAAGAAGACTGTAAGGTAACAGTACTAATATAAAATATTCTAGAACTCACATAGGTAAAACGTGAGTGCACGCCGATTCTCTGAAATTCCTCGAATATTTCAAAATCTTTAAAAAGTCTATTACAATATTTCCACATACAAAAGAAACCCGTGTAAAGGTTATTCTATGTTTACGTTTACTTTTCGCTTGTGACAAGCCTGATAGACAAGTGGCACAAAAAGTAGCAGTTGGCCCAATAATTGCGCCATGTGCCGATAATTCGACTGCACGCCGAATAGTTTATGTCAATATTGTCCTGCAGGATTCGAAGCATATGCGTAACATATTAATAATTCTAAATTGAAACTAAGAAGTCGCCTAGTTCTGTCGGTCAAAAAGGTAAATAAGAAGGTAAAATCGGGTTCGGAATCCCCTTAACCGTCCGAGCATTGGTACCTTTACTTTAGCAGTGAGCCTTACGCTCGAGCGAAATTCTTGCTTTCCTACAGACCCACCGCTGAGCAACGTCGTGCACACACGCACGCCGCCACTTCCGATCGCCGCCGCCAGAGTGGCTCTCGGTCAAGACCATCGATTTACGGAAACTGCATAGTCCCTTTCACATAAGGTATACCTTAGTCCTTAAGATCCTATAATTTAGATGACTAAAATAGTTATATAAAAAAAGTGTTGATAACGGCTCTTTGGTAAAATCCAAATATGCTTTTCCACCCAAAGCCAAATATGCCTTTCCACCCAAAGCCAAATATGCTTTTTATGTCGTTAATAAAAAATATTTTTAAAAATACCGAAACTGTGGCAGCGAGCCTTACGCTCAACCGAATTTCTCGCTTTCCTACAGACCCACTGCGGAGCGCAGTGTATCTCGTGCACACACGTACGGCGCCACTTCCGATCGCCGCCGCCAGAGTCGCTTTCGATCGAATTATCGATTTACCGAAGCGACGCTAACGGACTCGCAACGACTGTAGCGGCGAGCCTTGCGCTCAACCAAAATTCTCCCTTTTTCTACAGACCCACTGCGAAGACAAGTACACCTCGTGCACACACACGCAGGATCCCGCAGCGAGAATCACTCCCCTCCAATTAGTCTCGCTCCCTCGTGGGTCAGAGTTCGCGGCAACCACGAAGGTCACGGTCGAATTCTTCCTTCTACCGCCCGATCATCCGCTCGGATTCTCGTCTCAACACGATTCCCTTGTTTTCTTTTCCTCGCATCGCGTGCGCCTTCGCAGACCGATCGGGTCTCGGGCCCGCTTTGTAACAGAATTTCTCTGAGCCGAGTTTCCGAAGCCGTGTTGTGGTCAATGACCGGGCCATCGAAATTTCTCGACCCGTATACTCATTGGCTCTTCCGGTCATTGCGAATTCGGCGTAACCCAGTCTCGCCGGTTCGTGTCTCGTCGGGGCAACGTTATCGCAACTACATTTACGGTCGCCGGTGTGACGTAGCGCTGTGTCGGGTCGCGGAGAAAGCCGGCACGATTAGAATTGCACGATAGCACACGGGTCAGCTGTGTCCTAGCACGGACGAGAGTTTATTCGTGCGCCTGCAAATACGAATCGACCCACGAACGGAACCGGTGAAACTCCCGACTCAAACTCGTATCTCGCGGAACTCGATATTTTTGCGCAACTACGGGAATGTTATTTTTTTGCTGATTGTACTGAATGTTTCTTTTCGTAAAAGTGTCGTAGGATCGGTGACGAGATACAACGGTCCCAGATAGAAAAATGACGGCACGGAAACGGAACGGTGGCGGTACCAATGGTACGATACCCGTTTGACGGCACGCTTTTCTACCGAGGGTGCTCGTGGACGTTGCGAAAATTTATCGATCTCGTGGATCTATTGGGGAATTTAAGATAAATCCTTGGATGAGTCTCTTCCGTTGCAGTAATTTCCGATCTATGTCGTTATATTGTTAGTATATTTGTATATGTTATGCTAAATACATGCACCATTATGCGCAAAATATATCTACCACTAAATCATGCGATTAGTGACCCACATAGCGCGTAAATATTTTGGAACGGTATCGAAAATATTTTCGAAACATTTCAGAAATATTTCCGAGCAATATGTATATAATACATACACTGTGTATATATATTTAATATAGGAGGGTCTTGTAACAACAGTTCGGGCATGGGATTTTTATATTCTTGGAGCTCGGAGGTTACAAGCTCTGAAGCGAAGGGTATCGATGAAGCTACCTTACGTTTCTCGAGCGCGCTCTCCACTAGTAAACCAACTTAATTGATATTCGAGACGGCCCGACATTGTCAATTCAAGGAACGAACGCTCGACCTTTCGCCTTGAACGGACGGCTAGTTTTCGTACGGTTTTTTTTTTTTTTTTTGATTTACATACCGGAAGCGAAAACATAATTTTCACATAAAAACACGTGGTCCAGAGCATTCTCTCGAAAAAGAAATCTCCCCCCCAGTACCGTACATGACTCACGTTTTTTTGGTATATTTCTATAACGGCTCCCTTGAGACGATTAGGAATCGATAATTTTTTGAATTTCGGAAAAAATGTTCCGCCATTTATTTTATTTTTTTCAATTTTTTTTTCTCCTTGAAACAGCCCTCTCTTCCTATTATAGTCGAGCCGACAGCCGAGGGAAACAGCGGGGCTGCGTGACGGACCTTCGGTATATCGACGAGCCGCGCCGCGAATTTGCGCCTCGTGCCTCGAGAGATTCCCACTCTTCTTCGATTCCCACGATCGCCTAGCTATAAATTTTTTATTTAATTTTTGGTCACGCGACCGACTAAAACAGCTCGACGTGCGCTCGTTTGTCCTCGAAAAGTCCGATCTAAATTGACACAACGAATTCCGGGAATCCCGAGAATCGTCTTATTGCGCATGCGCATGCGCATGCGCAACATGAGCGATTCCGTATCGGGCAATATTAAGACTCACAAAGAGCGAATTAAATATAACTCCGCGCCGAGATCGTATCTATAACCATTGTACTGTTAACCTGTACCGTACACACTGTACCCCGATGCGAAACGAAAACGCATCTCTTCATTATTGAAATACCTCTTCATGAGTATAACTACGCTGCTCGCGGTGCGTAAATCCGCCGAGAGTTCTGAATGATCGTACGCGAGGGAGCAATAATTGATTGTGAATTTACAGTTTCGCGGGAGCATTATTAAGCGTTGTCTAACGCCTTGCACGCCCATTTAAATAACCTCCGGTAATAAATTGCACTGAAAAAAAAAAAAAAAAAAAAATTGGTATGAAATTTAACTTACTGCTACTGGAAGTTTTTATGCATAAACTGGTGTATTAAATTTAATGTACAATCGTGATGAAAAATTAATGGACAGTGCATCAAAAACTTCCGAAATACTTCGAAATTCTTCACTTTTGAATACTTAGAAATACTTTACTTTTAAGTACCTCGAAATTCTTTACTTTTCAAGACTTTAAAATACTTTACTTTTAAATACTTCGAAATACTTGACTTGTAAATCCTTTTAAAAACTTGACAATTTACATTAATTTGACTACAGAAATACTCTGATTTCAATAATTTCACTGTAATGGTGTTTCAATTATTCGTCACAATTGTAAATAAAAATTAAGGCAGCAGTTTTATTCTTTCTTCATAAAAACTTCCGGTCTGGTACATTAAGTTAGCATTTTTTTAAGCAGTTGTGCACGAAAAATCATCGAAGTTCAAAATTGCGCCGCAAGTCGCTTAAGTCGCGGGCCGCGACTCGCTGATTGGACTTTTTCTCCGTCTCCCGTTCGGGCGACACTCTCGCGCGACAAAATAACCTCTCGCTGAGACTCTCATTCTCCTCGGCGGCATCTTTCTTTTCTCGCGATATTCGAGACCCCTCTCGACCTCGGCAAGGCCTATCCGATTATTACAACGTAATATAGTCATCTTTTTGACTTTATAAAGAGATTAAGGTGATGCGAAACACTCTCCGTCCCGCCCATTCCACACCCGGTCGGTAATGAAAACTGTAATTATTTTTTTTTCTACCATTCCGAAACTTTATTGTCTAAAGGAAATAAGATGCCACTGAGTCTATGAATTCTACAGTGAGTTTTTATTTCTCTTCAACGCCAAAGTTTCAGCGTCCTTGATAAAAAAATTGCGTTAGATTTTATTTAATACATTTATTTAAGGCGAGTTGAAACGAACTCAGTCGGTAACAAAAACTGTAATGAATGGCATTCGGAGATGGTAGACATTTCGCGAATACGCAAAGTATTAGCCAATTTAGAATTTAAACCTCGTCCCGATGACACTTCGCCTTTGCCCCAAATGTCAACTATTTTTACATGGCATTTATTCGAAAAATTCATCAATATCTCTTGCACTGTTTCACCTCGCCTTAAGAGCATGTGAAACACGTTTTCGGCCTGTCTCTCTCGCTCCGCCGAGAGCGCAGCTGATGCTATCTCTTTGGCACTCCATAGTGTTTCACATACTCTTAAGGGTAAGTGAAATATCGCGGTCGGTAATGAAAACTGTAATGAACTTTTCTCAAGGGTGCTCATTTTTTTTTTGAGGATAAAGCAAATTCGAGCCGGATGCGCACGGTAATTTCGCATCCAACCCGAATACATTTTTTTCTCAAAAAAATTATCACTATTGAATAAAGGTAATTTGAAAATTGCAACTATCTCCCTCGCACGCACAGCTGTTTCCCATCGCCTTAAGAACATGTGAAATGACTCAGTCGGTAACCAAAATCTGTAATGAATGCGATTCGGAGACCGTAGACTTTTCGGGAAAAAGCAAAGCATTAGCAGATATACAATTTAATACCGCGTCCGATGATGCTTTCGTTTTATCCGAAACGTCAACCGGTTCTAAATGGCATTGATTCGAAAAATGCATCTATCTCTCATATGTCACGTGGTACATCTTTCACATGCCCTCAATAAGAAAAATAGCATTATAGTTTTCATTATCGACCGCGGCATTCAGCGCGTTCCCAATACGAGCCCAAATTTCGAGTACTTTTTCGTCTCCCGACGGTCCCGCAGTAATAACAACCTTTACAGCTCTTTCGTGAGCCGCGCTCTTTCGTGTCCATGTAGCGCGTACAACGCACGACGAAGAATGCCTCTCGTTGGCCGGCTCTATCGCGAAGGTGCACACGCGTGATACGAATAAAAAATGTCTGCAAGCTTCCAGTTTCCTCCGCGCGGCGTTCCGATTGCTCTGGGTAAGAATATGTCCGAACAAGGCGACGCGCTTGCGGAGAGTAAAACGATAGAAAGAAAAGTCGTTCGTCTACGGCGAGGCACCGTGTTCCCGAGTCCGGCGACAAGCAGGGCTCTTCCGGTGAGCGGAAAGAGAATCGCAGGACTGTGAAGCGTTATCGAAGTGATAATAAATCCAAAGCAGCCCACGAGTGAATGTGCATTTTTATTTCAATATAACTTTTTTGGCGGACCAATCTCGACTTAAGGAGCAGCTGGACCTTCCTGTTTTACCGACGGGGCGAGGCGTTTTCGTAGAATCGGCTTTACATCATTAACATGCTACGCATATTCTTCAATTTTCGCAGGGCTGTAATACTCGCCATAACCGCTTCGGCGCGGACTTGAATTTCGATCGAAAACGTCCAAAAAGTGAAGAAAATCGATTATATTGCAGATTATCGCGGAAACCAATATGGCGGCTCATCATTTCAACAGCATTTATTTTGTAGAATGTAAAATATTATGGAACTCACATACGTAAAACGTGAGTACACGCCGAGCCTCCGAAAATCCCCGAATATTCCAAAATTGTTACAAAATCGAAAAAAATTCATGTTAATTGTATTCTACGTTTGCGTGAACTGTCCACTTGTGACAAAGTGATCAGAGCCAATAAACAGCGCATGAATGCTTTTTTGTCTCCCCCAAGTTCCCCTTGTGGCTCTGGCGATTTTTTTGCCATCAAGCCGCCCCGCCTCATTTTTTGTTCCAAGTCCTCATTTCGCTTGTAGATGTGCGTCTGCAGCCGCTCGGGCCGGATGCGAAATTACCGTGTGCATCCGTCTCGAATTTGCTTTTTCCTCAAAAAAATTAACACCCTTGAGAAAAGTTCATTACAGTTTTCATTACCGACCGCGATATTTCACTTCCCCTTAATAGTTATTCGCAGAGTAGGAACCGAGCAGAACATGAACTTGTATAAACCTATCTACAAAACTCCTACTCTACGACGAACTATCGAATCTTTTCCCAAACCTCTCTTCCATCGGCACTTTAGCTCATGTTAGTCTATCGCGATCTTCCAATTTCATTGATCTGGAATCCACTGTACGATCTTATTAATGCAATCTTATTTTTCTCTTTATATCCGTATTGTCTTTGGAAAAGGGCGTGTCCCTTAAGTAAATAAATGAATAACGCAATGACACAAGAGAGCGTATCTGAGAGCGCGGAGATCGCTGTGTCGGCGCACACGATGACACCCGATACTGTTTACGAAACACAATACATATTAAGTACAGATATAGTGTAGGGTTCTGGAGGAGCACGAGCGGGCACGGATGAGGGAGCGAGGTGTGCGCTGGATAGGTGGAAGAGTGGATTCGGGAGTGGATAAAGCATACGGTACCGAGAGAGCCGAGAGCCTCCGATACACGTATAAAATAACACGACAGCTGGGAGGTGAGCGCAGCGAGATCCCTGTCACTCCGAGTCTCGCTCGCTGTCTCTACCTACATCCATCTAGGTATGTAGATACCCGTTTGCGACAAGTCGATACATGCATAGCGCGGGGCTGTAGAACGTTCAAGGTTGAAGGTCTCGGTATAGCGCGGTGTAGTGCTGGCTCTTTATTGTCGCGAGGGTATAAATAACAATTATCTATTTCTCCGTACCAACTTGCGTGTCAATAATTAACGTATCTCGGCGATAGTGAATTATTATTATTATTTTTTCACGTTTGAGTAAATCTTTTACAGGTCTGCGAAAATATGCCCTAGATCGGTTTATCGATCTCCAGTCTATAAGCTGTCATTATTACCCAGTCGTACAATCTGTTCGATCAATCGTGTCAAACTTTGTCGATTAATTTGTAAAAAAAATGTACATTTTTTTAATTATAAGTTTGATGCATATATCTCGCGCACATGAAACGATGATTTTACCCTGTCCTGCATTTGCTGTCACGAGGAGATAAAAAAATGATTGATCTCTCTGTGCCAACTTGCGCGTCAATAATAAACGCGTCTCGGCGACAGTGAATTCATTTTCTTTTTTTACGTCCGAGAAGACTTTTTCCAGGTATACGAAAAAATGCCTTCGGTCGATTTACGATCTAGTCTATAGCGTATAAATATTATCCAGTTGTACAATCCGGTCGATCAATTGTGCAGAACTTTGTCGATAAATGTGTAGATTTTTTTTTTCACGTATTGTCGGTGCGATTTGCAATAAATCGGGAGCCATTGTAACTTTTATGAGCGTCTCTCGAGCCCAAGAAACGATGAATTTACGTTACCCTGAATTTAACTGCTCGGCAAGAGCGACTTTTATTACCGAAAAGAAACACTCGACACAAATACGGCATCGATGTTAACGGCGAAGCGGCGCCCGACGCGTTTTACCGGATCAGCTGACGCGAGACTGCGGGCCCGGAAGACGATCGATGCGACACTGTAGCCGTGAACCATAACTGTTCGCGGATGCCGAGAGGGCCCCGTTGTTTGCGCCTAGCCGAGGACTCGAGCTTTTTTCTTCCGATGAGAAAAATAAATTGTCTCCTTTCCTTGAAGCGTGGTGACGCAGCATTGCCAATTATCTTCGTCTCGATCCGTGCTGCCGAGGAAAAGTGCTTTTTAAACGAATTCATGTACTCGATCGTTCGAGGTTACAATCAGCGTAGAGAAGTCCGAGGACGACACTCGGTCGCCATATTACATTTCCGATATAAAGTTATTTAACGCGCGATGTACCTTGGAGTGTTGTTTTTATCGTATTGGAGTGTTGTTGTTGTACTTATCGAGTGGACTTATATAGTGGACTATCATTGGTGCATTCAAGTGCCAAGTCTTCATCTGGAAGAGCATTATCCCAGGTAGCACAAAAAAATTTGTTATCAGAAAGTGATCTAAATGGGTTACATATGTCCGTCTGGACGGTATCCGAAAGTTGCCTCCCATCAAAAAAGTTAACTTTTGGACGTAGGATAGCTTATAGTTATCATCCGGACGGACATATGTAACCCATTTAGATCACTTTCTGATAACTAATTTTTTTGTGCTACCTGGGATGGGAACTTATCGATGGGATTGCAGTGCATCGGAACCATCTGAGTAGTAAGCGTGCGAAAGTTAAAACGCTATCTTATCCGGATTAACTTCGATATCTTTGTATAAATCGGTAATCGGCTCGAACAATACGTAAACCATTGAAGTGCCAGCGGAACAGTAGTTTTTGGATAATCATTTTCCGTCCATCGCCTCGTCGACCAAAGGTACTTTCGATTTGGCATTTTTCGTTATTGTAACATGTCCGGTAAGAAGTCGTAATAGAAAACGTCCATGCGCATGCGCAGTCACGTAATAGTAACGAAAAAGACCAAATCGAAAGCACCTCAGAAAACAAATTAGGATAGCAGCGGTTCGCAGTGGCAACGTGATAAAATGACGTGATTTTAGTTTGTATAGCACAAAGTTTTATTTGCCTGGAGATACGGCATACTCAGTCGCCATGTTTAATTTCCGACATAATGTTATCTTCCTTTCTATCGGGTTACTCGAGTAAAGAGAGAATATCCGTATAATGTGCGATTTAAATTATCGACTAGACTATCATTGGTGCATTTTAGTGAAAATATCGTCTTCGTTTGGAAGCAGGCTACGCCACGTTATAGAAACGTATCAATGGAATTGCCGTCGATCGGGAGCATCTTAGTAGTAAGTGTGCATAAGTTAAAACGTTATTATCTTATTTCGATTGTCTTCGATCTCTTTGTAAATCGGTAAATGGCTCGAACTTTTTGTAAATCTCTGAAGAAGGCGCGTGTTGAAGTGATTCGTTAATAATTATCGCATTGGAGTTCTGTGCTTGGAGGCGCAATTTTTGTTACCACGGTAACCGAGTGTTTCTTCTCATAATAACAAGACTCGCTTTTTTTAGTCTTCGTCGAACCACGTTATCGACATGTAACGCGATCTCCTGACAATAAATATTTTACAATAAACACGAATAATTCAATAGAGCGGCAGAGCAGTTCTTGGAAAATCGCAAGTGATCATTGTGATAATTTTAAATACGAGACGTAATAAACGAGATCGTACAACATAAATTCTTACGATCGATTGCATTTAGGTCGGAAATATTATGAGCTACGAAAAACTTAATTATGAGGAACCAACAAAGTTAGCGATTATTCAGTCCTTAGCGTCTGTAAGAGTGTTCAATGACTTGTATTTTTTTTCAAAATTTTTAATGGGATTATTGTATCGCCATCGCTCTTGAGCTTGATTAGTCTTAGGGTTCCGCAACGTGCCCTGAAAAATGCGCCGGCACTGCTCTTCAATATGGCGCCTAGTCTGTCCGGGTCTTATTTACACAGAGTCTTCCCGAGTCGAGCACGAGAGATGATATTTACGTATGAGTAGTAAACGCGAATTCAATCACATCTGAGCTAAGTCAAACATTGTAGCACAAGCAATCTTTTAGCCATTACCTGTTAGGTATTCGCATTTTCTTCTTATAATTTAAATATAACTATACGTTTATAGTTTGATAATTCGTCAAGGAGACATCCATCAATAAATAAACAAGTAAACTAATAAACATATAAATGAATCATTTTCCGTCCATCGCCTCCTCAACCAGAGGTGTTTTCGATTTGGTATTTTTCTGTACTATAACATGACTGCGCATACGCACAGTCGTCTGTTTGTTAAGAATTCATAGAAAACAACCGTGCGCGTGAGCACTCACGTTACGGTAACGAAAAAACGCAAAATCGAAAGCACCTCAGAAAACGAACTGGGCGAGTATCGGGAGTCAGTGTCAACGCTAAAAAAATGACGTAGGCTTAGTTTGTATAGAGCGAAGTTCTATTTGCCCGGAGATACGGCATGGAGTGTGCGATCGCAGATTACAAGACTGCCGAGAAACCTGGTTGTACCCGGCCAATAATAGTTACGTACGCCGGTATTCGCCCGCTGCACGTGGTCACGCTAATCGCGTACGGGGCGCCAGTGGGGTTGCGCGGCCGCGCAGGACATTAATTCCGACAGTGCGCCATGCCATTTGGTGATGATCTTACTCAACACCGGTCAGTGATTCTAAATGTGCGACATGAGTAAGCGGCTGCTCTGAGCAGATAGGGGGACTTAAATTTAACGGATAGCACCCGATCACCGCTCCCTGACTTAAGAGATAGCGTACTGTACTTGTGGAATCAAATGCGCGCCGTATATACGCGTTAACTGTCGTTGCTGCTCCCGCTGCCGCTTTAATGTATTAGTACCTATATTACGGAATTGAGTCGCGCACTTTCTAAACCGACCTCGCTCCTTTGCAACCGAGAGCTCCGAGCCCGAGAATATATATTCATTCTTCGCTCTTTCGAACCTCCTAAAAACTTTTTTTTAATTACTCTATCTCTCCACTTTATCGCCTGTTTCTTTATCGAGGTTTCACTATCACGCGCCGCGAACAATGTCGTCCTTCTTGCATCGAAAAAGTACGTCGCCTCACGTGACCTATCGAAATAAGTGAAACCTTGAAGTTTTTTTTTATCGTTTTGCTTCCTTATAGAGAAAGCTTTGTTTTCGTGAAAACAATTCCTTTCGATATTTTAATGGAAAGGAATTGAGAACGTTCCGAAACATAGAAAAATAATATTTAGAAAAAATGTCCTTATGTGTGTATGTGTGTGTGCCTGAATTAGGCGCCAAAAACTCAAACCGCTATAACTCGAAAATGTCTCGACCGATGAAGCTGAAATTTCACACACAGTATGTGTGGTCAACAGTGAATGTTTGATCAAAATTTCATTAAAAAATTTGCAGTTGTTCTTTTCGTACACAATTTTTAATTTCTTCAAAAATGTTTGTTCGCGCTCTAGCGTTTACAATTTCTTCAGCTATCCGGCTAAAAACGTGTACACAGGTGGAATATGATCGCCACGATGATCCCTATTAAATTTTGAGACAATCGATCGAATGGTTGAAATTTTATGTCATTTTGAATTTTTTTAATTCCTTGAAAAGTTTGTAGTTCCCTTCAGACTCAATTTTCCGTATTAAATATTCATCCACGAATAAAATAAGTGGTAAATTCGTGATCAGCGTGGAAAAACTTATTGCGTGTTACAGCAAACTTTTTTTCAGATGACGAATCAGTAACTCGCTTCTCTCCCCAGAGCGTCCCGAGAACCAAATTCATCGTTCGAATTATCCCGCGCGTTTGATTTCTCCGCCAAACCCCCCTGAAAAATGTAATCCCTTTATTCGTGTCGAATTTTGGCACCGGTACAGGTTACAACACGGACGATAATAGCTCTCGTTATTTACGTTTAATCCCATTTTCGAAGCTACACAGCCGGAGTGTCTCTGCAGTGGTTCTCAATCATAATAAATCACCGAGTTTAATTGCCACCGCCGAAGAGAGATGGCGCTGTCAAAGCGCGGACGTCTGCTAAAGCTTCGGGCTCACGTCGAGTTGGCCGCAGCAAAAGCCTCACCGAATTCGTGACATATCGAGCTATCAATAGATCGTAAGACGAGTCGAACATTTCGTCGTACTTTTTTTTTTCTCATCGGTAATACAGGGCCCGAAAATATCGACGTCTTTTTCGATGAATGACCGGTCTCACCCGGAACGTTTCTCCGAGAGTGCAACGAAGCGGAACCGAGCCCAGCGCGACGGAGCCCGTTCCGCCCGACAGATTTAACGTATCTGGCGAACTAATTGGCCGGGTGACCGATGAAGAGCTAGCCCGAGCCGACCACTCGGTCTCACGTAACAGCCCTAACAGCGGTCCGCACTGTCTCTAGCAGGTGAGTGATCAAAGTGGTCGTCGAGAGAGGTAAGTGTTAAGCGGATGGATTTCTTATGCATGAGTGCGACGCGGCATATCGATGCCGCCCGGCCACGGGCGAGAGCAGCGCGCACGCGCGCCTGTATTACCGAGCGAGCGACGTTGCGTAGCCTCTCGCTATCTCCGTCCCCGAAGAGAGCTTCACTCGCGCAACTCGGCAGTCGAATTGCACGCTATCCGGATCATAGAATTCGACGCGGATTCCACTGCCGGACGGAAATAGAGGGGCCACGACGCATCAAGAATACCACTCGGGGCCTGCACGCATGCCTGCTCGGGCTCTCTCTCTCTCTCTGGATCTCCGCTCACCTCCTCGGACCGAGTCGGCCTCACCGGGGGCCAAAACCCGCACGCACTTAATTAACCGGCTTGAGGCACCGAAAGCCCAACTGTACGTTCCATCGGCCACTACACGCGCACCCTCGCCGGCGAATCTCTGCGCTATCTGCCGTACCGACGTAAGACCGGTGCCGATTATTCGTCGGCTCGGCGTCACGGCTGTCAATAATTCATCGAATTGTTATATAACGTTTATAATTATTTTTATTGGTTTTTATTTATTGATTTATTTAATTGACGGGAGGAACACTTTTACGGTTACAATTTTTACAGTTAAGGTGAATTGCAACTCCTCGGTCGGTAACAAAAACTGCAACCCAAAATTCTCTAAGACGGTTAATTTTTAGGGTGAAATACGAGAACGGTAAACACACGGCTTACTATGCGCAGTAATTCTAAAGTTTCACTGTTCTCATCATTTTCCCAAGAAATAAACGGCTTCGGAGATTTTTGGGTTGCGGAATTGCAGCTATCTCTCTCGCACTCATAGCGGTCACACTTCACCTTAAGGCGATTGTAGTGGTAAGAAGCAGGGTCTAACATATAAAGTGTGTATTCACGAGTAACATCGTATATATAACATATATTAATTTTTTCTCCTTTTTGTAAGCTATTTGTTTCAAGATTTACACAGCCATTTAGTTATTCGTATAAATTCGATAAGTTTTAAATAAATTCTTATAAATTTGAAATAACTTAATATTTAATATAATTTTACTATAAATAATATAATTTTTTAAATAAATTGCAAATCAATTTTTATTATTTTATTCATTTTATTTTTAATACAATTTTATTATTTTATTAATAATTCTTAATTTCATGAAAAAAAATTTAAAAACATATATCACGATGCTATTATGTCTACACATGCTATAGTCTGGTTCAAATTTGCATTGTTGTCTAAACCGTGAAAATTGTTAATGTAAGAGGGCTCGTCCCGTAAATAAATAAATAAATTTGTATTATTTAAAAAAAAATACATTTTAAACTAATTTTTATTTTTCATATATTTTTTGATAAATTTCAAAATAATTAATTATTTTCTAGTAAAATATCGTGCATCACATTTTTGCAGAAGGACGTCGAACGTGAATGGACGACGAAGATTGGTCCATCGAGGGAACCGGAAAAAGTAACAGATTGCCTATAGCCGAAGGGAGGCGGGCAGGTTAAAGTGTCTCGGAAAAGTTCGAGACGAAGGGACAACGACGAACGTCCGGATCAATTTGCGGACTCTGAACCGGGAACGGCACCGAGCGACGAGGAGAAAGAGGGGGGGGGGGGGGGAGCTCACATAACTCGCAGTTTACTTGCTCGATATGCTCCGGTGGTATAATATACTACAAGTACTAGAGAGCACCGGCAGAAGCGGAGGCCCCTTGCGCTCGGCTTTAAATCGCGAACCGACAATTTATGATTCCACGCTGTCGCGCCGTTTCTATTTATATGATTTCAGCGAGTAGTCGCCCGTGGACTTTGAGGGTAGAGGTGGACTCTAATTTTTGCTACTCGCTCCGCTCCGTGCGAGCATCCCGATGCGACTCGGTCGAATAACCGATGTACCTTGCCGCGCGGCCTTCGTTCAACCTCGCCGGGTCTTCGATTCGTTCCTTCCGCGATCGAACGGCTTACGATGTTTTATCGCTCGATTGACAATCCCGGTTAACCGGGTTGATTTAAATCAACTCTTCTACCGGAACCGATAACGATTTAAACGGATTAAAAAAATTACACTTTATAAGTGTACTATAATAATTATAGTAAATTTTTTGATTAATAGCAGTAATGATTTTATTTTGATCAGGTTCTTACAACCTATTACAAAATTGCTGTCATAATGAGAGCCTTATAGTAAAGCTTATATATAGATAATAATGAGGTGGACATTACTCAGATAGGAACGTGCGATCCTTACGAGATGCGAAAATATAACAAAACAGCTTCTTCACAACATCTGCCTCTGAAAACTCAAGCCTTGCAGGGAACTCAAAGTTCGCTGAATACTTTTTATAAATTAATATTTCGTATTATTCGCTGAAATGAAAACCAATGTAGCTTGCGGTCTTCGCTCAACTTTTGTGCCAGAACCGATAATCGTTAAAACGGATAACAAATATTAATTTATAAATTTGCTATAATAATTATAGTAAATTTATAAATAAATTTTTTTTTTTGGTCGCTCGAATGAAAACCGATGTACTTTGCGGCCTTCGTTAAAGCTAGCCCGATTCGCCGGGACTTCGATTCGTTATTCCACGATGTTTTCCGCTCGATTGACAATCCCGGTTTAATGAACTCTCATGCCAGAAACGCATTAACCGATAACCGTTAAAACGGATTTTGTAAAGTAGTAACTTATCAATTTACTATAATAAAGTAGTAAATTTATAAATGAATGTTTTTTTTTTTTAATTTGATAAAATGCAAAGCGTTTCTGTGCTCGATGCTAGAAATTCAATTACTAGGCTGGTGTATAATGCTATATTACGTGTATATTCGTGAGGTATGCGTTTGGCATTTAGCTGGCCGTGCCAGCTTCGGAATATGTCTACATCATAGCCAGTATGTAGGATAATAGCAAGCAGGCTCTTTCTCTGTACGCCGCCACTCCCTCCGCGCTCGATCGCTACACGGCTGGTATCTTGCAGGTGGTATTATGAAGAGAAAAAAATGGTAAATTGTTCATTTATCCGAGAAATGGTAAAAATTACCGGTGAAACGCCTTAAAACGAACACAACACATGAGTGTCTGTAAGATTGATGGTAAATTATTTAGCGTCTCTAATCTTCGCGGGACAGAAATTAAATTTCAAAAAAGAACATTCAAAAACAAGAATACAAGAGAAAAAAAAATGGTAAAATGTTCATTTATCCGAGAAATGGTAAAAATGACCGGTGAAACGCCTTAAAACGAACACAACATATGTGTGTCTGTAAAAACGATCGTAAATTATTTTGCGTTCTTAATCTTCGCGTGACAGAAATTGAGTTTTAAAAAAGATGATTTTAAAAAAAGAACATAGAAAAAATGTTTAAATGGTACATTGTTTATTTATCCGATAGATGGTATAAATAATTGGTGAAAAGAGTTAAAAAAACATACGCAACACATGTGTGTCTATAAAATCGAGCTCGCATTATTTTGCATCTATAATCTTCGCGGTATAGAAATTAAATATTAATTTATTACAAACTCTCACGGATCGTCGGAGAGAATCGTTCCGGCGGGGAATTGTACGCTCCGTCGTTATACAATATTTAACTCTAACCTCCGCCGTCGATCTTTATACGGTCGGTAACCGCAGGAAGCATAATGAATTATATTATATCATATATTATATTATACATCGTAGGTAATATTATTATTTTTTAAAAATATTCATCTATCCGAAAAATGGTAAAAATTATCGGTGCACCGTGTTAAAACGAACACATTAAATGTGTGTCGCTGAAATCGATCGTAGAAAATAATTTTGGCTCTTTAATCTTCACCGTGACGGAAATTAAACTTTAATCGATCACAAAGTCGCGCGAATCGTCGAGAAGAGTCGTTCCGGCCCGGAATCTAACGTTCCCTCGTTATGCAACAACTTGACGCGAAAAATAGTTGCATCAACCTCTCGTTTCGTTCCGAGGGTGTAATAAATACCGATATTCCCGGTATGCACCGGGCATATACCTTGACATTTCGGATTCCAGGGTGAAAGTATTGCCGCACCGCCTGACTCGTACAGACTCGAGGTGAGGACATACCGAACGGCTGGCCCGGACTGAGAGGCAGAGGATTTTTTTTTTTTTTTTTTTAAGTCGATCATCCGCGTAAAAATCTTTAGAGAATTCTCGTCGGCTTCGAAATCGCTTGAACGCGCCTCTTGCCTCTACCTGGCGAACCGCTCGGTTTTCTCAAGGTAGCGCGTCGTTCGACAACCTTTTCATTCCCCCGCCCGTCTGCATTACAGTCATACTACAAAATAACTCGTTCGCCGATTCGACTCAATCGTTCGTTAACCATCGGTCATCATTTTTTGCTGGAAACAGCCGGAAGTTAACCAAATTACCGTACAGTTTTAATATTAGCCCGGAAACTAAAGCGACAATCTCGACTCCCGGCGTTTTGGAATTAAAGAGTCCCGCTACCGAATAACAGCGCTTCCGTTCCCCTTTTGTTATAATTCACGAGAGCGTTCTCGCTCCGCGGATAGCCTCGTGTTCTCGCTCCGCGGATAGTCGCGCTCGCGCATATACATATATCTACCGATGGATTATTATGTATGCAGAATTATTATTTTTTTTTAGATCTGGAATCTAAATTTTTTTAGAATCTTGACATAGATCTATACACTAAAAAAATGTTGTTTAAAAATTAATGAACAGTATTGGAAGCTTTTTTACATAAACTGTTTGTGAAATTTCAAACACAGGTGCGTTACAATTTTACAGTATAATGTGTGTTTTTCATTAAAACTTTTGTAAATTTCAAGCGAAAGATTTGTAATTTTAATACCTGGTATTTGTACTTTACAAGCAAAATACATTAACTTTTAATTAATATGACCCTGATAGACAAGCGGCACGAAAACTAGCAGTTGGCGCAATAATTGCGACATGTGCCGCACATGTCGCAAATATCGCGCCAATATTGCTACTTTTCATGCCGCTTGTCTATCAGGGGAGTAATGTCAGCAAATTTCAAGTTCCAGTACATTAAATTTATAATTTATTTTTAAAATGTAGATATATCTATACTGCTATCTATATATATATATCTAGCACTGGATTATTATGTTATGTATGCAGAAATGTTTATTTAATTTTTTTTTAACGCATGATTTATAATCAATGCAAATATTGTATCTAGGTCCATTGTCATTTAATTTATTCGTGAATGATATAGTTGCTTGTTGTGTACAATCTAGATATCTTTTATTTTCTGACGACTTGAAACTGTTTTGCTCTGTCAAATCACAAGCCGAATGCTTAGCACTACAAGTTGATTTGAACCGGAGCTGGGTAAATACACTAACTTCTTGAAGTTGTTATTGAAGTATCAAGTACTAAATCAGTACCCAGTAGTCGGAACTTCAGCAATTCGGTTTTGCATATACTCAATACATAGGGGAGAGCGGTGCAAAATGGCACACCGGGGCAAAACGGGATAATGAGACAAAACGCAATCCTCCAATAACTTTGAGATGGTGGCGATGGTTGTATGTGGGGGCAAAACGGGTTTGAAAATCCGGATGTATCGTTGGGACAAAATGGGTCATCCAAAAATTATTGGAAAATTGAGTTTTGCCCTCAATGTCCCGTTTTGCCCCGCTGTGCCATTTTGCCCCGGTCTCCCTCAAGTACTCAAGAACTACCCAGCGCTCAGTACTTCAAGTGCTTGATACTTCAATACGTACTTACAGTACTTGGGGTATTTTCCCAGCTCTGATTTAAACACAGGGTATTATATCGAGTACTTAGGGTATTTTCCCAGCTCTGATTTAAACATAGGGTATTATGTCAAGTACTTGCCCAGATAGAAAAATGACGGCACGGAGACGGAACGATGGCGGTACCAATGGCAAGATACCCGTTTGACGGCACGTTTTTCTATCTGGGTAGGGTATTTGTCCAGCTCTGATTTGAACAATTTATTAGTGTCGTGTGAGCATAATGAGATGAGACTAAATTTGAAGAAATGTAAGAGCATATCATTCTCGAGGATGCATAATAAGATAAGCTTCGATTATGGCATTGGGGAACCCAAGTTAGAAAGAGTGTCGACGATGAGGGATTTGGGGATGATATTTGAGGCAAACTAACATTCAAGCGACGTATAGATGAATCAATCAGCCAACCAGGCAATGAAAACCCTTGGTCTGGTAAAGCGTTTTTAGGTGGATTCCTCATAATTGCCAACCATCAGAACTTTATATCGGTGACTAACCTGATCGAAACTGATGAATGCATCCATTATATGGCCCCGCCCACTGGGCCACTCATTCCAGGAAGCTTGAGAGAGTGCAACACAAATTCCTAAGAATGACAGCATTCGGATTCGGGAATCCCATGGGCTGCGTCAACCACCAGTATGCGCAACCGGCAGAGTTGGCCAATGTCTCGTCTCTAGCTTCTGTAAGAATGTTTAAGAAATATTTAAGAAATCTACTAATAAACAAATTAAATCAAATAAAAAAATACCTATTTGCAATTCGCTGCCCATCTGTAAAGAGAAGATCTGCTCTGCGATAGCGCGATTTCGAAAATTGGGCGATCGCGATTTTTTTTACTACCGCGCAACTCGGTGAGAAACTGTCGTGCACAGTTGGCAGTGCGTTAGTTCGCCGTATGGCTTCAGGCGCGAGGAGCTCTCAGCACGGCGTCGGAGAGTCGGCAAATCGTTGGAGCCGGAGCAGGCCCATTGTGAACCCGGCTAGATATATCTAGCGCTGGATTATTACGTTATTATATATGTTTTTTTTTTTTTTTTTTTTTTAGGTGTACAATCTAATTTCTTTTGGAATCTAGATACACCTAGCACTGGATTATTACGTTATCATGTATGTTTTTTTTAGGTGTACAATCTAAATTTTTTGGAGTCTAGATACACATCTATAGATACACCTAGCACTGGATTATTATGTTATTATGTGTGGCGAATTTTTTTTTACGCATAATTTTTGATAATTGCATATATCCATTTGCAATCCGTTCCCCCCTCTAGATACATCTCTACCGTTGGATTATTATGTTATTATGTATGTATTTTTATTTAGGTGTTGAATCTAAATTTTTTTCTGAATCTAGACATAGATCTACAGTAGAACCCCGATTAACCGGGGTCGGTTCGTGCGTCTTCCGAGATTCCTTTTTTTGTTTTTCGTTATGCGCGGTGCTACCCAAAATCACTGAGTACTTGAAAAAATTTTTATTAATTTTATTAATAAAATTTTATTAATAATTTAAAATTTTTTATTAATCATTTAAAAAATGTTATTAATAAAAAAAAGATCCAAAGCTTTACATTCTAGTTCACACTATTTAACAATTAAGTGCAAGTTGTGCCAAATATCATGGTAACCAGTAAAAATAAAGTTGTACCATTAGCCATTATTGACTTATATACTTTCGCTGTCTGGTTCGGATTAACCGGGTATTTCGATTATGCGGGGACTCTTCGCTCCGGAGCATCCCGGTTAATCGGGGTTCTACTCTACAGATGTATCTAGCACTGGATTATTACGTAATTATGTATGGAGAATTTTTTATACGCAAAATTTACAATAATTGCATATATCCATTTGCAATCCGCTGTCCGTCGGTAAAGAAGGGATCTGCTCTGCGATAGCGAAAATTGGATCAGCGCGATTTTTTTTACTAGCGCGTAACTCGGTGAAAAACCGTCGTGCAGAGTTGGCAGCGCGCTAGTTCGCCGAGTGTCTAGGCTTCCAGCGCGAGAAACTCTCAGCCAGGCGTCGGCGAGTCGGTAGCTCGTCGGAGCCGGAGCGGGGCCATTGTGGACACGGCCAGATCTCTCTCGCGCTCTCGCTCGTAATTAATTGTAATTATACGGGGTCGAGGATTGTTCGGCGCAGAAGACTCGCAATTGTCGCTCGTAGACGTACTCTATCTCGGTATCTCCGAGGGACTTTTATAAAACTATATATAATCCGCCCCCCGGTTGCCACACCGACCTCTCGTGACAAAGAATTTTCGCACCGGTCGTTCCCGGTTCACAGAGACTTTCCCCGACAACAATTACGCGCTATCTCAGCCGCCAACTCGGTTACTCGAGTTTCGTGAAAGATTTCATATATATTTATATTTATTTTTAATTTACACTCTTACGGACTGTTGTGTCGCTTTCGTTATCGTCAGTCGATACGAGCCAATTATATTATCGAATTGTAAAATGTTTTTCCTTCTTTTTTATAATTGAGATAAAATTAAAATAATAAAAATCGATATTGTTTTTTGCCGACGCTCGTTTCGTTTTCGCACGAAGAACCGGAAGTCGCGCGCCGAAAGACAGGTAAGCCGAGGGAAAGTCAACGGCAAAAGCGGTTCTCGGCCTCCCCGTTTACTGCACGTCCGTGCTAATACAGTTGTAAGTGCCCGGCGGAGTGCGAGACAGAGGGGAAAGTTTGGACAAGTTCGTCGCGAATTATAGCGGGACGGTTTCTGTAACAGTTTCCTCTGGCTTTATTATGAAACTCTTTTTGGTGTTAGAACTTTTTTTTTTTTTATGAGTCGATGTGCTCGAATTTCGTGCGCGCTCAACTGGTCGGTGATGCAAGACGGCGTTGTGTATTAGCATATCGAGCGTATCGGGTGAGCTTGCACAAAACCGATTAGCAACGATTTGATAATTATCGAGCCCGTACCAATTGCGTCACGCTGCGATCAGGGTTAGAACGCTGAGGCCGGCGAGCCGCGAGAGACAGGTGCAGCGAGAGTGCGAACGAACCGCGGGCAAGGGAGTCGGGAGAGAGAGGGCGACCGGTTGATTTACTATTCCAGATGCAAAAATATGTTGCAATTATATTATTAGGATGATTTTTTTTTTTTTATGAAAATCAACGAGCTAGTCAAGATATTGTAAGACTTTTAGGAGAGCATGTGAAATACGATGGTCAGTAATAAAAAAGTAATAATACATTTTTACTACTATCCTCACCATTTGCGCTTAATACGTCACTTCCGGTTTCAAAATCTCTGTTTTCAAGCGAAAGGGAAAACGTTACGTCCGCTTTCGAAATTCTTCGTCCTAACCGAGTGACGTTTTTTCGCATTACGTTACTTCCGGTCGAAAACAGAAATTTCAAAACCGGAAGTGACATTTTCCCTCATTGACGTCACTTCCGGTCAGAAACCCAGATTTTCAAACCGGAATTGAGATCCGCGGTCATTTTCGGTAAAAAAAAATCGAGATTCCTAAACCGGAAGTGACGTTTTACCATATGACATGACTTTCGTTAAAAAACCAAGATTTTCAAACCGGAAGTTACGTTTTCCCGCATGATGTCACTTTCGGTAAAAAAAAAAAGATTTTCAAACCGAAAGTGACGTTTTCCCGCATGATGTCACTTTCGGTAAAAAAAACCAAGATTTTCAAACGAAGTGACGTTTTGCCGCATGATGTCACATGCGGTCTAAAACTCAGATTTTCAAAGCGGATGTCACATTTTCGCCCGTGACGTCACTTCCGGTAAAAAAAAATCAGGATTCCTCAACCGGAAGTGACGTTTTCCCGCATAACATCCGTACAACTTCCGGTGTATAAAAAAATCTCAATTTTGCGACCGGAAGTGACGCCGCGCCTGCGTCCAGGCGCCCGAGACGCCAAGACCGAGTCCGCAGCAGTCGGAGGAAATCTTCGATGCTGAGGGCTCAATTACGGATAATCGTCGCAATTTTTTTAATACCTCACGAGAGTACGATATTCCGACGCTCGCTCTGTACAGTCACATCGGTGAAATTACGGTGTGTGCGTGTGCGTGTGTTTTTTTTGCCACGGGACTTCGGCGAGACGAACTAAGTACCGATCGTTTAATGAGTTCCACGGATTTATAAACAAAGGGTTTTACGATGTTGTGTGCGAGAGCGCGTAATGTGTACCGTTACGTGTGGGGGGGGGGGGGGGGGGGGGACTCGTGGAACTCGGCGAGAAATTTACTCCTTACGACGTGCCCGTCGTCGAGTGAGCTCTCGCGTCGAAAGACGATGATTTCAGATGCTGAGAAGCCCGAGCGCCAAACCGCAGGCATAGCGGCGGTCGTAGCCGCGGCGTCGCATACTCGGGACGACGACGGCGCCGACGGCGACGACGAAGAAGACGCGCCGCATCAGCGTCGAGGTTGCCTCGAGTAACTGGGTCGAGTCGCGGGACTCGGACCGGGCGCGTTACGTTTACGCGCATTCCGAGGGGGGCCCCCGTAGTCGGCGTTCCCGTCTATAGGCTTTTTGCGGGACGCGAGCGGACGAGCGCGCTCCTCCGGCCCGACGGGGAACGCGTTGCGCAATCCACCGAGCGTTAATCCTCTCCTTCGGCTATCTGCGATTTTCCTCCCATCGCCGGCGACCAAAGCTCTCTTTCTTTATTTGTCCCTCGGCGGACTCGGCCGGCGCTCTCCGGGAACGGACGGGAGAGTAGAAAGATCGAGCGAGTAACGGGTCGAGCAGCCCCGAGAAACGAGCCGCTCTGACCCGAGGTTGGCAACTCGAGGACGCGAGGGAGGTCGCGCTCGACGACCTCGCCCTCCGCTCGATTTACATAAAGCCCCTCATGGTAATTGTGCTTAGGCTTGGTATTGTGTATTTGGGATATGTTATGTTTGGTGGGCTTTTTTATGATTCGAGATTATTAAGTTGTGTGGAACTTGTGAAATATATTTACAGCATTCATTGTATTTTTTTTTTTTTTTTTTTCAACATTTTGGAATGAATTTATGCCGATATTTATTCCTAAAATGTATTCTAAAATGTATCCCAAAATATATCCTAAAATGTATCCTAAAGTGTATCCCAAAATGTATCCCAAAATGATTCCAAAATTTTATCCAAAATGTATCCCAACATTTATTCCAATATTTATTCCAATATTTATTCCAATATTTATTCCAATATTTATTCCAATATTTATTCCAATATTTATTCCAATATTTATTCCAATATTTATTCCAATATTTATTCCAATATTTATTCCAATATTTATTCCAATATTTATTCCAATATTTATTCCAATATTTATTCCAATATTTATTCCAATATTTATTCCAATATTTATTCCAATATTTATTCCAATATTTATTCCAATGTTTATTCCAATATTTATTCCAATGTTTATTCCAATATTTATTCCAATATTTATTCCAATATTTATTCCAATATTTATTCCAATATTTATTCCAATATTTATTCCAATATTTATTCCAATATTTATTCCAATATTTATTCCAATATTTATTCCAATATTTATTCCAATATTTATTCCAATATTTATTCCAATATTTATTCCAATATTTATTCCAATATTTATTCCAATATTTATTCCAATATTTAATCCAAAATGTATTCCAAAATTTATTTCAAAGTGGTCTTTCATTCCTCGCCATGTTCTCGCAACAACAAAAAATGTATAAAAACCAAAAAATAAATGTCACACATTAGAATGTTACGATATCTACACATGCTACATTTTGGTTCATATTTGCAATGCTACCTGAACTGTAAAAATTGTAAATGCGAAAGGGCTCGAAGCCCCCAATAAGTAAATAACCGAAAATATATTTCATATAAATCGTAGATATATTTTGCCTCGCGAATAATCGCGGCCCTCGGAAGCGATAATAACGCGCCGCGTTGTTTTTATTCTATAGTCCGTTTTGAAAAAAAAAAAAACAATCGTATCAATATTACACCGGACTGTGTATCCCATTTCAGGCAATACGATATCGTTCGCGGAGTTGGAAAAAGGAAAAGTCGTAAAAGGAATAAAAGGGAGGCGAAGAAGTAAGAGGCGATAGGAGCGTAGCGGGACTCCGAGACTCAGGCTCGGTCGCAGTGCCCAAGTCTCGTTAGATATCAGGAAGCGAAAGGCGGAGCGCGAGCGTGCGGTAAGAGCAACATCGTGTAGAGACAACTCTTGTCTCGCGGTGAACAGTGTACAAGCCGCGCGAATTGCGGTTGATACGAAGCTTGTCGCCGAGCTCCGCGACAGAGCCAGCGAAAGCTCCTCGTTCTAGCAGCCAGTTATCGATATTTATTTTTAACTCGGGTTTTTCCGAACATCCCTTGAGCCGCATGCACTTCAAATACGCGATTCATATTCCGTATCACAAATTCATTTCGTCGGGACAAAATTATTAAAAGATTTATTTTAAATGATTTTTTTTATTATAATTATTTTAAAAAAATAATTCAGAAAGATAAGACGGCTTGATATTTATTTACGCCCTCCGTTGAGGGCCTGTGATTCGGAATCGATCGATAACAAATTCGGTGTCCCTATCTTCACTGCAGCTATTAATACGCGATTCATGTTCCTTATCAAAAATTTATTTCGTCGGAATAAATTTATTTAAAAATTCATTTTTTTTTTATCAGGAAAAAAAATTATTCAGAAGGATAAGAAGGTTCATTTATTTACGTCCTTCGTTGAGGGCAAGTGATACGGAATCGGTCGGCAACAAATTCGGTTTCCCTATTTTCACCGCGACTATAAATACGCTATTCATATTCCTTATAAAAAAGTAATTTCCTCAGTACAAAATTATAAAAAGATACATTTTTTTCATTATTACTAAAATGATAATAAAAAAAACCATTTAGAAAGATAAGACGGCTCGATATTTATTTACGCCCTTCGTTGAAACCGTGTGTTACGGACTCGGTCGGTAACAAAATCAGTTTCTCTATTTTCGCTGCAACTATTAATACGCGATTCATATTCCTTATCAAACATTTATTTCGTCGGAATACAATTAGTAACATGTTAATTTTTGTTTCTATCATTATAAAACAAAAAAAATAATGCAGAAAGATAAGAAGGCTCATTTATTTACGCGCTGCGTTGAGGGCAAGTGACACAAACTCGGTCGGTAACAAATTCGTTTTCCCCATCTTCGCCGCGACAATTAATATTTCGAACGAAAGCGAATTAAAATTTCGCAGGCTATACATACAGATGCATGAAAACCTAATTCGCTTCAGTCCGAAATATAAATTGTCGAGGGGAAAGTAGGAAAGCCGATTTGTTACCGACCGAGTCAACGTCACCTGCCCTTAATGGGGAATGGGTGAAAATAATTCCAAGGTCTCGAGCTCCGCATCGCAATGCGCAGAAACTCCTCCTCTGCGGTCCCTACCTAAAACTTATTTTCCCCCTGGGATCTCCGAACGCCGAACATTCGCCTGCTCATACGTCTCTATTATCTCATCGTTGCACAACATTGTGAGAGACAAAAGAGAAGGGATCCCGAGAAAGCCAGCACGAGGGTCAACGAACCCCTCAAGGACTCGTCCGCGAGGCTACCTTTCTCGCATTTTTCACTATCCTTTTTATCCTGCACAAGGGAGTGAGGCGCGTTGTTGAAAAAAAAAAACTATTCACCGCAAAAAAAGAAAAGAACGTTTAAAAGTACTCCAGTGCGGTGCAATCTGAAGGCCGTTCTGGCAACGTTCCGCTGCCTCGAAGAAACGACCTTTTTTTGACCTCAGTCGGTATTCGGTTCTACCGCACGTGTTATTGTGTTATCCCAGCGAGCATCTCTCCACGAGGCTTTTGGCTCGCGTAGCCGTACCGATTTAACCGTTCTGCCGAATAAAAACAGATGGGTTTATTGAAATACTTTCTTTGTCGCATGGTTTTCCAACGGTTATTGTTTTTGCAAGGATTTTGCGGGATTAATAACAAACGTTTTTTTTTTTCTTCAAAGATCTCTCGGTGTATAAAATAGGCTCTTCACTCGATAAAGTGTTTTGGGCAAGTCGTTTCTTCTTTTTTCTCTTCACCCACGATATCGGATATAATGTCTGCAACGCATATAATGTAGGTTTACTGGCATCCTCTCTTCGTCGTCTGGTTTCCAAATAATTCTTTTTTTTTTCACTTTTGTCCCTCGCTTCTCAAAGCTTCTGCTTTATAGCGGGTCGGCTCGGTTGATCCTCATTTATTTTATGTCCATTTCTGTTTTTGTTTATTTTTTTGTCCTTACGCACCGAGCCAATGCCCCCATTTTTGCGGCGATAATAATTATTGTTTTTGCAACGATTTGGCAGGATTAATACGAATCTTTTTTTTCGAGGACCACTCAGTTTATAAAACGGGCCCGTCTCTCGATAATATGCTGTCGAGCATGTCGCTTCTTTTTTTCCATCACCCACAATATCGGATATAATGTAGGTTCGTTGACATCCTGTCTTTGTCAACTGGTTTTCCAATAATCATCGTTTCTGCGACGATTTTGCAAGATTTATAACAGTAATTTTTTTCAAACACCTCTCAGTGTATAAAATATTCTCTTCTCTCGTTGGCGTGCAGTCGAGCATGTCGCTTCTGTTTTTTTTCTATCAAGTACAATATCGGTTACAATGTCTCTAAAGGATATAATGCAGGTTTATTGACATTCTCTCTTCGTCCTTTTTTTCACAGATCTCTCGATGTATAAAATAGGCCTCTCCGTCGATAAACGCTCGGTCGAGCATATCTCTTTTTTTTCTATCAGCCACAATATCGGATACAATGTCCGTAGGGTTGACAAAAAAATGCTCACTTTGCGAATACAGACAATTTACCTTAAAAATAGTTAAATTTAACATTTAGATGTATAGTATGAAAAAAAAAAGAAAATCAAACTAGCACACGCACAACATCGAATATAATCTCCGCAACGGATATAACATAGATTTATTAACATCCCTTTGCCCCTTGGTTTTCCAACAAGCGATGTTTTTGAGGCGATTTTGCAAGTTTTATAAAAATCTTTTTTTTCTGATCTCTCAGTATATAGAATAGGCTCTAATCTCGATAACGTACTATCGGGCATGTCGCTTCTTTTTCCTATCCACCCACAATATTGGACACGATTTCTGTAAAGTTGAAAAAAAAAAAAAATCACTTTTCGATTTCATACAATTTACATTTTTTTAAATAATAAAATTGGATGTGCAGTGTGACACTTGGATGTGCAGTGTGAAAAAAAATAAAAAAATGGAAACTAGCAGAGCGTGGTTTCGATCCACGGACCTCTGGGTTATGGGCCCAGCACGCTTCCACTGCGCCACTCTGCTCTCTTGTATGTCCTACCCGTACGCCAGTCTCATGAGTTAACGCCGGATCATCGGACTCCTTAAGAGTGCAGGATGGGGGGGAAGAGATTGCTACTATTTTCACGCTTCGGCCAACAACCAGGCTAAGGAGCGGATCGATCACACCGCTGTGCGTGAATTATAATTAGTCCGAGCGTACCGATTACCTCGAAAGGCACATATATTTATTTATTGCAGGAGAGTGAACGGCGCGTCGGGAATTATTTCCCCCGACAAATAAATTCGCAGACTTAAAACCGAAACTTGTTTTTCAACTAACGAGTGAAAAATTATGTTTCGCTCCACGAGCGATATTTTGTCTCGGTTGCAGGTGGATCGGTTCGACTCGTTCGCCGAGATTTAATGCGACTATTCGAGCGGGATCTTCTTTACCGACACTCTCCACGCTTACGTGTCATGCATTAATTTTTCAATCGATGAGCACACCATTTTTTTTTTTTAAATATATATTTTTAATATGTATACAAATGTATGTATATCGGTTACACCGCTCTGCGTGAAATATAATCAATTCGAGCGTACCGATTGCCTCTAAAGACGCCGTGCACTTATTTATTGCAGGAGAGTGAACGGCGCGTCGACGGGTTATTGCGTGCCGACAAGTAAATTTGCGAACTGAAAACCAATCTTGTTTTTCCACTACCAAGTGAAAAATTATATTTCGCTGCATAGCCGATAGTCTCGTTCGCAGGTAATCGACTAGATCGTCGACATTTAATACGGCGTTCGAGCGGGATTTTCTTTACCGACTCTCCTCGGGCTCGTGCATTATGCCTTTATTTTTCGATCGATGAGACAACAAAAAAAATGTTTTAAAATATATATGCGTATATTATATTTATTTACGCGTTATAATATAATAAGTAAAAAAAATAAAAAAGATAAGTAAAGAAAAAAAGAAATTAAAAAATATGTGCATGTACACATACATGTATATATAGAGATAGATGCGTTTATTACATGTTCTGGGGCCTCAGCCTAGCCTAAAAACGCCCAGTTACAGAACCATCACATATGCGAACAGATCGCAACGAAATCGCACATAAGCCAAAAAACAAATAAAAGTAGAAAATGTAACATAAACGTCCGGGTATATATATATACTTATACTATAATTATTTACGCGTACGCGTGTGTGACGTCACACATTCATTTTTCGATCGATAAGTAAAAAAAAAAATGTGTATTTACACACGTACATATATATAAAACTTTATGTACCATCGCAAGCATTTATGTGTCTATACGTATCACTATATCTTCTGTATCTGCATATTCTCCTACATGTTTATTTTAGTTGTCAGAACTCCCTGACAACTTGTAATTTACTTCAGCCCGTATGATTCTGTAATAAATAAATAAATAAATATATATATATATATGCGGATACAAATTTGTTTACGTGGCGTATGTAATTTTGCGATTGATGAACAGACAAAAAAAATGAAAAAAATATATATGTATACACATATATATTTACATGTATATGCGTATACTATATTTATTTATGCACCATACGTTTATTTTTCGATCGATGAGTAGACGAGAAAAAATGTATATATATACACGAATACTATATTTATATGAAGAGATCGGAGGCCGGTAACTTGTCTGCACCGATTCCCGGTGACGTCTGACTAACCGTTCTATTTCGACCGCGACACTGTGGGTCGCGTGAGTTATCTTGGGCGCACACCGAGGCAGGACTTGCTCCTCCTCCAATAATACGCAGAGCCATATACGCATGACATTCTGCCACACAGAAGCCGGCACGCCGCGCTGAAACGCTCGGATATTCAATAGTGTTCCGCTTGCGTGGCCAACGACTGTGCGTCACTCGCGCGGCAGCCACCGACGGCGGAAGAGCGCAGAGGTTATTAGATCACTTTCGTTTGCACTTTCTTTTTGGCAGCGGTCGTGAAACGTGCGACGCGCTGCCGCGCATCTTCATTGTATCGTCGTCCAGTCTAGAAAGTTTGAATTTTAAATTAAAAAAAAAGCGAGCGTCGAGCTCTCGCACGGCCCTAGTTTGAGAGTCCGCAGTCGTACGTATACCGGATTCGTACAACGAGCCGATCGAAATTCCGTGCCGCGACGCATAACAATGTTTTTTTTTTTTCATTGCCTCAAACTTCGAGGGTCGAATAAACGTTACGAACGTTGTGTAAGCGGTTCGGGAGCGACGTGACGATCGATTTTTGTCCCAAACTACGGAGAATCGATTCTCGTAGAAATTGGCAATGATGATAAACGTAACACACGTTCATGCAGTGTAAAAAAAAATTGTATGCAATTTAATGCACTGGTACTGGAGGTTTTTATGCATAATGTTGTATATTAAATTTCATGTAATATTGCGGTTAACTATTTAACTATAGTATATTGAAAACTTTAGAGATACTTTATCTTTAATAATTTACTTTAATTTTACTATAAAGGTACTTTAGTTCTAATCAGTTTATTTAATTTCACTTTAAAAGTACATTCATTTTTACATAGTAGTGGTACATTACATTTACAACTTCTTAAACTGGTATATTAAATTTCGTGTACAATTGCGACGAAATCTTAACGCACGGTATATCAAAAACTTTACAAATAACTTACTTTAATTTAACTATAAAAGTACTTTTCCATAATCTACCTTAATTTCACTCTGAGAGTTCATTAATTTATCATGACAATTGTACATTAAATTTAATGTACCAGTTTTTCCATAACCCTGCCAGTCCCGTACATCAAATTTACAAATTTTGTAAACAGCGTCTGGTGGAAACAATCCTAAGAGAAAAAAGATGCATACTTTTTATTTGCTTTAAAGCTGGAATGTAGAACCCAAACTCCGTGCTGCCACTTTATTTTCGTTGCCTAAAACCTCGAGGCCCGAATAAGCATCACGAATGTCGTGTAAGCGATCCAGAAGTGATTCGTCGATCAATTTTCGTCGCGAACAGTATAGAATCTGTTTCCCTACAAACGCGTAACGATCATAAACACAACTCTCCTTCAGGCCGCACAAACGATCTTACGAGAGAAAAGATACAAATGTTTTCTTCGCTCTAAAGCGCCGCGGAATTGCAACGTTCCCCGAGACAAATTGCCCGGTCGCATTGCACAGTGGTTAATGCATCGCTAAGTTCGCAAGATTTTCGCGGAGAGCAACCGTTCGGCAAAGAGTCCCCCCCCCGACATCGAGTCAGTTTATTCCGTTCGCGAACGGCCGGAGGATGCTCCATCATCGCCGCTCGGCAGTGCCGTAGAGAGCGCGTAGTGCGCGAAGGCGTCGCTCGGGGTTTCGATCGCGGCCGGCGACGGAAACGGCCGAGCGGAGCCGAGCGGCGGCAGAGCCTCGCTCGGTCTTCGTGGAGGCCCAGGCCGCCTCAGTCTCCCACGAACAGCCGGCTCGTGCGGGTGCGCATGTGTCGTTTCCTTACGAAAAAAAATCCGTCGGATGCGCGCCTCTTCCAAATAAATAGTAAATACAAGAAAAAAAATTTTAAAATCCGAACGAACGCTCGTGAGAGAACCGTTCTACAGCGAAGCGTGCAGAGTCGTGAGACTGAAGGATTCTGCGCCTTACGCTTGCGCTCTAAAGGGGAAATCACAAAGTGCCACGGAATCTCGGGGGATTTTTTTTCTTTCTTTCGATTCGTTACGTTCGCGCTTAGGGCGAGAGGCAAAATAACGCG
The DNA here is from genome assembly GCA_958510785.1 of Exephanes ischioxanthus. NCBI lineage: Eukaryota > Metazoa > Arthropoda > Insecta > Hymenoptera > Ichneumonidae > Exephanes > Exephanes ischioxanthus. The sequence goes on along the minus strand of OY294018.1, from coordinate 16,380,142 downwards.
CGACGGGACGAGCCGGGCAGTGAGGAAGAATTATTTTTTTTTTTTCGCCATTGCCCTCTCCTGTCCGTCCCTAAAGACGGACGGCTGGAAACGTTTTTTGATTCTGGTCTTCGACACCCCTCCCCCCCCTTTTTGTGAGCTGTCTTCGTAGCCCTCTTGTTCTATGGATTAAACAACACTGCTGCGCATCCCGCGGAGAGCCGAGGACCTCGATCGAAGGTGAGTGCCTGCTTCCGTCTATTTCGAGGCTATCGTCGGAAGCGAACTTGCACGGAACTTATACGGAAACGAACGGAGGGAAGGTGGATTGATAGGTCGAGGGAAGCTGCGCGAGACTTCGGCCGTTTAGGTCGAAGGCCGATGCTCGCGTACGGTTGTGCTCGGGCCGGGGCCCGGAATTCTCTCGTGGGAACCTGTCGGAGAGCGAGGTTTTTTTTTGTAGACCAAGGAAGACGACTGTCGTCCGGCCGGGCAAGGCCGCCGTACGGTCATCGATTTTTCATTCTCCCGCAGGCTTTATTGGGAACCTCGCTGCGCCGGAAAGGCTTCTCGCGGCTCGAGCACTGGCTCTACGTACGAGCGAACGGAAAGAGAGTCGGGGATAGTTTTCTTTTTTTATATTCTCTTCCGGTGTTCGGCTGTTTCTTCTTCCGGGAATGTTTTTTCCGAAGTGAACTGACCTTGGGATAAAAAAAAATAAAGAAAAATAATAAAATTAATAAAGTGGCGGAGGACTGGCGAGGGAGATTTCTGTGGGCCAATGAACGATCATCGTCCGGCCGGGCAAGGCCGCCGTACGGTAGTGGATTCTTCCTTCTCCCGTGAGTTTTTGGGAAGCTCGTGGCGCCGGAAAGGTTTCTTGAGTTCGCTTGCTCGCACTCTCTTGTAAATAGGAGCGAACGAAAAGAAACTCGGCGATACTTTTTTTTTATTCTCTCTCCAGTAGTCCAGCTGTTTCTTTTTCCAGGAATGTTCCTTCCGAAGCGAATCGACCTTCAGATAAAAATAAAATATACACGAATACAATTGGTACGGATAAAATGAATTAAAAATAAAATAAATAGAAATAAATAAAAATAGATAGATGTTTACAAAACCATTTGCAAAAATACGACTTACAAAACCATTTGCAAAAATACGATTTACAAAACCATTTGAAAAACTACGATTTACAAAACCATTTGCAAAACTACGATTTACAAAGCCATAAAAAAAAAGTAAATAAATAAAGGACCGAAGGAGTGGCGAGCTGCGCATAACGAACAGCTTGCTACGTGGCCGCTACTGGTTATTTATACGCATTTAAGAGGCCGCATCGAATAACGTGTATTATCTAGTTTCGAGCATGCAGCCTCCTGTTAATGAGATACGACGAGCTCTCGAAGACTCTCCTGGCTCGATAACGGCACATGCCAGTCAGTCCGTGAGGCCTCGACCAAGGATTTTTAAACTATTCTCGGAAATGGTCTCGAGTCGGAAAAATTGCTGCTCGTTTTCTCGGATTACAAAAAAAAAATAAAGAAATGACTGGGCGGTTCATCGACCCGCGTAACGCCAGTAGCACGTACAGTGTTTGTTTTCGTTCGTTCCTCCGCGTCGCGACTGTTTGCTTTTTATCATTCGGCTATTCTCGACGGAGATGGAGGAATCCTTTTTGGAAATGGTGTTTTATCTAATTCCACCCAATAGTGTTATACACGTGTAGGTGTAAAAATAAATACAAAAAAGTTAATATGTTCAAAAAGAGATATAACATAAAGAAATGTCGACAAGTGCACACGAGGGCGAACGGTTAATCTAACTTGAAGGTCGGTTAGGAAAAATTTCTGACGAAGATCTTTTTTATTTTCTTTTTTAATGATTATTTTTCATTATTTTTATCTATGCACCAAACTATATCTTTTATGGTCCTGTATTCGAAAAAAAACTCGGAAACAAATATTGACGAATAAATTAAATAGAACGGAATGTAGAACAGCTGATTGCTCTTTTACTCTGATTAAAGCTTATTAAAGCCTTAAGCTGATTTTATTACGAAATTTTATATAATACACCTGTATAACAGACCAAAAAAAATCGAAAAAAAAAATGTCGGCGATAAATATCGACGAACAATTCATTTTAACACAATGTAGAGCAGCTGATTGCTCATTTTTTGTCTCACAATTAATGTTTCGCAACGTACACGAATTTTAACGATTATAACTCGCTAGCGATTTTTTCCGGGGATTCAATTTTTGTATGATGGACAAAAAAAAAATCGGAACAAATCTCCGCGATAAATATCGATAAACAATTCAATTGAACAGAATGTGGAACAGCTGATTGCCCGTTTAATCTCGCAATTAGTATTTTTCAACCTACGCGGATTTTACCGATTAATAAAGCAGTAGAGATTTTTTCCGCGCATCGAATTTCTCGGAATGGCGACGAGATGAGTCAACTCGTTCGGTCACGGTACCGTTTATGCACTGCCGACATCCCGAGCGAGTTCTCCATTGGTGCATATGTCCAAGACGACACACCAACCCCCCCACTCCTCTTCGATTATCGACATGACACGCGCATAATTAATCTGTATGAATTTCGATATTTCACATCTGCCGAGTAAATCCTCGATTAAAAGTCACTGTCATTCGTCGAAACGAAGCGTTACTGCCGTGCGCGCGGTATTGTTCGACGTTGCGTTTTTCTTCTCGCTTCGACTGCAGCGACGGCACCGCGCGGTTACACAGTATTATGTCGCTGGTGCAATAGCGGCACTCGGGCCGCGACGTTCAGAGATTACCAGGGCACTCGATCCAGAAACTAAAAAAAAATTCACCATAAATAAATTCATTTTAAATATTATTATTATTATTATTATTATTATTAGTAAAAGAGATTTATTGTCAAAGTTAATATTAACAGTTGTCTTCTTATATTAAATTTTATATCTAATGCTAATTATTCTCCTTGGCAAAAGGCCGTCGACCTGGGTCCTTCAGTCCTATTATTGTTACTAGTTTCAATTTGCAATTATTAATGTGCTACGTATACGCTTCGAATCGTGCAGGACTACAATGTAGATATAAACGCTTCGGCGTGCAATCGAATTCTCATTAACCACGTACCAGGAATTATGAAATTCGTATATTACATTTTGCGAAAAGCATGCACGTAATGTCACGGTTTACGCATCGGTGGCTCCACATCGTGCCCTACACTACATTCATGCGCTTTTTATCGGCTCAGATCGCTCGTCGCAAGTGAAACAGTGATCGCAAACGTAATACATTCGACTCATCTATTCTTACACAAATAAAAATAATAATAATAACAGTAACAATACTATCTTTTTTATGAATTAAAAGACGAAAAAAAATCGGAAATATCGAAGATTATTTTTGTCGCTATCATTAAAGCCACATGCACTGATAATGCACTGATAAAAAAAAAAAAATGCATAAAAGCAATGAAACGTTTTATTTTCTTTTTCAATAATCGTCATATAATATTCATTTGATTCGCTGCTTCTAGTACGAATTTGAGAGAATTGTATGGAATGACACAGCGGAATGGAAAATGAAAAATAATGAAACCTTGGAATGCGTGATACGAGTCTAATGCAGTAGAAAACTGTAAAGACCCGAAAGCGTATACATGCAAATAAAGACTCATCTATATTTCTCTAGTACGAGAATACAATTTAATTGAATAAATAATTGAATTGAAAACAGAGGATAATATTCCGCTACCAAATCCTATAAGAGAAAATCGATGGCACTTACAGCGGTTGCCTCAACTCAAAAACATCTTTAAGAAATTTTGTCAAAACTGTTGAATTATTTATTTAATTAAATAAACTTGAACATTTCTATCTAACGCGCTTCTTTTGAAGGAACAAATGCAATTTTGCTTAAAAAATGTGTGCACTCGTGCCGCAGACATTTACAACATATTTCTCCAATAAGAGAACACAAATTAATTGAACAAATAACTAAACTTGATAAATAATTTTATTAAACAGACTTGCAAATTTTGAATCTAACCTAAATCGCTCAAGCTGATAAATGTCATTTTGTTTTGCAAACATTTATTTCAGTAATTTTTAGTACATTTTTTTATTGAATTGTTTTTTTTTTATTTCATGTAATAAATAAATATAGGAACGTTTTTTTCTACTCGGGCTCTAGAAATATACTTGGCTCTGCGCGCGCAACTCCAGCTACCGTATAATTGTAGAAAAAAACAAATTGTTTTAATCTCAGCTTTCCTCGCCATACTTGGCCACTCTTCGTTCCCGATAGTTTCCCCGCTTTACTCTCGGAGGCGCAAAATCGACTTAAAAATTTTCGAATAAAATTTGATTGAGTCGATTACAAGTCACGATAAAATTACTGATGCTCGACCCCCCCCCCCCCCCCCCCCCCCCCCTCCTTTCCAAGGTCTACCGGTTCGACATCATTGACGCCGAGAGTTTTCTCCACCTCGCTGCACTCCTGTCGAGAGGAAAAGAGAACGCCGATTGATCGATAGGGATCGAGCCAATTCGAGCGAACGGGCGCAACAATCGAAGCGGGGTGAAAGTGAGATGCGCCGATCCTCATCGTGTACACAAGTACCGTGCATACATCGATAGGAGATGAATTTAGAAAGCGCTCGTCGCTTCTCACTTGTGCTTGCCGCATTCGTTGCTTTCGCAGTTTCGAATCATCTATTCTTCCACAAAAATAATAATAATAATAATAATAATAATAATAATAGTATCTTTTTTTATCGATTAAAAGAAGAAAAAAATTGGAAAATATCGAAGATTATTTTTGTGGCTATAATGCACTGATAAAGAGAATTCATCAAATCAATTAAATGCTTTATTCATTGATTTCGATAATCGTCATATAATATAACATTTAGCTTGCCGCATTCGTCTATCCTTCCATAAAATTAATAACAACAACTTTTTTAATCGATTTAAAGAAGAAAACGGTTCGAAAATATCGATGCTTATTTTTATAGTCATAATGGACTGATCAAAAAATCATAAAATTGATGAAATGCTTAATTTTTATTATTTAGATAATCGACATATAATATATTATTGGCTCGCCGCATGCGATCGTTTTTTTCGCAGATTCAACTCGTCTATTCTTCCACACACAAATGATAATAATAATTTTTTAAAATCAATGCAAAAAAAAAATTAATTCGAAAATATAAAAAATTATTTTTGTGGCTATAATGTACTGATAAATTTTAAAAAATAAAATCAAGGAAACATTTTGGTTATTTTCTAAATAATCGCCGTATATTTGTTTGGCTATGAGGATACAATTTATGTAAATAAAATAAAATAAATCCTGTCGGGCGAATAATTTTTGATGTAAAAAATGTCAATTTCGTTATCCCCTTTCTCGGATTCTCATTACCCTAGCGGGACTGAAGTCCTCGTGGAACTTCATCGAATACCGTAAACCCAAATGCCCCGCGAGCGTCGAGTTATTATTATGAACCGCGCCATAAACGAAAGAACGGAACAAAAAACAAACAAGAAAAATTCTTTCTTCAAATATCAACGCCCCGCTTGCCGTCAGACCAAAACTGTTATCTTAATTTTTTTATACCCTTTCGAGTCTCATCGCCGAGTGAGATTAATATTCTCTCGGAACTTTATTAAATACATACTGTAAACCTAAATGCCCCACGAGCATACTATTATTATTGTAATTAATGGATGGTGACAACCGTGAGGAATATTCGTGGTATTTTCCTTCACCGCCGCTCATCATAAATATTATAATCCAGAAATTCTAATTTTTCCGATGTTTCCGATTCGCTCGGCGAGCCGAAACGAAAAACCGAGAAAAATAAATAAAATAAAATTCTTTGGGAAATGAAATTAATTAAACTGATCAACGTCCCGCTTGCTTTTAGACCAGAACTGATTCTTTGTCTTTACTTTTTTTTTTTATACCCCTCTGAGTCTAATTTTTTATCCGTTTCCGCTTCGCTCCGCGAGCCGACGATTTTTCATTATTAACCGCTTCATAAACGAAAAATCGATAAAAAATAAATTAAATAAAATTCTTTCGTAAATAAATTTTTTAAAAAATCACGAACGTCCCGCTAGCTTTAAGACCACAACTGATTCTTTGTCTTTATTTTTTTTACGCTCCTGCCAGTCTCAACGCCGAGTAAGCGTAACATACTCTCGGAATTTTATTAAATACCGTAAACGTAAATGCTAAATGCTAAATGCCCAGCGAGCATTCTGTTATTATAATTAATGCCCGGTGACAACAGTGATGAATATTCGTGGTATTTTCCCCTGCCGTCGCTTATTATAAATATTATAATACAGCAATTCGCATTTTTCCGCTGTTTCTTTTTTTGTTTTCATGTAATTTACCGTCCACCGTCAACGGTAGATGGAAGCCCTTGGGGAGAGGGGGGGAGGGGGGAGGGAAGAGGGAAAGGTAAAACAGAACCAGGGAAGATGAAATTCAAGAGTAACGCGTAATTGCAGCAGCCGCAGCTCCGCGGTGTCGTGCACCGTTGTTGAGGCACGTTGGAATATAACTGCGTGCCGGTCGTGGCTGCTGCGGCAAATCGCGGTCGCGACGATTTGAATGACCGTCGACGAGACGTGAGTTAGGAAAAAAAAAGTCTCGAACGAACGATCGGAGAATAAATAATTCTTATATTGTCGCACGGTTGTGCGTTACTTTAATTCGTGCATTTCAGCGGGAACTTTATCGTAGAGATCGGGAGGTTAAATTTAATTCAGTTTCAAGTGTTTTATAGTTTATAGTTTTATAGTTCCATTGTAATTCGTGATTCGGAGCTCCAAAATTAGGATTTGTTGCATACTGATCGTAGAAGGAGAAATCCGTCAAAGAACGAAAGTAAGAAATGAATACATTTTTCTTTTTACATTTTAAATAAAAAATGAAATTTAAACATTTTCATTTTACCGACTTGCTGTTTCTCACCTCGTGTCGTGAATTTACCGGTTAATAAATTTCGTAACAATTTTTAATGGTAAGTTACCGGTAAAACAACCGGTTATTTGAGTAACACGATCAAACGTGAAACATAGCGTTTGCACTGTTTACAATAACGACGTTATGGAGACACATTTATAAGATATCGATAAATCACAAATATTGTAATATAGGAAATTACGAATACGTTTATTTAACGCCACAAAATTACAACATTTTTGTTCAACTGAACGAACGACACTCTGTGTAGCACGCAGCTTTGGAGGCCGCGAAATTTCTACGCTGACTGCAGGCACAGTTTCATTCGCATTCGCTGTTTCGAACTGACAAGCACTGTATTTTTTTTTTTGGATATAGGGTTGAAAAAAAATTGGAAAGAGAATTACTGAAGTACTTAAGTAAAGGCCGATTACTTAAGTACTTAAGCCAAGTACTTACTTGATTTAAGAAGTTACAATTTCTTCACCACGTTTATATCATTATTTGAATAATAATATGCAGCATGAAAATAAAACAAAGTTGCGTATCAACACTTCTACCAGTACGATGATAATTAGGCTTCATGCAAAAAACGTTTTCCATGATGGCTTCATGCTCATTATTCGCGAATAATCAGTCTCGACCCGCAAACTAACATTCACTCGATTAGAATATCTGTATTTTTCATACCGACTGTTTTGATTAATATTACTAGGGTCTTGCACTCACAATTTTCGCCGGTTCGGCAGTGCCGACCGCCGAATAAGTTACCGTCGGTAACATTCGTTGGTACCCGCGGTTAATTAACTGGTTATTTACCAGGCTATTTTACCGATTATTTACCGGGCTATTCAACCGGTTAGTTACTGGGCCATTTTACTGGTTATTTACTGGGCTATTTACCGATTATTTACTGGTTATTTTACCGATTATTTACCGGGCTATTTTACCGATTAGTTACCGGTTCATTTAACCAGTTACTTACCGACTCACATCACTATTCGTCCACTACCCAAGTCAATTCGGGCGGATTTGAATGACCGTCGACGAACTATGAGTTCGTTGGGAAAGAGAGTCGAACGGGCGATCGGAGAGTAAACAGCAACCGGTCGTCTCGCCGAGCGGCCGGGACTTTCTCCGAAATTCAAGGCCCTCGACGAACCACTGCCCCTTCGGTACTGTATCGATATGTTTACGGGCGTGAATATCGTTTCAAGGTCACAAGCGCGACACCTCAGCCTCCCGACGCTTCCACCTTTCCCCCTGCGGGAAAAAAAAATAATTATATTTTTATCTGGAGAAAAAAATATTAACTTGGGAGGGCGAACTATTTATAATATATTTGAACACAATGAAAATACAAAGGACGTTGGAGGGGCTCTAAATAGACCTTCTAGCCACAAAAGACTCGTTACTATTATTTTTTTGTCAATTCTTCGTTCGGTCTGTTATATTCCGGGCTTCCATTGTCAGCGAACAGTGACAGCGGCCTCGGAGGAAGGAACAACAGTTGCTTCCGTGTCGGCTTGATTTCTCCATTCTCGGTTCGGTGTAAATGCGAAACCGGAAGTCCTTGCGGCGCGCGCCATTCTCGGTCATACTCGGCCATTGGATACCTCGGTGTTGTTATTTTTTTTTTTTTTGTCATTTTCCTGCCCTGTTTTTTTTTTTTTATTGTGTCTCGCTGCGTCGCTACAGCAAACTGTGGTCTTCATAAAACGTAGAATTTCGACGCTTTGTTTTCACAGGGTCTAGCGACGCGTGGAAAAAAAAGGCTCGATCAAGTCGAGCGTGGAATATTTTCACGCACCGCGGCATCCGCCGCACAAGTCGAACGTAAATGGAGGAAAAATCATCGGAGCTCAGTGGGTCAGAGCCTCCTCGCTTTGACTAGCGATCGGTCAGACATTTCTTTTTTACTTTACGAGTTAGCCGTAAATAAAAATTTATACGCATCGAATAAATACTTATTCGTATCAAATAAATACGTATTCGTACCAAATAAATATTTATTCGTATCACATAAAAAAATATTTCTTTGCAATAAACATTTCTTTGCAACAAATATTTGTTTGCAACAAATATTTATTTGCAACAAATATTTATTTGCAACAAATATTTATTTGCAACAAATATTTATTTGCAACAAATATTTATTTGCAACAAATATTTATTTGCAACAAATATTTATTTGCAACAAATATTTATTTGCAACAAATATTTATTTGCAACAAATATTTATTTGCAACAAATATTTATTTGCAACAAATATTTATTTGCAACAAATATTTATTTGCAACAAATATTTATTTGCAACAAATATTTATTTGCAACAAATATTTATTTGCAACAAATATTTATTTGCAACAAATATTTATTTGCAACAAATATTTATTTGCAACAAATATTTATTTGCAACAAATATTTATTTGCAACAAATATTTATTTGCAACAAATATTTATTTGCAACAAATATTTATTTGCAACAAATATTTATTTGCAACAAATATTTATTTGCAACAAATATTTATTTGCAACAAATATTTATTTGCAACAAATATTTATTTGCAACAAATATTTATTTGCAACAAATATGTATTTGTAACGATTATTTATTATTATTATTATTTATCGTTTATTTTAAAACTGATATTTATTTGGAAAAAATATTTATTTCCGGCTGACTTGTTAATTTTTTCGGGCGTGTTTTCGCGTACAGCGCTTTCAATTGTTTAATTTTTTGATAAAATCATCTCTGCGCGATTGAGCCTCTCACAGGAGTGACTCATCCGCCGTAGTTCGAACTCCGTACGGGAAAAAACGCATGAGCGAGCGGAGTGAAGTAGAAAAAAAAGTGAAGAATTGGATGAAGGGCGGCGAGCGGGAGAGCGCGAGCGTGCTGCTCAGGTCGCGGTCGTCGACCTCGTCCTACGGGTCCTTAAGCTGCAAAAACATACACACGATACCGTTGTCGCCAGTCCACGTTCCTCTTCGCAACGTCCTCGGCAACCCCGGCCGCGTCTTGAATTTTCGGCACGACCGCCGATCACGTACTCGCGATTCTCGGCCGATAGAATATCTATTACCTACGATCTATCATTGTCATCACTATTATTATTTCCGGTTCGTCTCTCGGACTCGTCTATTTGTCGCGGTGAAGACTCCACAAGTCGCGGTTCAAACATCTCGAAATTCCAAAGTTATGCCAGCAAAATAATCGGCCGCTCCACCAATTCTTTCCCTACGGAAAAAGGTGTCAAATATTATTGAAAACTGTATAAAAACAATTATTAAAATATATTTTTTAACATTTATTAAAACTATTCAAAGCTATAATTTAAAAAAATTATTCAATTTTTTTTTGTCATTAAATATTAAAATTTCTTTTTTAATATTTTTTTTTGAGTACTGATTTTTTTATCTGTAATTTTCTGTTTAATGATTAAACAAGTCATACAATCAATGAATCGATAATTTTATAGCATACAAAAAGGGTGCAGAGCCCTTCTTGCAAGGGTAGGCTTCTCAGTTTCTGGATAGACAGTGAGAGACTTACAGTCTAGAATACCAACCACTACCAATGTATCAAACGTTAAAAGCAAGGACTGTATAACAAGTCATAAATTACCTTCTTAATATCGCAATCAAAAAAAATTAACATCACGTTTTGTCCACACAACAAAAAAAAAGTTATAAATATGAACGAGAACAAAATTGCGGACCTCCGTGGGCGAAAGTGTTTCTCAAGTACCGATCCCTTCTATACAGTAAAAAAAAAAAAAAAAAAAAATAGCTGGTTCGGCAAATTCTCAACTATCTCACAAAATAGAATGTTCCGTCGCCTTGTCTTTCGTCACTAGCCTCGCTACGAAATCCACCATCTCTGCCACTGTACCTTTGTCCGGTCCGCAGCACCTGACGCGGGTTCTTCGGGACGAACCGGCCGTTAGCGAGCTATGCGCAGACGACACGTTTGCGCCCATTGCGCAATAGTTCAACCGGGCAAGCCTTAATCGAGCTGTTAGTGAACTCTTGTGCAACTTATTACAGATTTTCTCGACGCATGTTTACTCGAATGTGTTACTTCGCGTGCGCTCGGACGGGCACTACCTCATCCGTCGATCCCCGCAGCGAGCGAATACGCGCTCTACCGGTCTGATCCTCCGGTTCAGCGCGAGTTACGTGTCGTTGCACTTTTTTTTTTTTTTAATACGTAACATCGCTCGGAGAGCACCGCTACATCGCGATCTTCACGCACACCGGCCACCCCGCCGTGTGTGTACCATTGCAACATATCGCAGTAAGTGCGATGTATCACCGGCTTAGAATCAAAAGGGCCGAACTCCACGCGCTTTAGCGGAATCGAAGGGACCTGCGCCCTTTGGATTCCCGGCCGTCGATGCGTCGCAGTGTATACGTACGACTCTCGCGCACGTACTCCGGCGTACAGTCATGCATGTGTAGACCAATGTGGCCGACCGTTATGCAATTCCCCGAGAGCTGAATCGCCGCAACTCCTACTCCTCGTTCATCGACCACACTCCGCGTAACCTGCACCCATCCAGCTGGGCGCCGAATGAAAGAAATAATAATAATAATAATAATAATAATAATAATAATAATAATAATAATAATAATAATAATAATAATAATAATAATAATAATAATAATAATAATAATAATAATAATAATAATAATAATAATAAGGACATGGATTATGCGACATCGTAGATAACATTTTGTTAACCTTTACAGGCTTAACATTAATTGAATAATTTGTATTGAATTGACCTTTCTCCAATTTTCCAATTTCGCCACCATGTACTTATTGAACACTGTATTGCACTTATTGTACCGCTTCCAATCTTCCACGCAATGGTACACTTATTTTGTAAAAGAGGCTGTCCCGTCAATAAATTAAATATTAAACACATAATAATAATATATTATATAATATATTTATTGTGGCTGCTCAAGTGTATCCATTGGTGTTTTTTTTTTTTTTTTTTTTTTTAAATAAAAATAATATATAACAACATACAGTTCATTTAACGTATAGAAAAAAATGAGAATAATAATAATAATAATAATAATAGTAGTAATGGCTTTGGGATTTGGCCTTCGTTCGCTTTCGAGGATCCGATCGGTTCGACGAGGACGACCTTGTCGTTCTCTTTCTGTATACATGCGTCGCGATGATACCTCTGAAACTTTGCGAGGGATCGAGCAGCGGCGGCGGCGGCGGCGGCGGCAGCCGAACAGTAACATGAGCGAGCACTCTCTCGATCCATGTACCGTTAAGACGATCTCGAGGCCGGTCGGTCAGACCGGCCAGTCACCACGGGCACCCACGCCGAGTAATCGTTTTTCTTTCTCGTCACCGGGTTCTCCGGACCAGGCAGACTCCTTCGCTGTGGCGAGGCTCTCCATACTAGCTATGGACTATGGAATTTTGCGGACCGCAAATTGAGATTTCCGGTGATTCGGCGAAAGTACGTCACTTCCGGTTTTAACATCTCAGTTTACGAGCGATAGTGACGTATTTACCGGAAATACGTCACTTGCGGTCGAAAAGCGGGATATTCAAACTGGTAGTGGCGTATTTCCGGATTGACGTTAATTCCGGTCGGAAAAATGAGATTTTCAAAGCGGAAGTGATGTATTTTCGAGTTGACGTCAATTCCAGTCGAAAAAATGAGATTTTCAAACCGGAAGTGACGAATTTCTGAATTGACGTCTATTCTGGTTGAAAAAAAATGAGATTTTCAAATCGGAAGTGACGTATTTCTACTATGACGTGACTTTCGGTCGAAAAATGAAATTTTCAAACCGGAGGTGACATATTTCTGGATTCGCGTCAAGTCCTATCGAAAAAAATGGGTTTTTCAAACTGGAAGAAGATTTTTAAACCGGAAGTGACGAATTTCTGAATTGACGTCGATTCTGGTTGAAAAAAAATGAGATTTTCAAATCGGAAGTGACGTATTTCTACTATGACGTGACTTCCGGTCGAAAAGTGAAATTTCCAAACCGGAGGTGACATATTTCTCGATTCGCGTCAAGTCCTGTCGAAAAAAATGGGTTTTTCAAACTGGAAATGACGTATTTCCGGTCGAAAAAATTAGATTTTCAAACCGGAAGTGACGTATTTCTGGGGTCGAAAAAATGAGACTTTCAAGCGGGAAGTGACGTATTTCCGGTATGACGTCACATCCGCTCGAAAAATGAGTTTTCCCGAGCGGAGGTGACGTATTACCGATAGCGAAATCAGTTATCTGATTTTTTTTTTCTTTTGCACATGCCCAAAGTGTGCAGCGTTGTTGTTAAATTTTTGTAATGAACTTTGTAATGTCTCACAGCCGAGTCGTATGCAGAAATCGTTATCTCGAATATCGCTGATTCTAACGATATTTATCCCCAATAAATCCCGTGATTAATTGCACGTTTGTCCCGGGGATTAAATAGCATCGAAAGATTCCTCTCGCACGTTGCCATCGGGTGCTGCGCCTGCGCACAGATTCCGATCGGGGAAAAACTTTCGCTCGCGAGTAACACGGGGACAGAGACGGAGGGAGGCCCAATTCCCACGATCCTGGCTAAGCACGACGTGCGACTCTCCCCGTTCACACTCGTCTCCCTCGCCGATAGAACATCAGAGTTTCAGCGGTAAACCAGCGTCGTTGTTTTTTTATTTTTCACGCCGAAAGGACACGACACTCGTCGCTCAGCGAGCGCCTTCTGCCGTTGGCGCATGCGTCTACAGCGCTCGCTCGCACACCGTAGAACTCGCTGGTTAGGTCAGTACGGAAAAGCGCGGAAATAAATTAACGCACGAGAGAGCGTGGAAATATAATCGACACTTGCATCCTGTGCGAGCTGCGCAGTTTAGTCGTTACAAATTTTGCTTCCACTAATTCGAATCGCCGTTCCACTGAGTCTGACAGAACGGTCGACGCCACCACCGACGGTTGCTCTCGCTAAACAGTGAACCAGCTTGAAAACAGACTCGACTCTCATGGGTTTATGTGATATTAGATATATATTTTTTGGAGCAGATTATATAAGTTTATATTGCCTTTTTGTAATAATAATAATAATAATAACGATAGTGATACTAAGAACAACAATAATAATAACAATACGGTCGAAGACTTTTGTAACTGACACGCTTATATCTATAATATTATGACGATTGAAGTCGATAAATTTAATTTATTTTTTTCCACCAATGAGGGATACACTGAGAAAAAGGATGGTATTTCCTACTATAACGAATAGTTCCCAGGGGGGACGTCTATATAGATAGTTTGTGACAGTATATACTCAATTGATTAAACTATAACTATAGTTACAACTATAATTTTTGGAGCAGATTATATAAGTTTATATTGCCTTTTTGTAATAATAATAATAACGATAGTGATACTAACAACAACAATAATAATAACAATACGGTCGAAGACTTTTGTAACTGACACGCTTATATCTATAATATTATGACGATTGAAGTCGATAAATTTAATTTATTTTTTTCCGCCAATGAGGGACACACTGAGAAAAAGGATGGTATTTCCTACTATAACGAATAGTTCCCAGCGGGGACGTCTATATAGATAGTTTGTGACAGTATATACTCAATTGATTAAACTATAACTACAGTTACAACTATAATTTTTGGTCATTGTCGTAACTGTAAAATGTAGACGTTCCCCCTGGGAACTATTTACTATGTAAGTTTTTCTCAGTGCAGATATGGACCAATAGGGACACTGGAAGGGTCTTCTTCTTCCAAAATGTTTCAAACTTTTATTCCGCGATTTATATTTTTTTAAATACGAATATATAATTAAAAAAAATATTACATAAAAAAAATCATATTTGATGGTTTCAAGACAGTTCGATATACGATGAGAATGTTCGATATGCGATTCTCGTTCGCAGGCGTAATGGTTTACACGTCGTACGACAGTGCATTTTACCTCTGTAACAGTGTTGCAGGGGTAAAAGGAGAAAGGCGAGAGAGTGACAAGCCCGGAGAAGACGATGGGAATCTGTGCATCGCGAATAGGGTCTCTCTTTCTCTAGGTGCATTGCGATCGGGTGGAACACTGCCAAAATAGGATCCCTCTCAGCTCACATCTCACACTTGCCTCTCATCGATCGTCTCACTTGTCCTTCCCCCCTATCTGTCTCCACAGTACATATATACATGTATATATAGTGTATATACACATTTATACACACATATGCACACATATGCACACGTATGTACACATATGACACATATGTGCACGTATGTACACATATGACACATATGTGTAGGTATGTGCATGTGGACGTATGTGCATGTATGTGCATGAGGACGTATGTGCATACGGACATATGTGCATGTATGTGCATGTGGACATTTGTACACGTATGTGCATGCATACATATATATATAGAACTGCTGGCAGCTTCCCTCGTCCATACTATATTTAAGGGGGATAACGACCGATGGAATATGCGCGGACGGGTGCGATCGATCGCTCGGGCTGCTGCGATCGTGCCAAGCGCCCGAATCGTCTCAATCTCCGTGTAATCTCGCTGTCTCAGTGTTAATCCGCTCGTTCCCATCGGTCTCGTGCGATTATCGAATTTTATTGGAATTCGCGATTAACCCCCGTACGTGCCGCGAATTACGTGCCATCAGACGCATGCGCAGAGTGCGTATGAGTTTCCATAAAAACGCCCACCGACATATAGGTATTACGTAGTACATATCGCGAGTACACATATGGGTCGAGACGTAGTTCGATCGTGCGACCGATTCCCTTTCCCCCGGCGCCGACCAAGGCCGCCGAGAGCGTGAATTCTTTTTCTTTTTCCTTTATTTATTTTTTCTTTGCCTCTACTGCTACCAACATCAGAGGTAGTACTATTACTACTATTACTACTACTACTGCAAGCTGTTACGAAATCGTAGCAAGTCGATCCCTCCTGTATACATTCTTTACTCGATTTGCATTTTCGCTCGAACGCCTCTATTTTCAGACTACGAATGGAATTAATTATCATAAATTAATAAATCAATGAATCAATTAATTGATATATTGAAAAAATTGACAAATTGATAAATTTATTTATTTGTTTATTTACGGGACGAACCCTTTTACATTTTCAATTTTTACAGTTTGAATACAATTTCACATATATAGCTTGTAGGATGTGTAACGTATATGATTTATAAAAAAATCATTATAATTCATTATTTTACGTTATTTATCTTTTTCATACACTTTGTTGCGAGACAGCATTATGACTAGGAATATGATTTCGAATAGAGCAAAACATTTATTTAGTCGTATTTTAGAAATTGAAAAATTGAAAAATTGAAAAATTGAAAAATTGAAAAATTGAAAAATTGAAAAGTTGAAAAATTGAAAAGTTGAAAAATTGAAAAGTTGAAAAATTGAAAAGTTGAAAAATTGAAAAGTTGAAAAATTGAAAAGTTGAAAAATTGAAAAGTTGAAAAATTGAAAAATTGAAAAATTGAAAAATTGAAAAATTGAAAAATTGAAAAATTGAAAAATTGAAAAATTGAAAAATTGAAAAATTGAAAAATTGAAAAATTGAAAAATTGAAAAATTGAAAAATTGAAAAAATGAAAAATTGAAAAATTGAAAAATTGAAAAAAATTACAAGTATCGGCATGTACTTGCACCTTCAGTGACTACCGCGGTTACTCGCCCCCTCGTTATCCCGCCGACGGAGCGTCGAACATTGGCCACACCTGTGATACGTGCGTCCACTAAATTCCGAGTGAATTTGCAAACTCGCATTCGCGCAGTCCCCCGCCGACCGTTTTTCTGCGGCTCTCTCGATTTCGCAATCCAATCTCACCATTCTCGTACCCTATGTACGTCCAATGTACCGCGGCACGGTAATTCCACGTCTGGCCGTGCGTTCGCGAGCCAACTCTAGCAGGATTCGACGATACGTGGGTGTGGCAAGGCCTTCGGCAAGCACGAGCTCTCCGTAGTCACTCGTCTACTATACGCATACGTCGTGCCTTTTGTTTTTTTTTTTTTTTTTGCATTCTTTCTATTTGCCATCGCCCCTCCCGAGATTCTCCAATCTAACCTCATCTCGCGTTTCCTAATTGCACAATCGCTTGGAGTTTTGAGATAAATCGTTGCATCACCGTTCGCGATCTACATTATCGACCGGTACAAGTCCTTTTATTAATTTACTGATTTTTTTGGCACATTCACGTCATTACCACTCACGATTCTACCAGGAAACATCTCTATAATATTACAACTCTACCAACATTTCTAACAGAAAGTAAAAAAAAAAAACCTCTACCAGAATCAAAATAAAACTCTACCGGAATACGAGGCTAGACGGTAGCTTTGTATTCCGGTGGAGTTTTATTGTAATTCCGGCGGAATTTTATTTCCATTCCGGTACAGTTTTATTTCAAGTCCGGTAGGTTTGCATTTTGATTGTGGTAGAGAGCGGTCGAGATGTGAATATGCTTTTTTTAACTCCCGACTGCCCGCCATGTTTCCTGGTAGGGCAAAAAACGGGAGTTGAGGTGAATGGCCCAATTACTGACCACCTAAACTCATTGAAATGAATACCTAAATACCCAAAGGCATTGAAAATGAAAGAAGATTATTAAAAATAGTAGAGGTATCGAAATAACTGGTATTGCAGATAAGTTTAGTGACTTAACTAACTAAAACAAGTATTATTTTATTATTTTTAACCGTCTTTTGATAATAAATTTGAAATATACGCACTATTGTAAATGTCTCGATTACTGTCCTAAAACCTTGTCACATAGCCCGTATAGTGACCTATCTAAGGCCTAATCATTGACCTACGCCGTTTTGCATCTATGCCCGATTAGTGACCAAACATAACTCACCAGCGTGATCGTCGCATTGACTGAAATGTGGGGACAATAATGGGAGCATACGGCGTCTTTATAGACTTCATTCTGACCCAAGTCCTTTCCAGCGAAATTGTAATTTCTCATTACTTTCGGATGGACCAATTCGGATTCACCATTTTATTCACTCGCGAAACGTTACCGCTTAACGACACTAACAAGAAAAAGATCTGCACGAGCTTGTTTCTTGCATGCTCACAGTTTAAACTCTGTAAGTCCATGATTTCATAATATTTTGTCCCGATGCTTATTCAATCACACGATGCGCAATATAAAGAATGTTTTTAAGAAATGCGAGTATGCCGGACATAAATGGACTCTTCTATCGTGGATAATATGCTTAGAGGGCAGTAATTGGGCCACGGTCAATAATTGGGCCGTTCACCTTACGCGTTTCACAGAACCTTCCCGATTTTGACAGACATCTTTGACACAATTTGGCACACTAGTTCTGTGGATGTGGGAGTGTGTTCGTAGCGATGGAGTAGGAAAATAAATATGAGCTGGCAGATATAACTAACTAACTCAAAAAAAAAAAATGCACCAAAAACCCATTCGATTCGATTATTTGTCGTCTGCTATAAAAACCCTGTAGACCACGTGCTATAGTGCATTGAATTCACTCAACGTGTAGTAATAACTTCAAATACACGTCGCGCTGCTTCTATGCTAATTTGTTTATATATATAATTTGTTTAAGCTTGTTTTTAAAATTATTATTAGTTTATTGTGTATTTATCTATAATCCCAGCGCTTTACATAAGGTGCACTTGTGCATGCCGTGCTGCGTTGTGAAAGACTGTTCGCTGCTCCTGTAGGCATCAACGTAACATTTGGACAGCGGGCTGACGTACCACAATGACACTAGTCAACGGTTCGGTGCGCGAGGCAACTGGCCCAACCACGCCTCGACTGTACGTGCAATATGGTAGAAACGTTTCCTCGTTTCACGGGACACGTAACCAGCGACACGGCACCGATGTAACGGGTATAGACGCATGTACACGTATGACAATATCGAAAATATGTTCACAATTTGTACACCCAGAAAAAATGTACATCTTACGGGCGATCCGCAAATCCATGTTTATCACATTCGAATAAATATCCTATTTAATTACATTAAACATTTATTTGGATTAAATAATAAACATTATGCATTTTTGCATAATGTTTATTATTATGTAAGATTTATTTAGTACACTTAAATGTTTATTTATGCAAACAAATATTTGTTTAGTACAAATAAATGTTTATTTAATGCACATGAATATTTGTTTCGTACAATAAAATGATTATTCAATTGCAAGAGAAATAATTTTTTATTCTGGGTGTACGTAACGGAGTATAGTCGATACAATCGAGCATTACCGGGATTAACCGAACATTGTATTTCGTCACTATATGTATCGCGACTAGCCTCACTTACCTTCAATTTTCAATGCCAGTACCGGAGAATGCGAGAGAGTCGCTCGTTTCTCCCATGTCGTTTAGCCAGTTGGAGCTTCCACTTAACTTTCTCGATTCGATTACATATATCCGTCGGAGGAGCGCACCTCGCCTCGGGAATCCGATCGCTCGCCGTGTTCGGAGCCATACGTCCAAGATGGAGCGAATTTTCTCGCGTCCCGATGGAATTCCCTCGGCACGAATCGCATTCCCCGACGATCGTGTTTCCTCCTCGAAAGTTTCCGCAATGACATTGTGATACCGCGACGTCACATAATTATCTAAAAATTCACTCCATTAAATAACAATAATTTTACTTTTAATTAAATTTATTTACGGTTTTCTTCTTTCACATAATAATAAAAATTCATTAAAGACAACAGTTGTAACGGAGATCACGAGACTGCGAATATGACATAAATTACAATAATCAAGAACAAGAACAAGCGAAAAGAAGTTCCCAATTATAATTAAAAACCGAAGCAAAATTAACAGATTATTTTTACAAGTTTCAAAGAATATCGTTATAACTGTAAGTACAAAAACATATCGCACGTAAATTTCTGACCTCCAATTATTTGTAACTCACGACAATAATAATAATCATAATAATACCGAGCAAATATAATAATACTACGAGGAACTCGGCGATATCACGTATGGCAAGACTCGCGTATGAATATTCATGTTTGAATTTCGCAGGCATTTCATTTAACGTGTTTAAAGAACAAGCAAATGTAATCGTCCCGATCTATGAATAATTCGAACTCAGCAATTTCGAGGGAACACACATACTTTTTTGTATTCACAGTTATCACCGTATTACTTTAAATTTATAGCAGTTTATAATCTCTTAAATTGTATTTTGATTTTTATTATACTAAGAACTTATCTTCGCTACTTCTCGATTATTTTTGTGATATACGCGAGTTTACGATCTCAGTCTCCACGCATGTCTGCAATGTACTTTTCTCACGTAAAAGGAGCAATTCTTTGAAATAAATTAAATTAAACTGAATTACATAATAATAATAATAATAATAATAATAATAATAATAATAATAATAATAATAATAATAATAATAAAAATTACAATTGTCTGGCGAATCGTTCCCAGGTGCTTTCCGTTTTCATCACAATCGCGTTTTCCTGCTATCCAATGTGATATAATCGTCCTGGGAGTCCAAGAACACTATCCAGGCTATGAAAGATCCGAGGAGCGGATGGAAAAGGATGTCGGTAGTTCCGCCACCAGTTGTACTCCCTTGACCAACTAATGATAGCTCGTCTCTTTTCCAGTTCTCATATCCCCGCTTTATCTCGTCCCTCTTCTTCTTCTTCTTCTTTTTTTAGATCTCTACCCTCGTCTCGTTCATCGGTTCGCGATGCTCCCATTACGTTCTCTCTTCTTCCTCTTTATCCTCGAGACTCCCTTGATCGAACAACGGAGCGGATCTCGTACAGACTGCTGAACGCCGAACGTCCTTGGACCGTTGGATAAAGACCGCACTTATGCCAGACCCTCGAGATGGGATGCTGTTAGAGTTTCCAATTTTCTGAATTCTCTTTTTTTTACATATAGACAGGTATATTGGGGGGGGGGGGGGGGGGGGGGGGATGGGGCAAAATGGACACGTCGAGCCATTCAGGATGTTTGATCGATTTAGAAGAGTTATTAGTTTTTTAATACACATAACGAATATGCTGAAATTTAGCGCCGGACCAGAAAAAAAAATATTTATGGGGCAAAATGGTCTCGATGCGATCGTAGTGAACGTTCATTATAATCGATATAATTATGAAAAATTTTATACTCTGCAGGCTTCGTGGTTGAATCGTTTTCAAGATAAAATATG
Source organism: Exephanes ischioxanthus (assembly GCA_958510785.1). Classification (NCBI taxonomy): domain Eukaryota; kingdom Metazoa; phylum Arthropoda; class Insecta; order Hymenoptera; family Ichneumonidae; genus Exephanes; species Exephanes ischioxanthus. The sequence continues at coordinate 16,358,936 of OY294018.1, read as the reverse complement.
AATAGCTAAAATATTTTTTAAAAAATGGTATGGGAAAAAGAGTGATATTTTCAAGAATTTATTGTACTTCGCTGCGTGTCCATTTTGCCCCACTCTATATATCAATGGCGATATAATCTTAATGTCGGACGATCGATCATAATGTAGTAGGTAGTTTCGTGTCTAGCAGCTCATTCTTTATTTTTTTTTTGATAACCGTCTCCATACCAGAGACACGCAGCGCTTGAATCAGCTTTTTTACATTTAGATAGGTACACATTGGAGATAGTGGGGCAAAATGGACCAGCCACGTACAATATGAATAATGTATATGGGAATAAAAATATTTTCAAAAATTCGTTATATTTTGCTGGTTGTCCATTTTGCCCCACTCCATATATGAACAGTGATATAATCTTAATCTCCTACGACCGATCATAATGTAGTAGGTTGTTCCGTGTCTAACAGCTCCTTTTTTTGTCTGATAACCGTCTCCATGCCGGGGACACGCGCCGCTCGAATCCTCTTGTTTACATATAGATAGGTATACACGAGGATCGTGGGGCAAAATGGACCAGCCACATACAATATAAAAAATATTGCATAGGACATAAAATTATATTTGCAAAACTTAATATATTTCAGCGCGTGCCCATTTTGCCCCACTCTATACATCAACAGTGATATAATCTTAATCTCCTACGACCCATCATAATGTAGTAGGTGGTTGTCTAACAGCTCCTTTTTCAAATCTAGAAAAAAAAACGTCGCGAATCACCTTTTTTACATATGGATTGCATATCTATATGCAATCCATATGTAAAAATGGTGATATTCTAATACGTTTTACATGTACAATAAAGGTATATAGGGAATAGTGGTGCGAAGTGGACCAACTACACACATAAAATATAAAAAAATAGTATATGGAAAAAATAGTATAAAAAAAATGGTATATGGAAAAAATATGATATTTTCAATAATTCGTTATATTTCGGTGCGTGCCCATTTTGCCCCACTATATATCAACGATGATATAATCTTAATCTCCTACGACCAATCATAGGTAGTTGCGCGTCTAACAGCTCCTTTATTTTCTTGAAAACCGTCTCCATCCCAAGGACGCGCACCGCTCGAATCCACTTCGACCGATCCCGAAATATAATGCACATTTGTTCGCCTCTCGCCTAAGCCCGAGTGTTTTGTTGTATCGCGCAGCGAAAGAGGAGTCGGCGGAGGGTTACACACAGTTCTCGTCGACGGTCTTCGAGCGGTACTAGGTTAGAGGGCCCTAACGAGTCGTGGGAATAAACGGCGGTTCTCCTCTCCTTTCCGAGAGTTCTTTATGCCCCTGGGACAACGATCGAGGAAAAGGTGCAGCAAAAGCGCGAACAGCGGGGAAACTCGACATGGACGGCAAACGTATGGCTTTTCATATGTTTCTACAATTATTATCGATTTAGGATTATGAGTTCGATTATCCGTTTAGGAGTTAAAATACCACTGTCGGTAACCAAAACTGTAATCAATTGTCACAACGCTGCTGACCTCGAACGCTTAAAAGCAAATTTCTTACACCAAGCTGGATTGAGATCTGATTCGGGTGAGATTTTTTTTTTCAACCGGAAGTGGTCTGCAACCGTGAAAAAAAATCAGTTACAGTTTCGGTTACCGACCGAGCTGGGGATGAGTGGATAGAAACGGGTCTCGTGTCGTCTCAAAGCGATGGGAAACACTTTCCTCCCTACCCGAGCTCTGTCGGTAACAAAAACTGTAATTGACTTTCATTCGGTAAAAAGGCTCCTCAAAGGCTGACATGTTGTCCGCACTCAACGAGGCTTTTCATGTGACCACCCGTGCCAGTATTAGCGAAAAAAAAATGGATTACAGTTTTTTGTTGACCCGAGCTCGGTCGGTAACAGAAACTGTAATTGATTTTGCAACTGTAATTGATTTTGAAATTAATTGATTCTCCAACCGTAATTGATCTTGAAACTGTAATTGATTTTGAAACTGCAATTGATTTTGAAACTGTAATTGATTTTGAAACTGCAATAGATTTTGAAACTAATTGATTTTGAAACTGGAATTGACGACAAAAGAGGCTCATCAAAGACTACCATGTTATCGGCACTTGACGAGACTTTTTATCTCACCGCCCGTGCCAGTATTACCGAAAAATATGGGTTACAGTTTTTGTTACCGACCGTGGTAATGCACACGCTTCGAGCGTCCCAAGCTGCTGTTGCCGGTTCGACACCCAGAGTCGCGCGGAGCATCCAGATTTCGTCCCCGTTAGCATCGGTCCTCTCGTTTCTCAACCCGGTTCAATTACACGTTCGGCTGGAACCCGCGCAATCCGCCAACAGTTAATAGTTACGTCTCGCGCCAGACTCCGGTCTATCGCCTGGCCTCTCGGCTCTTGGTGCTGCTCTCGAACCCGCCGCGACTTTCACCGGCGCGCAAGAGTGTAACGCGCGCTAACGTATAATCGTGGTAAATAAACGCACGCCACGGCAGATATCCGCTGTCCCATATAGGTACCAGCCTTAACGTATAGTGTTTCCGTTCATGGATACCGAGATTCGACGCGCATGCGTATGATGTTACGGGCTCGACCGCAAACATCTTTTTGTACGGCTTGCACGGCTCCCTTGTTGTTTCTTTACCCTTTTCTACGGTGTCGGGATTCGAGGGAACGAGAGAATTCATACTTAAGGAGCTGCTGGAGCTTCCTGTTTTACCGACGGAACGAGGCGATCTCGCAAGATCGACTTTACATTATTAATATGCTAGGCGCATTCATTGTTGTTGATGAAAATTCGACTGCACGCCGAAGCGTTTATTGACTCACTGTTTATGTCAATATTATAGTCCTGCAGGATTTCAAGTATATATATAGCATATTAATAGTTGTAAATTGAAACTAAGGATTCGTTTAGTTCGGTCGGCAAAAAAGATAAGTAAAGAGTTAAAAACCGGTCCAGCATTCCCTTGATATGAGGCGAGATTCGTTACCAACGCGACGCGAGCTCGGTCGGTAACAAAAACTGTTATTGACTTTTTTTTTTTTACTTGTTCCAATTCCGGTTGAACGCAAATTCTTACATCAATTTTGTAAGAATTTCCTTTTGGCCGTCCAAAGTCAGCGTCGTTGAGAATATTAATTACAGTTTTTATTACCAACCGCCGTATTTCAAATTTTCTTGAGAAATAAAAAGTCGAAAATATTGAATGGTATTTTTTTCACTTCGAAGTCTATGTCTGACTTAATTTTTTTTTACCACCGAATCACTGATCTTTCATGTATTTCATTATACCCCTAGCTCGATATTTTATTTAAAAAAAAAAAAAAATCGTACCGGATGTGAAAAAAAAAAAAAAATGATAGGTGTTTACCATTAGCAAACCACTCTGGAGACGGCGAGGTGCGCTGTAAGTTGCGACCGAACGATGAAAAAGTGTACCGCCACGTGTACAGTTGCATCGTGCGATAGACGAGACTAAAACGAGCGACCGGAAGAGCCAGGCCTTTCTATATCGTGAGAGATGCCGGCAGTTAACTCTCGCTCCGTAACTCGCCGATATTCCGAGAAACATTCTTCTCGCCCGTGCGAACTCATTCGCCGTTGGAAATAATTTACGAAAAAAAATCCCCCCTCTATCCCCCCCCCCCCCCCCCCCCCCAACGGAATCTTGGAGGTTTACAAAAATGACTGTGTCGATGCAAAACCAGCGGCACAACTTATAAGCCACTCCCCGCCCGTTCATAAAAAAATCGGAACAAAAGTTCAAAAAAATGGTCCAGACCTTCCGAAGTGCCATTCCGGCCTATCCGCACGAAAGGAATCTTGGAGGTTTACAAAAATGACTGTATTGATGCAAAACCGTCGATCCAACTTATAAGCCACTCTCCGCTCTTTCAGAAAAAAATCGGAACAAAAATTCGAAAAATGGTCCGGACCCTCCCGAGTGCCATTCGGCCTATCCGCACCAAAGGAATCTTGCAAGGTTCCAAAAATGGCTCATGATGCAAAACCATCGAAGCCGCTTATAAGCCCCTCTCCCTGCGTCCATTCAAAAATTCGGAACAAAAATTCAAAGAATGGTCCGGGCCCGCCCAAGTGCCATTCGCCTACCCGCACCAAAGAAATCTTGATGGGCTTCAAAAATGGCTGTGTCGATGCAAAACCATCGACCGAACTTGAAAGCCATTCTCCGTTCGTCCGTCAAAAAAACGGAAAAAAAATTCGAAAAATGGTCCGGGCCCTCCAATCCGCCATTCGGCCTATCCGCAGCAAAGGAATCTTCGGGAGTTCCAAAAATAACTGCGCCAATGCAAAACCATCGAAGCCACTTAGAAGCCACTCTCCGTACATCGATCCAAAAAATCCGGAAACAAAAATTCGTAAAATGGTCCGAACCTTCCAAAGTGCCATTCCGGCCTACCCACACCTCCGCACATCCCGAAGGAGCCGATTTATATCTTTCGACACATTCGAGCCGCCGAGCCAAGGACCTCTGCGCGGTCCGACCTTCAACTCTCCGGGTCGCCGGACAGATGTGTGCGTCGGGAGTGAAAGGACGACATCGTGAACGAGAAAAACAAATACACACGCTTGCTCGGCCGGCTCCTGGGCCGGTCGGCTCTGCCTCGCGCTCTAGCGCTGCTGCGGACTTTCGGGAATTCGCCTTACAGATAAATCCCCCCTCCCCCTCACTTATCCCTCGATTCTTATCTCGATTAATTAATTTTCCATTATCACGCCAGGTAGATCCGTGCTCCCGTGGAATTTGTCAGAGGATCCGCCGAGCTCATCGCGAAAAAAAAAAAATCGAAAAAATAGGGAAAAAAAGCGTTCGGGAATCCGACGAATTCGTCATTTCACCCTATGGGAAAAGCGACTCCCCTTCTCTCCTCGGACGCCCGGTGTCCCTCCGCGAACCGCCACGGCTGAACCTTGTCGGTGGCCTTGGAAGGTCGGCACCGTGGCTCTCCTCGCGCCGGAATAAAGAACGTAAGGAACGCGCGCGATGCCCCCGGTGCTGCGCCTCGCGCGCTCTTCCTTCGCTTGGAATTTCGTGCCTCTGTCGCTTACACTGCCTCCCCACCCTCCCTCTCCGGGAATCTCAATATTTTTTTCTCAACTTTGCCCGTTGTATTTACATACTACAGTTCCGCTCACAAATCGTTGTCGCAATTTATTTATTTAATTATTTATTTATTTATTAAGGGGTTGAGCCCTTTTACATTCACAATTTTTACAGCTCAGATAACAATAGAAATATTAACCAAAGTAGAGCATGTGTAAACCTTATATATTTATATATAATCATATATTTGTTTTTCTATTTTGTTGACGGGATGAACAAAATTTTATCCATTTCATTCAAACTTCAACAATAATATAACAATAATAATTATTTATTTATTTATTTACGGGACGAACCCTTTTAGATTTGCAGTTTTTACAGTTCAGATAAAACTTCACAGATAAAGCTTCATTATTGAAATTCATTGAAATTCATATTCAATATTAAAGCTCGATATCTCAATGTTTATTTCGTATTATTTCGTTTATGATCATTAAAATAAAACAACTCAAAATCCCATAAAATCTGGTCGCCTAGATAAATCTCGGCCACATTCAATACCATAGTATTATGTTAGTGTGCACATATATGCAGAGCCAGCTAAAAATCTCGATTTTTTTTTTGCTTCCTCTATAATTATTGCCTCTATTTTTCTTCTATTTTTATTGCTTCCTCTGTGAGGAAGCAATATTTAATAATTGTGCATTAACAAAATTGGTAATTAATATTGAAAAGATTACATTGGTCGATCGGTATAATATAAGATCTTGAAATTTGCTTACATTATTACTTACATTACATTACTTGTTATTAGTTACATTATTACGTAATTATTATCGCTTACATTAATTGAGCATTAAAATTAAAAGTAAACAATTGCAACGCCCATGTGTTTGAAATTTCAGAGACAGTTTATGTAAAAAAAGCTTGCAATACCGTAAATTAATTGTCAAACGAAATTTTCTTACCGTGTGGCAAAGTGGTCGAATACTTGCTTTCCGGTCTGCCATAGCTCGGTATGCGGCGTCGAGCGGGATTTATTTATTTATCACGTCGATCCATATGCGCTGCTACTTCGAACGGCCGGATTAACACCTAGGGCTACGGACATACAAACTGGCATATCGATTATTTAATTACCAGGCACCGCGAGAGCCCGACTTTCTAATGATTCTTAACGAGCTGGGACCGAGATACTATCGAACTTGCGCGCCGCCTCTCACTCCGTCTAACCCAGTGCACGTCCAACATTCGACACTTTGTTTTTCGCCACCGGCACGCCCGACACCCGTGCGAGACAAGCGTCATCCGGAAACAAAAAAGTACATCAAATTCAATATGTATAAAATATTAAAATATCAACATCAAATATTAACATTTTAAATATTTATTTGAATATACATTTTTTATATTAATTTTTTTTTCAATATTATAATAATAACGAAAATAATGATAATAATCGGCATATTATAATAATCAAATATTATTTATAATTTTTTATGTTTACATATTTTTTAATTAAGTAAGCTAGAGCTCATTCCAAGTGTGAGTGGCGGAAGGCTGTACACTGCCCGTCATCGATGCCTGGCTTTCCTGAATATCTTCCTAGGCATCAATGACGGGCAGTGTACGAAAGAGAGTCCAGCCCCGCGGATAGTTGCACAGTTTCCTTGTCCAAGAAGATCCCGAGAGCCGGCGAGTGGTCCGTATTCGCACGTTCCCCATTCGCACATTCTGCGAGCTTGCGAGCCGCCTCTCGCTCCGTCTCGCCCAGCGCCCTACCGACGTTCGGCACTTCATTTTTCGCCACCGGCACATCCGACACCCGCGCGAGACGAGCGACTTCCGGAAACCAAAATTACATTCATATAAATATTTAAAATATTTTTAATATTTATTTGAATATACGTTTTTTATATTAACATTTATTTTAATAATATAATAACAACAATAATAATAATAATAATAACAATTACTATTATTATTATTGTTGTTGTTATTAATTTATCAACGGGCCCTTTTGCACATATAAATAGTCTTTCGAATTTCAAACACTCGATATAAGTACATATTTAATTTTGATCAACACATTGACATAGAATTGACAGATTCAGAAGTTTCCTAGTCTAAGTTAGGCGTAGCGCAGGATTTATCGTAATAAAAACTATAAAGTATAATGAAAAATATGACGTATATTAAAAAAAAAATTAAGTAAGCTCGAGCCCATTGCGAGCGTGAGAGGCCGAACGCCCTTCTAAAGAAAATGCCAGCCCGGATAGTTGCGTAGCTGGTCTAAGGTCCGGCGAGCGAGCGAGTGGTCCGTATTGGCGCATTCCCGCGTGCACTGAAAACAACCTCTAACCGCCCCGGGAGTAAAATGGGGTTGTTACGACAATCGGCCGTGCGCGTTCGCGAGTAGGAGAGCGATGCGCTACCGGTCGTGGTAGGCCAGGGTTGGACACAGCGAACAGTGCGCCGTGGGTATGCCCGCGAGTGCCGATACTGCAAAGTGGTAGCGGTACTACGGCTACCACCACTACCGGAGCGCTGGTGGCTGAAACTCGCCCATACCATGAGTAGGTAGCTCGAAGCTCTTGCGGTGCGGTAGTAAAAGGTAGCCACGAGGTCGACGAACCTCTCTCGTGCGCTCCACGAGCGTGCTCTCCTCCGTCCGCGTTCCCTAGCCTCCTCCTTGGCTCACCTTGGAGTTTTCCCTTCTTCTCCGACGCCGTCGATGGACGGAGGCGAAGGGGACAAATGGAGACGAGGATTGCGTCGCAGCCCCGCTCCCCGTGGCATAGATACGCGGCATTGGCGTGCACTTTATGGACACGCGGACACCTCCAAACTCTTTGTGGAGAAAAATCGCTCGGCTGTATCCACGTATTGAGGTTGTACTAGCGGACAGCCTGCGCACACGTGAGTTCAGGGAGAATTCAATGAGAATTGCGAACGCTTCTCGACGGGATAAAAGTCTGAACAAAATCAAGCATGTGGAAGGTGCTGAATAGATTTATTATGCATAACAATAATTCCAAAATGTTATTAACATATGAATGATAAAAAAAATTGTTCAACAAATCCCCCGGCAATTTAACTTTTTGTTCATATGAAAACAATTTGTTAATCTTTTTTGAACACGTATGAATTTTTTCAAAATGTTGTGTAATTTTTTTAAATTACTTTTTTTTTATTAACTGAAAAGGCGATTTTCAAAAATTACACAAAATTCTGAAAAAATTCATACGCATTCAGAACAATTAACAAATCGTTTTTATACAAAAAAAAGTTGGGTTGCCGGGTGATTTGTTGGGCAATTTTTTTTTCGTTCATTTGTTAATAACATTTTCGAATTATTATTATGCAAAATTAATCTTTTTAGTAAATTCCATATGGTTAATTTTTTTTTATTTTTATCTCATCGAGAAGTGTTCGCAATTCTTCTCTCAATTCTCTCTGAACTCACGTGGGCTCAGGCTGTCCGCTAGTACTACCTTAAGGCAGCTATGTCGCTTCGGGCTCATTTCGCATAAGTTCGAGAAAAATAAGAGAATGCAAGTACTTCTCGATGGTATAAAGATCTGCGAAAATTCATGCATATTAGAGGTACTGAAAAGATTAATTTTGCATAATAATAATTGCAAAATGTTATTAACAAATTAATCAAAAAATAAATTATTAAAAGGCACCTGCAATGCATTCATTGCATTGCAACCTCCTTAGCCGAAGAGGCTGAGGAGGTTGCCTGGGAGGAATTTCTTGGCCCTGATAAGACACTCGTAAGGTCTTATTAGGCCCTAAACTAAAACTACAATTCCTACCAGGATCGTTCTTATCTTGATACCTGGAGCGCATTGAATGAGTGAAGTTAACTCATACTTAACTTCAAACATCGTGGTATCCCTATTTAACGCGCTTATCTTTAGGCCACGTATGATTCTGCACACAAGATAATGGAGCCACCGCTCTATAACACTAATTCGTTGCTGCCTACCTAGTTTGAATTTTTACGATTTACTAAAAACATTTCTCGAAGGTTTTTTAGGCAGGAATTTTTGGGCGCTGAATCGATCCCTGATAAGCCACTGATTAGGCCCTAAACTTAAACTAAAATTCCTACTAGGGTTGTTGTTACCTTAGTACCCGGTGCACAGTAAAGGCGTTGTTCGCCCATTTTTAACGTCAAGTACCACATCCCTATTTCACGCGCTTATCTTTGGTCAATGTATGATTCTGTACATAAGGCAATAGAACCGCCGGCGTGTAACACTATTTTTTTTTTGCAGGCTACCTAGTTCCAATTTTTAACAATTTGTTTAAAACATTTTTCAACAATTTTTTTTATCTTCTACCATAATTTGTTTTCCTCTGGCAGGTCACGCTCTGGGTGAACTGCCAGAGTGGATAATTGGATTGATTGCGTTATCAGCAGCCTAGCGAGTCATCTTATTTACTTTTTATCGCTGCACCGTTAGCGTCATACAATTACAGTGGAACCTCCGTCAACGTTACTCACCATTATACTCTACACCCTCATAGCTTAGTAGCCTTCCCTAAATCATAAAACGGACCTCTGAAGTCACATAACTTTCTTCTCAAAATGATCGAACGGACCAATGAATGGAAAAACGGATCCCTAAATGATAAACCGGATGCCTAAATGATAAACCGGATGCCTAAATGATAAAACGGACCCCTAAATGATAAACCGGATGTCTAAATGATAAAACGGACCCCTAAATGATAAACCGGATGCCTAAACGATAAAACGGACCCGTAAATGATAAACCGGATCCCCAAATGATAAAACGGACCCCTAAATGATAAACCGGATGCCTAAATGATAAAACGGACCCCTAAATGATAAACCGGATGCCAAAACGATAAAACGGACCCGTAAATGATAAACCGGATCCCTAAATGATAAAACGGACCTTTGAATGATAGAACGGATCCCTAAATGATAAAACGGACCTCTGAAAACTTTGAACTTTCTTCTAAAAGCTATCCGTACCATCGGCGCGCACATGCGCACTGATCACCCAGGCCGGGTCGCCATCTTGCGAATGTGCGACCGTGCTCGATCGGCAAAATGGTAGTTTTTGAGAGAAAATATAAGTTTGAGAGTAACTTACGAGAGATCCGACTGTACGGTTCTTCTTTGCCGAGTTACGGGAATTCGAGAGAGTGACACAGCGAGTACACACAGAGTAGAATAGAGCCTAGTTACGCAAGTTGATCCCGAGGCCTCGCGAGTCGAGACCCGCGATTTAGCTACTGCGACTCATTCTCGCGTGCGCGTATCTCATCGTTACGTCTTCCGTCTGTCTTTGCCTCGATCCTCGCGATCGTCGCTTTTTCAGCTCTCCACGTCCCCCCCCCCCCCCCCCCCCTCTCATTCGCTCGGACCGGTAAACTCGGAAATATACGTGACTGCAATAACGTATCACATAGTATTGTGTTGCGTGTACATGCGCCACGGTGTATCGTAAAATGGACTTTGATTCTCGGGGACAGAAACTTCACAAAAGATCCTACAGCTTGTTTTCATTAACTAGATTATAATTAATTCAACCGTTTCTGTCGCTGACTACATTCACGATGAATTCCAAAGACTTTCGAAACTCATGACACACGTTCTTTTACACACTTTCCTGTGTTCCTTAATTCACATGTTTCTTTCACTGATTGCATTCGAGGTACATTCCAGAGAAAAGTTCAAAATATTCTCTATAACGTCACTTCGGGTTTGAAAATCTCAGTTTTTAACCGGAAGTGACGTCGTACGGAAAAATGTCACTTCCGATTTCTAAACCTGAGGTTTGAAATCGGAAGTGACATTTTTCCGTACGACGGCACTTCCGGTTGAAAACTGAGATTTTCGCGGGAGTGACGGGGAAACGTCACTCCCGGTTTGAAAATCTCACTTTTCAACCGGAAGTGACGTCGTATGGGAAAACGTCACTTTCGGTATCGAACCTCGGTTTTCGACCGGAAGTGACGTTACGCGATGTGACGTCGTACGGGAAAACGTCACTTTTGGTTTCAAAATCGTAGTTCTTTTACCTGAAGTGACGTCACACAGGAAAACGTCAATTCTGGCTTCAAAGTCTCGATTTTTGACAAAAAGGTGACGCTATACGGGAAAACGCCACTTCCGGTTTGAAAACGTCACTATTCAACCGGAAGTGACGTCGTACGGGAAAACGTCACTTCCGGTTTAAAGATCTCATTTTTCGGCCGAAATTGACGTCATTCCAGAACGACGTCACTTCCGGTCGAAAAATTAGATTTACAAAACCGAAAGCGACGTTGCAGAGCATTTTTTGTTGAATTTTCTCTGAAATGCATCTCGAATGCAGCCTGTGACAGAAACGTGTGAATCGGGGAACAAAGGAAAGTGGATAAAAGAACGCGTGCGACACGACTCAGATGTATTTTGAATTCCTCCGTGAATGTAGCCAGTGACAAAGACGGATCTGCGAGAGCAGACGAGTCGCGAAAAACATCGCGTCATTGGCAAATGTATCGTCGTCGCAAGCGTCCGATGTTGCAGACATAGTTGTACGAGTGAGTACACTTTCCAGGCTCTCGATTTCGGCAGCCAGTCGATGGATACGCGCAGTTAAAAAAAAAACCGATCCGATAAGCTCGAACTTTTAGCGAAATAGCGTAATGGGATCCGAACGGGCGCTGTGGAAGCATCAGCGAGAATAGAAACGAGCACTGGAGGATGAATGGGAAGGAACTCGAAATAGGCACTTTGCCAGATTGCCGCGCGCAACGTGCGAGCCGGCACATAAACGAACAAGAACATGCGCGCACATCGGCGAGCTACCGATATTTCAGATCCGGACGATACCGGCGGGGGGAGGGGCTATAAATAATCGCGCGCGAGAGTCGTACAGAAAATTATAATATATCACGGAATTCCTCATGGATTTGCGAATGACGAAGGAATCGGTGGCAAAGGAGAACTCGCGCTCGGGGCACCCCGCCGAGAGCGGATATCTTGGTGAACGCCCGTACCCGCGCACTCGCTGCGTTTCTCGACGGAGGGGGAAAAAAAAATTGAATTAATATTGTACACCATATAAAAGCCACCTACCTCGGTTGCCTTTTCAGAACTGGCTGTTACATTCCCACCAGACCTACTGCAGTTGCTTTCCGCGCCCACTTCACAATTACGCAATATAAAACGCGTTTATAATAATAATAATAATATAACAATAACAGTCATTATTATTGGTATTATTGTTATTATAGCCATACAGCATGAAATATTTTTATATGATTTTGGAAATATTTTCGATCTTTACAAATCTTACGAAATATTTCTGAAATATTCTTTAAAAATATTCCAACGAAACGTTTCTTAAATATTGCAGAAACATAATTGATTCTCTCGACACATTTGAAATGTTTTTGAAACATAGTGTTAAAATATTTTGAAATATTTTTTATCTCATGTTTCACCGAAGTATTTCAACGAATGTTTCCGTGTTTATCCGGGTGTGTATATGCAATTTGGATCGGTGATGGAATCTTTCACATTTCGCTGAAATGTTCGTAAAAAAACTTTCTGCGAAACTTTTCTGAAACATTTCAATGTAAGATTTATGAACGGACAAAAAAATATTTTTAATCTATCAAAAAATTATTATGAATATTTTAAATATAAAAAAAACTATTTTCGAAACCTTTCAAAAATCTTTACGTGCCATGAGGGTAATGGCTCGAGCATGTTGGAAGGTATCGGCTATTAAAATTAATAGTGCATCACCCCATTAAATAGCTCAGAGCGGTTATTGGTATACAGGATTTTCTTGTATACCTTTGATTCCCCAACAATCTCGATCGTTCCAAACGAGAAGTGAAATCAATCGAACGAGACGCAACATTTTTCACTCCGATGTACCGAGTGCGTTGCTCTTTCGCGTGACCGGACGGAGCCGCGTTAGAGGGACGATCGACGGAATAACGTTGAATCTATTCCAGAGCGTGTCGAATTCAGCGCCCGCTCGCTTCCTCGCTCTCGTCTCTTAGATTATCGCGTCGGGCATGCAGTTGATCCGATTAACCTAGATCGTCGGAGGAGTCGACAATACACGCGGACAGGGCACGCCGGGGCAGCAGAAATCCCGAGACGTGACGGGTCACGTAGTCAATCCGCTATTATAATTTTAATTCGACTAACAGCATCAGCGCGCCGTCACGCGGCCTCACGATGCTCGATTAATGGTAAACAAACAGATAACATTTTTTCAAATTAATCGTAATAATGAATAAATTCAAACCAAACATGTATTTAAATCAAATATTTTTTTTAATCGAATATTCATTGGAATCGAATATTTATTGAAAATCGACTATTTGTTTAAATCGACTATTTGTTTAAATCGACTATTTGTTTAAATCGACTATTTGTTTAAATCGACTATTTGTTTAAATCGACTATTTGTTTAAATCGACTATTTGTTTAAATAGACTATTTGTTTAAATAGACTATTTGTTTAAATAGACTATTTGTTTGAATAGACTATTTGTTTAAATAGACTATTTGTTTAAATCGACTATCTGTTTGAATCGACGATTTATTTAAATCGAATATTTATTTTATTCGAAAATTTACTTTAATCGAATATTTGCTTCAATCAAATATGTATTTAAATCGAATATTTGATTTTCATAATCTTCTTTCTAAGCATCAGTGGGTTATAACCAGTGAAACGCGATAGCCGCGACGAATCTTGATATAATTTTAATATTCACGGACGAGTCTCGAGTGGTGGCCGCTCGGGCGTAAATAACCGTCGATGTGCACCAGATTATACGGAGACTCGAAAATCCAAGTGACACTGCGAGGGGAACTATAATCCGTCGGGACATTTTACCAGATCGTGATCGAGGATAGCGGCTGATATGGGGGGCTCGGTGGATGCGCCTACATGCTCCTCCTGGTCGTCGCGATGAAAGACATTACTCTGGACGCCCGCGTGCATATTATTACGGGCGAGTACGTTCCTCAGCGACAGTTAGAACAAGGCCAAAACAAGCTGAACCGAGCCGGGGACCGAGGAGAGAACGTCCCATGGACGGCGAGATACGACCATAGCGGAGAGGAAAAACAACAGGAATAAAAGGAAGAAAAGGACGACAAAGACCACGACCACGACGAGGAACGAAGCGGAGAGTCTTGCTCTTCCGATGCGAGAGGAGCGTGCGGAGAGGGCATCGCCCCGACCGTGACCTAGCCACCGCTTCTCCTTCGCATCCTATACTGCGTAAATTCAGTGCACAGTATGTTCCTCAAAGGCGCTGCAACACATCAATATTTTATTAATTTTTTAAATACTTTTTTATAAAAAGGAAAAATGTGTTTGAATCATTGGTGTATTTTTTGTTTATAGGAGAATTGATAATGTCGATTTTTTTTTTAATACTGAATAATGTAAATTTATGAGGGTCGAAGTTTGCTGGTCGAAAACATACTCACAGTTTGATCATCGATTGGCACAGGTGGCGAAGTACGAGCGGCGGGAGGGGAACTGTTATTTCTGAAAGAATATTAAAATCGAGTTGAGAATTGTAAACAGACGAGCACGTGTTGAATGTGCTGAAGACGTTAAATAGACAGTGATTGCTTTTGGGAGACCGTCGAGAGTGTAAACCGGAATCCGTGCGTAAGAATTACGCACCTCTGGTTGTTACGAGAAGACAGTCATTGCGCATGCGCGTAACGGAGTTAAAGTCCGTAATTCGATTGAAGGCATGAAATGAAGACTCGGTCGGTAACGAATCGATTTCCCTATTTTGTACGCGACTATCAATGTTTTGCACAAAAGGGAGTTAGGTTTTTACGCCTCTTTTTATATAATCTGCGGAAATCTACTTTGCTTTTGTCCGAAATATTAATCGTCGCGGAGAATGTAGGGCGATCGATTTGTTACCGACTGAGACTTTATCGTATGGCCTTGTCCTTATATGGAAAAAATTACACGAGGCATATATGGAAGAATATATACAGAGGTGCGTAAGGATTTGCGCACCTCTGTTTCTCCCGCGAAGACAGTCAGTGCGCATGCGCGTAACTCCACAACTCGATTAAGGGACTGCTTGGACCTTCCTGTTTTACCGACGGAACGAGGCGATTTCGTAGAATCTACTTTACATTATTAATGTGCTACGCATATTCTTCAAATTTTGCACGACTGCAATGCTCGCCATAAACGCCTTCGGCGTGCACTCGAATTTCGGTCGAAAAGCCCAAGAAATTAAGAAAATCGAATATTACAGATTGTCGCGAAAAGCAATATGGCCGCTCATAATTTCAATAGCATCGATTTTGTAGAACATAAAACATTCTGGACCTCACATACGTAAAACGGGAGCGCGCGCCGATTCTCTGAAATTCGCAGCATATTCCAAAATCGTCACAAAGTCTATTAAAAAATCCATGTAAAGTGTATTCTACGTTTACGTTTACTACTCTGAAGCGTTTATGTCAATATTATCGTCGGGCACGATTTGAAGTATATGCGTAACATATTAATAATTCTAAATTGAAACTAAGAAATCGTGCAGTTCCGTCGGTAAAAAGGGTAGGTAAGGAGTTAAAAACGGGTTCAAGCATCCCCTTAAGGGGAAGTGGAATATCGCGGTCGGTAATGAAAACTGTAATGAACTTTTCTCAAGGGTGCTAATTTTTTTTGAGGAAAAAGCAAATTTGATCCGGATGCACACGGTAATTTCGCATACGGCCCGAATTCGTCTTTTTCTCGAAAAAAAATTAGCACCATTGAATAAAGTTAATTTGAAAATTGCAACTATCTCTCTCACACTCACGACCCCGTCACGTGACTTTCACTTCACCTTAAGGGCATCAAATAAAGACTCTGTCGGTAACGAATCTGTTTCCCCTACCTTCTCCGCGACTACGTTTCGGACAGAAGGAAATTAGGCATGTCTATATATAACATACGAATACCGAATTCGTTTCTATCCGAAATATAAGTAGTCGCGGAGAAAATATCTATCATCGCGTGTTCTTGACCTTACGTGGAAAAAAAATTACACTCGGCACACATCGAAAAAAACATATCTATAATAACACATATCTGCGACATAAAAAATATATTTTTATCTAAACGTGTTATGTCTCTAATATATATCCTGCGTATATTTGATTTCCATACGGGACGAGAGACCTCGATTATATGACTACCAGTACGAAATTACACAATCGTCTCGGTTATCTGCGTGCGCCGTTTATTCTTTAATAAAACCCGGATTTATCGAACCCGGAAGATATCGTAACGTAGTGTATGTATTCTCGTCGACGAGGTCGAGACACACCCACGTATCGAGTCTCGCCAGACAGTTATTTTTGTTTTTAAATATACTTGCCGTGTCCCCGACCGCCCGGCGAGACTCGCCGGAGCGACGCATTGTTACCGACCGAGTGTTTTTATCGCCGTCGACTTTGAGGTTAAGAGTCGGCCGGGACATAGATCGTCGGTTGGAGGACAATGCAATCGTCGTTGTTTCTCTCGGCACTGCAGCGACGAATATTGCTCCCGTATTTTCCCCTCCTTTGGTTTCTCCTTCCGCCGATCCGGTTGTGGACGTCCTCGCACAGTTGGGATGTACAGTTGGGTTGACCTGACGCAAACGAACGAACGAACGCGCGGATTCTACGTCTGCGACGAGCGAGATCGACTCGCGAACGCCGTGAGTGCAGCGGCGGCGAATAAAAAACATTGCGCAGAGCGGTCAGTTCGGATTGCTACAAATGCTGCCAACAGAGACGAGGACTCGGGAAAGGTTGACCGACTGCGGCGACGGGCGGCGCTGTTCGCGGTTACAGTTTATTTACATTCGGCCGGCAACCTCGGCGAACCCCTCTGGCGCTCTCGATTTTATTTATTTTTATATTTTATTTATTTAACGGAATTCCCCTTCACAATCGAAATGTAATATATAATAAATCCTAAATGAAGAGCTCCAGAGTAATAAGACATAAAAACTAAGAAAGTTAAAAACACTTAAGTCTACACTGTGAAAATAAATTGGAAATTTAATGTACTGGAAATTGAAATTTGCTCACATTACTTACATCGATTGAACATTAATGTACATTTATTGTAAACTAAAAATACGAGACATTAAAATTAGAAATCTTTTGTCTGAAATTTATTTTAAAAATTCGATTAAAAATACAAATTTGACTGTAAAATTGCGAGGCACATGTGTGTAAAATTTGAGAAACAATTTATGTAAAAAAACTTCCAATACCGTCCATTAATTTTCAAACAATTTTTTTACAGTGTACGATCTGTAAAAGACTGAATAGTTGGATGCACTTAAGTTTGCTTAGTAAAGTTTTTAACACTTCACTTGAGACTCGCGCGTGACATAGGCGCCTCTTTTTTATTTCTTCATTCATTATTTATTTTATTTTATTTATTTTCATCGAAATATTAATAGCGCGAAGCATAACGAGAGTATCGGCTACGGAGGAATCGTTTTGCATGGCATTACCCGTGATATTCACCGGGGCTCGATTTCTCCGTGCAATCTCGGATGGCACGCTCGGCTTGACGGATAAATCGAAGATCGCCGATCGGCTCTCTCGTCTCGGATCGGAAAACTGTTCATTGTTCATTCCATCGAATCTTCTCGAGTTATTCTCTGGGCTGCGCAGGTGCTGTCGGATGCTCGATGGGATTAGTGTCGATTATTTCGTTCTACTCGCAGAGCCGTCCACGGGACGACTTCGTAAAACGTTGCCCGCCGCTGTTGTAAACACACGGACGCGGCGTAGCCGCCGGACTCCACCCGACTGCACCCAGTTCCTCAAAGCGGAGACGGAAGCAATGTTTCGGTCGAGCGAACAACAAGAACGAGGGACGAATAGAATAGTGTGGCCACTGTACTGACTATATAACTGCGCTATGTAGATCTCGAAATTAACACTAATCATAGCAATTAAGTATCGTGTACGGATATGCAGAGAAGGTACACGACTCGACAGTTTCGTTCTCCTTAAGCTCGCCCCCCCCCCCCCCCCCCCCCTCCAGCCGTTTTTGCATTTAAGAGAGTCGGTGGATTTCTTAAATTCTTTCCGCGTTCGGAATTATGTAATTGAAAATGTATAACATGTACGAAGATAAACAGTTGTTTTTAAAATTCCTTTAAAAATTATTGAGATGACATGCGTCTGTCGGTAACAAAACGGCTTACGTGTTTTCTATGAGTTTGGTAATATTTTCTTACGAAAGGAAATTAGGTTCTTTCGTGTATTAATCTATAAAGCAGTGTGGAGGAAAAGCAACATCTCTTTTAGTTAAGATATTTGTTACTTCTACCAACAATTATCACAAGCTGTAAATAATGGAACTTCGTTGACATTAAATATCATTTTGTTTTAAAGGAACATTTTAATGGAACAAATGTTTAATTGTCGTTGCCGTATTGGCTCTTGCGAAAGTGCGAGTGGGCACATTTTCTCATGTGCAAAATTTGACCAATTCTATTACGATAAATCTTAGAATTTCTGGTAGGGAAAATGATAATAATTCGGAGGTGAACGCCTCAGACAGTTAGACGTGAGTCTCATGGAAATCGCCAGTTGGGCAGACGTATCGACACTTCGCTACGGCACTGCTCGGACAATAATTTGGTCAGTTATTTATTTATTATTTATTCATTTATTTTACGGGATTCAATCCTTTATATATAACATCAAAAATATCATATTATGAAATTACAGTATCAACCGCGTGATTTTTTTTTTTTTAAGCGCGGCAAAAAGGTAGAAAACAGTCGTTTAATAATCGTTTCATTATTATAAACATTCTTATTAGCAATATAATTTATAGTAACTTATAGGAATAGTAAATGGCATCACCGTTTTATAACCCACATATTAAAAACTTATCATAGCAATCGTTGACTTACGTCGATCGTTAAAACGAACAAAATGCACAGCACTGTGATTATCGAACCGTGTTGTAAACATATCTCGCTTAGTATTATTTTAACTACCAGTTTAGATAAAAAAATAAATTATCACATTGACTTTGCAGTTATTCTTTTTTTTTTATTTCGCACGCAATCCGTAGGGCTTGTGGCTAGTCGGTAATCACTATTTTCAGTGTAATATGAGACTTATTGTCTTTGAAACGTAAACAATTATTATTTTTTTTTTTTTTTTATTTCGCACAAAAACCGCGGGGCGTTGCGTCGATTTCCACTATTTTCAATGTAATGTTGGATTTATTGCGAAATTGCGAAGAGAAATTACGTTTAACTTGAAAGTTAACGGCTTGTAATGTTAACGGTACCCAGGTAAGTCAAACCTTGGCACGTGGGTTCTCGAATTTATCTTTTCGATTAAATGTATCATACCTCTGTGTAACACAATAGATAAAAATGGCAGTTATGTATCTCAGGAAGCTGAGTATCGGCCAGAAAATAGTTAACGACTACCCGAACTTATCGACACATATCCAGACACTTAATTGTAATATAAATATCTCTGACATTTTCTTATACATAAGGGAACATTTAGCTAAACGATGCCTTTGTGATCTTGATCCCTCATGTTTCGACGATAGCAGTCGCCGAAGACGATTCTCAAGCTTGTCGGTGAGAAACCCTATGGGTCTAACACGACTGGAAATGGATGAAATTAATGATAAAATGAATGTAAAAAAATCCAATATGAATGTAATGAAAAAGTGATTATAATACTGGATCACGGTGTTATTTGTACTTGCGCGACATGTATCCATTTAACATGTATTAGTCGTGCAAGTATTCGTCTTGGAAGCTGCTGCATTGGTTTCGGACACATCGTGCGATTCACCAGATTTTTTTACAGCCATTCGACAAAAAACCTCTTCAAACAAGCCGGGATGTGACCAAATCATTACTCTAAAGCCAGTTGTCGTCACAACATCAGACGCATAAGAGCAGATGAAACTTATGACTCGTGACTTTAATCGATCAGCCCTGTGAAGATCAGCCAGTATCAAAGTATCCGCTGCATTCTCTACCGTGAGACTGGCGTGCAGTGCCTCTTCGCACATGATCTTCAATTCCCCAAGTGCGTACTTGTTTGCGGCAGCCAGTAGACCAACTGCGGTTTCTTGTATATGATTTACTGTGCCGGTGTAGAGGAAATGCAACATCTCTTTTACCACCTCGTCGTCGATATCAATTATATCGATGCAACTTTGGTTTTTTCTTCGTTTTTTTTGTTGCGTATCGTGCTCGAACATCGCAGAGAATACAGGACTTTGAGCCGCCAGTACAATCTTGTGAGCTCGAAATTCTTTGCCGCGAGCGGTAATCGTGACGTCGCTGAATTTTTTTGTTTCAAACAATTGTCCAATCTTTGCAAGCAGATGGTTTCTCGGCTCTGTATACTGTATTACACTCAGACTTTCTGGTGTCTCCGAAATATCCGTTCGAACCTCGATTTCGCAGAGTAGCACGAGATCGTCGTTGTGCATTAGTCTGCGCGTCTTGTCCAATAGAACATTCTGTTCGACGAATTTGATCCATACGTGTGGTTTCTTGATTACAAACTTATCGGGTTGTCGCGCAAGTTGTAGAGTCCTTCTTGCCCCGTTTGCATCTACAACACTCATCGTCACCCTTGCTATGACTTCGGATTTTTTTGCAGCCAAAAGTTGAATGAAGAACGATAAATACTCTTTGCATTCTTCGTTGTAACCCTTTGGATAAAGCGTCAAGCACCATTCGGTTGTGTCTTGTTCCTCTTCGCCCCTCAAAGCTAAGGTCACAGATGGGAGTAGCTCACATGCTTTTTGCTGCCACAAGCTGAAGTTATTTATCGTCCACGTGTGGCTGAACTGCGCGACCTTGAAATTCGTGCGAGAGCAGCTCTCTGCAACTACGATGTTTACATCGTTTGCGGTGGACGTGGCCATACTTTTACTACGAAGATGTAACTGCGATAAAATTTTATCAGCTTTGAAGCCCGCCAAACCCTCCAAACACTGCGAGTACGTAAATCAGGTGTGTCTTCGTGTTCTTCTTGAGACGAGTATGGCACCGGGTTGTTACCGGATGTAACCTCGCTTACCCGGCGCGTTTCTACTACCACATGTGCAGTTTCAAGCCGGTAAGCATAAGGTTTAGGTCGAAAATCTCGAATAATGAGAATAATAAATATGAACCATCTTTGGATTTCAATTTTTTTCTTTGTATTTTACGTGCACCGAAACGTGTATTTTACGTGGCCGATGGTATTCTTGCAGGTAGAGCGAGCGGGACAGTGGCGCGAAACTGTCGGGTGGGACGACATAAGCATATAATAATAATAATACAATAGACTATATAGAGGGCGCTTCGCGCGCTGCTGAGATTGCTTGGCGCTGGGATGCCCAACCTGTGTTCTTTTAATTCACAAGTTTCTGTCGCTTTTCTATGGAATGTATTCGAGATACATTCCATAGAAAAATTAAAAGTATTCTCTGTAATGTTACTTCCGGTTTAAAAACCTTACATTGAAATCGAAAGTGACGTCAGACGGGAAAAAGTCCATTCCGTTTTCAAAATCTCGGCTTTTGACCGGAACTGACGTCATACCGAATAACGTCACTTGGAGAATCCCAGTTTTCAACCGGAAATAATGTCGTACGGAAAATGTCACTTCGGGTAAAGCATCGCGAGAATTTTTCAAATTTCTGGGTGTGACGTCACTTCCGGTTTAATAGTGAGATTTTCAAACCGGAAGTGGTGTTACAGAGACTTTTTTTTTCTCTGGAATGTATCTCGAATGCAGCCAGTCACAGAAACTTGAATTCAGGGACAATGGAAAGTAGGTAAAAGAACATGTGTGATATTATTGTACCGCCGGTTATATCATACATGTTACATATGGCCACAAAAAAAACTTACAAACATTAATTCACAGGTATTACGTATTCTAAAATAGAAAAATTAAAAATAGTTGTAAAAACTCTTTACAATTTGACTTTTGGTCGTCGATCGGTCTTTACTCGTATAAGTATCTGTATCACTAAATCTACTGTATAAATAATTTTCAAAACTTTCATCTCAGACATATAAAAATGAAAGACATAAAAGAAAATAATGAAAAAACTGTTTCAATCAATGATGCAACGAAGTGGGTGAAATCGACCAATAAAGATTTTGACTATATAAAGAATGTCTCGACTGGTAAGCGGACTGCACAAAATTGAACATTTCGGAACGTTAATACAATTTTTTGGTCGGAAGTGACGTCATATCAGAATCCCATCACTTCTGGTACGTTGACGTCATATCGGTTTCGCGTCACTTCTGGTACGTTGACGTACTACTCGTGTAGTGTCACTTCCGGTCGAAAAATGAGATTTTCGGACCGGAATTGACGTATTGCCCGTATGATGCCACTTCCGGGCGAAAAATGAGAGTTCAGTCGTTCGGCGGTTTCGGAGAAAACTGTCCTTTAATAATTGTTTCATTATTATAAACATTCTTATTAGTAATGCAACTTATAGTAACTTATAGGAATAGTAGATGACATCACTGTTTTATAACTCACGTATTAAAAACTTATGATAGTAATCGTTAACTTACGTTGATCGACAAAACGATCAAAATGCACAGCATTGTGATTATCGAACCGTCTTATAAACATATCGTGCGTAGTATCATTTTAACAAGCAGTTTAGATAAAAATTAAATCTAACATTGATTTTGCAGTTATTATTTTTTTTTTATTTCGCACAAAATCCGTGGGGCGTTTCGTCGAATTTCACTATTTTCAGTGTAATATTAGATTGATTGTCTTTGAAACGAAAATAATTACACATCGCTGTGAAATTGTGAAGAAACATTAATTTTAACTTGTACATTAAGGGCTTGTAATGTTAACGATATCCAGGTAAGCCAAACCTTGGCGCGTGAATTCTCGGATTTCTTTTTTTGATTAGATGTATCGTTGTACCTTTGTGTAACACTGTGGTTAACGACTATCCGAACTTACTAGCGCACATTCAGAAACTGAATTGTAATATAAATATCTCTGACCTTTTCTTATACATAACGGAACAATATTTTAGCTTCCTCATCTTGTCACCCTCCAAAGCGGGAGAAAACGATACGTTTATGATATTGATGCATCCACTTGTCAATCCGTATTACGAAACGTATTTCGATAATAGCAGTCGCCAACGACGATTTTCAAGCTTGTCGATGAGAAAAACCTATGGGTTTAATATGACTGGAAATGAAAATAATTAATGCTAAAATTAATATAAAAAAATTCAATATGAATTCAATGAAAAAACAAGGTTCCTCTATGAGGAAGCAATTGTTACAAGTGTAATTTGTACCTGCCAAAGATGTATCCATTCAACATGTATTTGTCGCAGAAGCATTCGACTTGAAAGCTGAAGCATGGGTTTCAGAAGCATTGTGCGAGTCACCATTCTTTTTTTGTGCCACTCGACAAAAAACCTCTGCGAACAAACTGGGATGTGACAGAATCATTGCTTGGAAGCCAGCTGTAGTCACCACATCGGCCGCGTGAGAGCAGATGAAACTCATGGCTCGTGACTTCAATTGATCAGCGTCATGAAGATCAGCCAGTTTCAAAGTATCCGCTGCATTCTCTACCGTGAGACCGACGCGCAGTGCCTCTTCGCACATGATTTTCAGTTCCTGAAGCGCGTACTTGTTTGCAGCAGCCAATAGACCAACTGTGTTTTCATTTATGTTATTCACTGTGCCAGTGTAGAGATAAAGCAACATCTCTTTGACCACCTCGTCATCGATGTCAATCATATTGATGCAACTTTGTTTTGTTTCTTCTGTATCGTGCTCGAACATTGCAGAGAATACAGGACTTTGAGCAGCCAGTATATTTTTGTGAGCTTGAAACTTTGTTTCGCGTACAGTAATCGTGACGTCGCTAAATTTTTTTGTTTCAAACAGTTGTCCAATCTTTGCGAGGAGATGGCTTTTCGGCTCTGCATACTTTATTACATTGAGATTTTCTAGTGTCTCAGAAATATCTGTGAGAACTTGGATTTCGCAGAACAACACAAGACTGTCATCCTGCATTATTCCGCTTGTCTTGTTCAATAGATCATCATTCTGTTTGACAAATTTGTCGAATCCGGTTGATGTGTTGATTACAAATGTATTGACTGGTCCTGAAGATTGTACAGTAAGTCTTGCTCCTTTTGCATCTACAATACCCATTGTAAACCTTGCTTTGAGTTCTGATTTTTTGGTAGCCAAAAGCTTGATGTACAACGATAAATACTCTTTGCTCTTTTCGGTATGACCTTTTGGATAAAGCCTCAGGCACCATTCGGTTGTGTCGTGTTCCTCTCCGACCCTCAAAGGAAAAGTCACAGATTGCAAGACCTCGCCTACTTTTTGCTCGCAAAAGCTGAAGTTCCTTATCGTCCACGTGTGGCTGATCTTCGCGACCTTAAAATTCGTGCACGAGCGACTGTCTTCAACTGGGATGTTCACATCGTTTGCAGTGGACGAGTCCATACTGTTGCTACAGTGATATGACTGCGATAAAAGTTTATCAACTTTGAAGCTCGTCAAAGGTTCGAAACACTTTGCGAGTACGTGAATGAGGTGACTTCTTTCTTCTTGAGACGAGTGTGGCACCGAGTCGTTACCGGACACAATCTCGCTTACCCGGCGCCTTTCTAGTACCGTCCAGATTCGCAGCTTCAAGCCGGTGAGCAAATCGGTGAGGTTGACGGACGTAGTTGAAAATCTTGATTAATGAGAATAATAAGTATTAACAACCTTTGGACGTTTTATTTATTTTTCTTCTTTGTGTTTTACGTGACCGAAATGACCGATGGTATACTTACAAGAATCGGGAGAGCAGGACAATGGCGCGATACTGTCGGGTGGGACGAGCTAGCCGTATGGGCGTCGCTAGTCGCTAGTAGTAGTAATGTCGTAAGGAGAAACGTCACTTCCTGTAAAACACCGGAAGTGGCGTCTCAACAACATTTTTCAAGTTTCTCATATGACATCACTTCCGATCGAAATACGAGACTTCCAAACCGGAACTGATTCATTTCCGGCGTTATGTCACTTCCGGTCGAAGATTGAAATTTTTCAAACCGGAAGTGATGTATTTCCGATAGATGTCGAAAACGAAATGTCCGATATCTATATTGCATAGTCCATAGCGAGGGCGCAAAGCCCTCGAGCCACAACAACCTGCTAGCTGAAGCATAAAAACAAGATATGCATTGTCGTAAATAAATGCAGTCGGTATTAAGGTTTTCCTGTTTATGTTGCAGAGGCGACGCGTAGGATGGACCCATCAATGCGAGGAATTGCGCTACATTGAAGAGGAGGATCCTTCGAGTCGAGGGGAGAGCTGGCGGAGGTACGACGACGATGCCGTCCTCTCAAACAGCCGCTACCGAGCGGCGAAACGAGAGAATTGTGAGTTCAAAATATTTTGCATTGTATATAAAGAAAAAAAAAAAAAATAATTAACATCCGGAATGTTCTCGTATCGTACGCGGCCTCCCTTACATCGCTAGCTTCTCTATCGTCGCCATCGATTACATGAGAGAGATTGCCGGAGAGTCGCCCGGATTGGCATTTTATCCTCGGAGGAGACGAATAGGGCCACAGCGATTGTACGGCCTCTCGGCTGTTCCCGACAAATCGATTGTGAATTCCGTCCGTTATGCATCCAGTGTATGCGTGTGTGTACGCGTGAGCGCGCGCGTGCGAGAAAGCAGAGTCGCTTCTTCGAGGGCTTCGTGCCCGCGGTCGCTGACGCAGTCGAGTGATTCGCGAGTTACACATTTCTCACGGCTTTGTGACCGTGCGAATGGGAACAGTTTTTATTTGTTTTGAATAACCAGAGAATAATCGATAAGTAACATTGTAATGAATTTTCATCACAGGTCACTCACGAACCTCCGAAATTAAAGACGACACTGAAAACACCACCGAAACAAGCCACGAATCCTCTGCAGTTCGTCAAAGTCGGCCCTTGCTCGCTGTACCGGACTGCTCAAGAGCAGCTTCAAAAAGTTCAAGAGGTGAAGAAAATAAAGCAAGAGGTACGAGATGATCCGGAGGACTGGCAATCGGTGAGTCGAATAAATTATTTTCTTCCGATAAAGTTTTAAAAAATGTAATAACATCGATCATTGGTTTCATCCGATAAAGTTTAAAAAATGTAATAACATCGATAATCGATCCATTGATCCATCGATCCGTCGATCTGTCGATCGGTCCATCCATTGATCCGTCGATCCGTCGATCCATTGATTCGTTGATCCGTTGATCCGTCGATCCGTTGATCCGTCGATCCGTTGATCCGTCGATCTGTCAATCCGTCGATCCGTTGATCCGTCGATCTGTCAATCCGTCGATCCATCGATCCTTGAAAAAAAATCGATTATGGACGCTTTAATCGAGGATTTTTTTTAAATGATAATTTCAGAACTTGGATAATTGGAAGAGCAGCCGAAGGAAGCGGCAGGAGCACATCATCGAACGGGTAGTCGAGGTGAAGAAGCTCGAGCTCGAGGAGCACGACAGGCAGAGACGACGAAGCAAAACGTTCTCGGAGATGATGGAGGAGCGCGGTAGTCGGGGAAGAAAATTGAGCATGAGCCTGGCGATGTATCACGAGGAGGACGCGAACGACCTGAGCGATCTGGGTATTGGCACGAGCAGCGGAAAGAGCTCGGTCAGCGGGGACACTCACGACGACACGCAGAGCGTACTCGTGAGTGACGATTTTTTTTTATACCGTCAAAGTTTTCTCCGCGCCCGATCGATTAATTAAATTGTTCCATTGATGGTTTAACGTTTAAAATATCAAAAAATCAACTGTATTAAAGATGCCAAGAACATTTATTTTGCATAATAATAATGTCAAAAAGTTATTAACAGATTGCCAAAAAAAATTGTCCAACAACTAAGTAGTAAACCTTTTTTTTATTCTTTTCAAATGAATTCGTTGATTTTGTCGAAGTCGCATTAATTTTTTCAGGAATTTCTTACATTTTTGAATTTTCCATTTGGCAATTTTTATTTAACGCCACAACTAAGGAACCGTCGGCCCAATCGCCTCGAAACTTTTTGGGTGCACCGTGGAATCGTGATACGGAAACATATTCGTGCCTCTGCATCGCTTTTTAAAATTAACGAAAAAAAAAAAAAAAACATTAAGAAAATTGTGAAAAAATTCATATGATTTCTAAAAAATCAAGGGATTCATTTAAAATGAGAAGATAAGAGATCTCGTGATTTTTTGTCGAACAATTAATTTTTCAAATAATTTCTTAATCACTTTTATGGAATTGTTATTATACAAAATCAAAGGTCTTGACATCATTGATACGGCTGATTTTTTCTCAGATCTCCGGACACTCGCAAAGTACACGCAGAGCGTACTCGTGGTTTTTTTTTTATACCTTAAAACTTTTTCACCCCCAATCGATTTATCAATTTATCCCGTCGTTTATCGTTTCAGAGCGACCGTGACAGCGAAATCGAGAAGAACCACTCTGACCTGGAGAGCGTGGCGAACGAGAACGGAAACGCCAACGAGAACATGAACCGAACGGAGAGCGACGAGACGCCCGCGACGGACACGTCGAGCAGGACGAGCGTCGTCAAGAAGCCATCGTCGTTCGCCGACAGATTTCACAACGACAACGACACTCGAGCGTACGATCCGGTAATTCCGGCAACGGCGAGCTCGCCGGAGCCCGAAGAGTACACGTACGAGGGCGCGATACGCGGTTACGTCTCGAGAGTGACGCAGAACATACCCAGAAGATCGCTGGTCAATCTCGACGTGAAGCTCGACAACGCGAATCCGAACGACAACGACGAGACCGGAAACGAGGACAAGAACAGCGGCGTCGCAGTCGTCAAGGTCGACGTGCTGAAGAGACGCGAGATATTCGAGAAAGCAGCTCAGATCAAGACCGAGACTCGAGCAAACAACATAAACAACAACAACAATAACAACAACAACAACAACGTCGCCCATTCGTCGAGCACGAAGTCGATAAAGGAGCGTCTCTCCAGTCTGGAGAAGCAGAGCGGCGAGGTCGAGAGCGCCGAGAAGGACGCGAGAGCGATGAAGCGTCTGTCGGGCGACATGAGCTCGATTCGCGAGCGTTTCTCCCATCTGGAGAAACAGACGAGCGAGCGCGAGAGCAAAGTCTCGAGTCGCGAAGCGAGCTCCGCGGAGCTGGAGAGCGCGAGACGACTCTCCGGTCTTGAGAAATACGGCGCGGAGTCTCCGAAGATCGGGGCGGCCGGACAAGCGACGTTCTCCCAGAACGGCGACGGAATCGCCGCTGCTATGTTCAAGGATCGTCTGGTGCGCCTGGACGCGAGCGCCAAGAGCAAAGAGGCATCGAAGAAGAATCCTCTCGACAAGCAACTGATGCGTTTCGTAAACGAGGAGAATTCGACGCCGAGCGAGAGGAGTTTGTCGCCGGACACGGAGTACAGAGTTCCGCGCGCTGCCTTCCACAGGAGTTTGGACTCGCTCGACGCGGATGCATCCAGCGGACCGGACACCTTCGAGCGCGTTCAGAGCCTCGAGGAGCTCGACTACTCGAACAGATATCCGCCGTCGAGCTCGTCGGCGGAACTCCTCAACGACACGGATCGCGAGGACTCGGGAATACACACCGCTGATGTGAGCTGCGCTGTCAGCCAGGCCGACGAGAACGTCGAGGAGGAGCTCGTGCATCAGCCCGAGACCATCGTTGAGCGGCAGGAGACGACGCTCGACGACGAGGAATCGTTGAAGATCGAGGAAAGGAACGTTGAGCGAATTACCGAGGAATCGAATGTAGCCGAGGTTGCGGACTCGGGGCTCGGTGCGATCGCTGTCGACGGCACGCAGCAAGCTGCGACATCAGCTGTAGCGACCAAGGTGAGCGCTTCTCGGCTCGTATGGCCACGAGGACGATTTTTTTTTTTTGTACGTACGCTCACTCGACTCGAAGTACACCATCGACACGTTGTTTTTCATCTCTGGTTGCGGGACAATTAACTCTTTTGCATTCTAGGTGAACTCTCTCTTGTTTCCTAGAAGTTTTTTTTTTTTTTTTTTACTTTTCCTTTACGTGCTGTGGCTTTGGAACGATCTACTTTACTTAACGGTGTACCGTTACGAGAATTATCGTGACAAAACACGTCACAGACGATTATATAGAAATCGCAGCCGTTTTGAGGTGAACACCGTAAGCACGCAAGAAATACAGCGAAAGTAAACGCGTAATCAATAAAAATAGACTAAGACACTGGCATAAGAATTTGGTCCAAGAAATGGGGCGATTTCCAATTTTTTTTTAATACGCGTTTGAGAAGTTTGAGTTTTTTTTATTGAAAAATATCAATTAACGGACTTATTAACAATTAAAAAATAACAATTGACATCGGACATTGTATCTCGAAATCTATTCGTTCGATTGAGTTGAAATTTAGACGGATCCTTGATTATAAAATTTTCTATCTAATGACCGGATGATTTTTAAAAATGTTCATTTATTTGTTAATAACGACCTTAATCGTTCGTGCTTAATAAATAATTAAACTTTTTTTTTAACATCCGGTAATTAGCTAGAAAATGTTATAATCAAGGATCTGTCCAAATTTCAACACAATCGGACGAATGGATTTTGAGATACGATATCCGATGTTAATTGTTAATAATTCCGTTGACAATTAATATTTGTCAATTACAAAAAAACTCAAGCTTCATAACCGATTGTACTAACATTGTGTAAAAATCCTTATTGGTTTTAGCGACAATCTGTAGTATTCGATTTTCTTCATTTCTTGGACGTTTTCAACCGAAATTCAAGTGCACACCGAACCGTTTATGGTCAGCATTACAGCCCTGCAAAATTTGAAGAATATGCGTAGCATATTAAAGTGAAGTGAAGGTCACGTGACGGGGCCATGAGTGTGAGAGAGATGTAGTTGCAATTTTCAAATTACCTTTATTCAATGGTTCTAATTTTTTTGAGTACAAGATGAATTCGGGCCGGATGCGAAATTACCGTGTGCATCCGGCGCGAATTTGCTTTTCCCTCAAAAAAAAAAAAAAAAATGAGCACCCTTGAGAAAAGTTCATTACAGTTTTCACTACCGACCGCGATATTTCACTTCCCCTTAACGATGTAAAGTCGATTCTACGAAATCGTTCCGTCGGTAAAACAGGAAGGTCCAATAGCCCCTTAAGCGAACTATAAAATATAATCAAAGCACTATTGATTGAACATATAGATTGAAATCTATGAATAACGTCATCATAGATAGAATATTACGTAATTCTAAAGAGGTCCCTGACGAGGATCGAAACGTAAAGATTGAATAACAAGAAGAGGACTCCTAAAATAAACTGTTCCAAAAAGCCGCAGCACGTAAAGGAAAAGTTATCTCATCGGTCACGACCCTCGACAACTATACTATTTATTTTTTATTTTTACATACTCTCACTCGACCAAATCACACATTACTTCTCATCTCTGGTTGTGGGACAACTAACTCGTCTAAATTCCTGGTGAACTCTCTCTGGTTTCCTAGGATACGGCTGACACTTGTTCCTCTGCTTCGGGGACACCGTCGAATAAAAAAAATAGCCCGACGACGAATTTAACGCCGCCGAATAGATGTAAACCGATTAGCGAGAAAGCTAGCTGCGGGACGCGCCCGATAGTTTATCAGAGTCCAAGGATACCGCCGCGAAGAGCGCCGCCCGAGAGTTCCAAGGACGAGATCCCTGCGGAGCCACTCCTCGACATCAACACCGACGAGGCAACGAATTCGCCGACTCTTCCCGTCGCCGCAAGTTCGACCGAGCCGCAGAGATGCAAAGCCGACGAGTCGACGCTGGAGCTCGCGCGAGCCGAGGGCGACGATTCCACCAGCCACCCCGTCGTCGGCAAGTCGTCCGGCAACGCCCAGGACGCGAAGAGATCCGTCTCGAAGATCCCGACGCCGCTTCCTCGCAAGAGTTTGGTCGTCAAGCACGTCCCGAGCCCGGCCAGAGTCCCGCCGCAGCAGAAATTAACGAGCAAACCGACCGGAAGTGCCCACTCGAAAATTCCCTTCTCGACCGCGACGAGCCAGTCGAGCAAGGCTCCGGACGAGTGCGGCTTCGCGGAGAAGCAGCCCGAACGACGCAGGACGGTGGTCGAGGTCTGCGAGAAGGTGTCCCAGGACGAGACTTCCAGTCCGCCGGTAACGCCCTTCATCACCGTCGTGAGAATCGGCAAGGAGCGAAGCAGCGAGGTCAGAACGGGGGACGAACAGGCCCGCGAAGCCGCCTCGCGAAAGTGCTGAGTCCCTCACGAAACCCCCCTCACGTGTAGCAAATACGCACATGAACGATCCGCCTTTTGCCCCGACAAAGAAAAAACTCTTGTATATAGAGAAGATAATAATGATAGTAGTAGGTGAGGCGGTGAGTCGCCGAGCCACCGCAGTGTAAATAGATTGTACCGAGAACGCGCAAGGGCCACCACGGATCGTCTGTGCAGCGGCGGTCGGGAAGGCGCCGTAGTGCGCTAGATTAGTGCACCTGGATAGCCTTGCGAGAATTGCCGCACAGAGTAGCGTCTAGCGAGTTTCCAAAGAAAACCCACAAATCCGAAAGACTGAATCCGAGTCACGACCCCGTCGTCTCACGACGCTGAAGATACATGCACGAGACTAAATTTCATCGAGTTGTAAAAGGCTATGTTTTTGCATCGAACACACTTCGCTCGGGAACGTTCACTTGATGAATAAAATTCTACAAATTGACTTTTTTTTCTTCCTAAAGAAGTGCATTGACGAAAAATTGTCAAAGATGAAATTTTGTGTCGTGAAAATATCTTCAGGGTCATTTCCGGATGTCCCTGAAGATATTTGCATGAGACTTAAAATTTCATCAAGTTATAATAAATTATAGAAATTATGTACTATATATAAAATATATATAGAAATTCATCGATTTATAACGGCTATGTTTTTGCATCGTGCAAACTTCGCTCGGGGAAGTTCACTTGCAGAATAAAATTCTACGAGCGAACAATGTTTTTTTCTTCCTAAAGCAGTGCATTGATGGAGACTTGCTAAAGATGAAATTTAATGCAATGCGAATATCTTCAGGCTCATTTCCGGATGTCCCTGAAGATATTTGCATGAGACTAAATTTCATCAAGTTATAATAAATTAGCTACAAGCGACATTGTTTTTTTCTTCATAAAGCAGCGCATTGACATAGACTTGTCGAAGATGAAATTTGATGTCGTGCAGATATCTTCAGGGTCGTGTCGTCTCCGCAGCTCGTCCCATCGGCACATTGAACAACGCCTTTAATATTTATTTGTCCTCGACAAAGATTGTTGCTCCGACGAACTTCGCTGTTACGATCGCACTGTTAATCGAAGTAACCGAACGCATACACAACCCGGGTTTAATATTGCACATTATACAATTGTATAGCGTTTCGTGGGGTGCCTCAACTAATTTGTAAAGAAATATACATAAATTTGGACAGTTTGATTTATCTCCGTTTGGTGATTTATTGACCGTTGAGTGAACGAGGTCGGCAATTAATTTTAACGAATCAGCTGTTCTCCGTTAAATCGCCAATTAATTGCCACAGAATTACCGCACCGAGTATCCGCAGACCCGATCCGGAAGTCTCTGCGTCTCATCACGTCCGCACATTTATTTTATTTTCATTTATTTTATTTTTTTTATGAAAACGGGCTGCGCCCAATTACAAGTCGAGGGGAAAACTCGTCGACAAGGTTGCACAATGGGGCTGAAAGTCGTACATATCAGAATGATGAACAGGAAAATATAAAAATAATGTTAAAAATCATAAATTAATAGAGATCGCGACAAGATCGTAAAAGGGATTGGAGAAGGCAATAGTGAAGATTCGCGAGAAAACTAGTCAGGGGGGAAAATTTCGAGAAGCCCACTTTTGAAACGAAACATTGAATAGCGCGTGTAACGAGCGGACAAAAAAATATTTTCAAAATGTTTTTAAAACATTTCACAAATATTTTTCAATATCGATAAAATATTGATAAAGTATTTTCAATATTTCACAAATATTCTTCAATATCGATAAAATATTGATAAAATATTTTCAATATTTCACAAATATTTTTCAATATCGATAAAATATTGATAAAATATTTTCAATATTTCACAATATATTTTCGAAACATTTCACAAGTATTTACGTGATTTATCTCCGTTTGATGAATCATTGACCGATGAGTGAACACGGTCGGCAATTAATTTTTCGCGAATCAGCTGCTCCGTTAAATTATTAATTAATCGCGCCTCGACGACCGACACTCCACCTGCGCCGAGAGTTCTCGTAGCTGTATCTCGATATTTATTTGTATTCCGGAGACACGGCTATCCGCTATCTGGTAGGTAAAGTCTCTGTTGACTTACCGAGTCGAGGGAGAGACCTCTGATTCGAAACTGCCGAGTGAAACATCAACGGCCGTGTCTCTTAGCTTTCACGGATATAAAAGAATTGTCTCTTATCGAAGTCGACGAGTGGTTATCGTTGCGTCACGGGTTTCTCTCGTCGTCGCGATTATTTTTTTTTTGTCACGGTCTGTTAACCGTACGTACTCCTCTTTTCTCTGCCAATTAATTACAAGAAAAAAAAAACTAAAAATACTCTGCATGGTCTGTAATAGTGTTATGCGAAAAAAGACACCCGAACGTTAATCCTGTGACGACTGTTCCTGTTCAGAGATATTGTTATTATTATTTTTTTTTAATTCTCTGTCAAAGAAAAAAGAACGCTTTGCATGCACGATGATAGTGTTACACTGTGAAAAAAAATCGTGAATTTGATGCACCGGACTGGAAGTTTTTATGCAAAAACTGGTACGTTAAGTTTTTAATGTACAATTGTGATGAAAAATTAATATACTTTCTCGTTGAAATTAAAGTAAATTATTAAAAATTAAGTATTTCCGATGCTTTTAATACTGAACATTTATTTTCCACCGCAATTGTATATGAAATTTTATATAAAATTTTTTGCATCAAAACTTCCAGTTCGGTCTATTAAAGTTCATACGAATTTTTGTAACACTGTATGCGAAAACACACTCGAACAATAATCCACTTCTTTTCCGAGATATTGTTTTTTTTATATCAATTTTTTGTTTTGGTTAATTCTCTGACAACGCCTGTAATGTACTCTTAGTCAGCGATTGTGTGCGTGCGAGTGTTTTACCGTTTGCACAGTGTAATTTATCGTGTTATCTTAGCTGCGAGATGCTTCGCGATTACGCGACGGCCTGTTCTCCGCCGAACATTTTCTACATGCTGCATCACCGCACCCTGTAAATCTCCCGGCTTTGTAATCCGTTGAGGTTCGTGCTTTAAAACCATCGCTTTTTTATTCCCGTATTTTTCGTCAAATAACAATATGTTAGAATTTATCTTGGCGAAAAGTTTAAAGCGTCAATGAAATTTTGAATACTCCGAATGCGCGATAGTTTTATGCGAAAACACACCGGAACGATAATTCTGTGACGACTTCTTTTCCGAGATATCGTTCTTATTATAATTTTTTTTTTTTTTATTCTCTGACAATGCCTGCAACGTACTTTTAATAAGCGACTATGTGCGTGCGACTGTTTTACTGTGTGCACAGTGTAATCTATCGTGTTAGCTCAGCTCCGAAATCCCTCGCGATTACACGACCGTCTGTTCCCAGCCGAAAATATTCCCTATGCCGCACGCTGTAAAACTCCCGGCTTTGCAATCCGTAGAGCTTTTTGCTTTAACCCTTCGAAGCACGATATATCACGTGTAATACACCTCTTTGAATTCAGAAAAAAAATGCATTAATAAGCAAACGATGTAATATATATATATATGCTTCAAAGGGTTAAAACCACAGCTTTTTTCATTTTGGTATCTTTCGTCGAATAACAATATGTGTTAGAATTTATCCTGCGAAAAGTCTCGAGCGTCGATGGAAATTTCGCAAGCCGTCGCATAGCGAACGGATATAGAGTTGAGTGCAATAAATCGTTTCCGTCTCGGCGATAAACTATGCTCCGATGCGGAGTCTCGGTATCTCGGGATCGATGGAGGACAGATAAGCGGCCGAAAGGTTTTATCTATCCTCTAATCTCGCGGGCAACCGATTGCACGGACTCGGCAACGGATTTGCATAGAATGTTCTGGAGGGGGGTTTGCGAAATTCCGCGATGTGAAAAAAAATTCATACGCAACGTTGAATAACACTCTCTTGTTTCTTCCAATCAGGAATCCATCGCTGCGGATAGTTCGGATGAGGAAACGACGTCCGGAGACGAGACGTCGCCTTCAGTCGAGTACGAAGAGGTCGGAATCGACGGCCCAACGATGGATCTCGTGGACCTCGAGGATTCGGTCTCGGAGTCGGTGAAGAGCAACAAGCCGCAACAGCAGATAATCGGGGACCAGCGAGAGCCAGAATCGCCCAGGCCGGTACCACTTCCGGTCCAGCTGAGTCCCTTCAGCAATAAAACATTAACTTTCGGGGAGCCCGACTTTTTCGGCACTCTTTCACCCTCGTCGAAGCAGGTTCGTAAAATTAGGTACTTTCGCGAAATGCACTTCGCTGTAATTCCTGCGAAAGGGTTTACTTTCACACGAGTATTTGATTTAATTTTGAACTCAATCTTACGGATTTCTGCTTTTAGAAGGCGTTCACAGTAAATCGTAATTTAGAGAATAGAATGCTAAATTGTGCAATAATGATCTTATGAATATTTTGGTAAATTGTGGATTTGTTTGTTGGCTTGGATGTTTGTTGCATAGAATGGATTTCGAAATTCCGAAATTCCATTCTATATGCTGTATTTTTCGAAAATTCGCTTTTCATAGTAGATGGAATGCAATTCGGAAATCTGAAATCCATCCCGTATGCTATATTTTCGGAATTACGGTTTTCATAGCATATAGAATGGATTTCGAAATTTTGAAATTCCATTTCATATGCTATATTTTTCGAAAATTCACTTTTTGTAGCAAATTAAATGGAATTTGGAATTCCGAAATCCATCCCATATGCTATATTTTCATAATTACGGTTTTCAGAGCATATAAAATTGATTTCGAAATTCCGAAATTCCATATGGAATGGATTTCTGCGTCCTATGAACAATGCGATTCAACATGACTAGTAGTAAATAATGAATTAATCACTATGCGCGCAACTGCAACACCAGGTAGCTCGGAAATGCAAATCACCCGCGCACACAATCATCCAACAGCATGAACAAATGGTAAAAAGAGATGATCGAGAAATCATATAAAAACCAATGTAAAAAATAAGCCAAACACGACAACTGTAAAATAACAAATTACAGCAACAAGTATAACGAACTTAAGGAAAGCATATGTAAATAAATCCACCCGTAAATTGTGTTAACTCCGGGCTGAATGGTGTAAATGCTAAATAGAGAGACGTATACAATTTTTGTACAAAACTTAACGATATTGTCAAGAAATGCACTTTTACTACTGCCACAAAAAAGTTACGATGACGTATAATTAATTGAACTGAAATAGGTATAATCATTTTTTATTATTTCATTTTTTATTTTATTTTTTTTACAGATTCCTCAAATGAACGTATCTACCGACGAGGAATTCGTCACCGGCATGACATTCCCTCTGGGACCGTCGACGAACGTGGAGCCGCCGAAGGAGAAGCCGCCGCCGCCGCCGACGGATCTCAGCGACGAGGAGAGTCTGCCGGTCGAGCCACTGAAGCGTCTCAATTCCACTCGTAGGATAAAGAAAGAGTTGCGAACGAGACGCTCCGATTTCCTCGGAATCGAAGGGGTAAGGGATATAGAAAATATAGATTAGTAATTTGTGTGGTAAGGGCGTAGAAAGGGAGTTGAAAACTTTTTACACCCCTGTCATGCACATAATTTTTCCTAAAAAATTCACGAAAATCGCGCTTTTCGTTTCTGGGAAGTGTGCGCATAAAGGCACTTTCTCGCACTAATGCGATAAAAAATACCATATTGCGTTTGTACGCATGCGCAGTATTTTTCTCGCACGCGGTGCGAAAAAGTGCCTTTCTGCGCTCACATCCCAGGAACGGAAAGCGGGATTTTACGTGCATACGTTAGGAAACAATACATTACGATACTAGTGCGAGCAAACTTTTTCCGAAGAGTGTGAGTTTGCAGCACGAGCCGAAGGCGAGTGTTGCAATCACACGAGTTAAGAAAACATTTTCCGCACGAGTATCGTACAAAAATTTTATTTCACGAGGTGTGAAAATGGTGGTTTTACGCACGCGAAGCGTGCGTAAAACTGCAATTTTTCCCACTGAGTGAAATAAAAGTATAGAAAGTATAGAAAAACGTCCGGGGTATATCATTTTTTTTTTTTTTTACAGATAAACGACGATGACCTGGAGCGCGAGGTGACGCTGACGAGACCGCCGGACATGGCGTCGATTCTCGCTGCGGAGAGGCGAATCGAGCAGCTCGATCGTCGCTCGTACGACACCGACAGTAATTACGAGCAGGACTCGAGCCACGAGAGGGACTCGGGCGTCGAGCTCGGGCACACCGAGGACTGGAGCAAGCAGCCGGTCAGCCCGGACATGTCGCAGCACAGTCGTCAGAGCAGCGAGCCCTTCGGGGCGAGCGTGACGTCCTCGGAGGAGGACGAGATAACGAAGAAGGAACGCGAAATAATCGAGGTGCTGGAGAAGGAGGAGCAATGGCGGTACGGGAACGATCGCGAGCAGAACAGGTAGAATATCGGCACAATCTTACAACTTCCGCCTCTGACCAACAACTTCCGACGTCTTTCTCGTCACTACCTCCCGCCTCTATTCAACACCAACCAAAACCCCGCCTTTCTCTCTTTGTACAGCGACTTTTGGTTTTAGAATAAAGTATTTAGAATAAAGAATTCTACTGCGAAGTAGAATCAGTAGAATTTAGAATAAAGTAAAAAAAAAAAGAGAGCTTCCTCTATGAGGAAGCAAAAGAATCTTACGACTTCCAACTCTGACCAAGAACTTCCAACGTGTTTCTCACCACTACCTCTCGCCTCTGTTCAACAACTCAACCCAACGAACCCGAGACCACCCCCGCCTCCCCGTTCTCTCTTTGTACAACGACTTTTGGTTTTAGAATAAAGTATAAGTGGTTTATCGCATGGAATAACTCTTTACTCGTCTTGTACTGCGTAGACTACAATAACGTATGGCATATTTATCTACACGGTATCTACTGTGCATCCTCCGGTGCGAGAGAATATTTTCGAGGAAAACTAAAGTTTCGATGTGAGCGAAAGAAAAACGATCTTACGACTTCCGCCGTTCCAACAAAAACGATCTTACGACTTCCGCCGTTCCAACAAAAACGATCTTACGACTTCCGCCCTTCCAACAAAAACAATCTCACGACATTCGTCGTTCCAACAGAAACAATCTTGCAACTTCCGTTGTTCTTACAACTTTCGTGGTCAGAACCACGAATTTCCGACGTTTTTCTCGTCACAATCTCCCGCCTCTATTCAACCACCAACCAACAACCCTTGCCCTCTTTCTCTCTCTTTGTACAACGACTTTTGGTTTTAGAATAAAGTATCATGGGTTTATCGCATGGATCAGCTCTTTACTCGTCTTGTACTGCGTAGTCTAGAATAACGTATGGTATATATACATATATATCTCCACGGTATCTACTCTGCTTCCACCTGGTGCGAGAGAATAGTTTTCGAGAAAAAAAAAAACTTTCGACATGAGTGAAAAAAAAAAAAACAACTGTGTGTTTGGAAACGCAGCGATATAGGCGAGAAACTTGCGCACAAACTGCGGGAGCTCGAGGAGGAGAAGATGCAGCTGGAGAGGAATCGGGCCCAGGAGACGGAGCTACATCGGCACGAGGAGAGCCTGCGAAAGTACGACGAGAATGATCGTAAGCAGGAGGAAGACGCGTTGCGGAAGCAGCAACAGGAAATGGCTAGACAGCAGCGAGAAGCCGAACGCGTTGCGGAGACCGCTAAGCGGGCGGAGGAGAAGAAACTCCGGGAGGACGAGCTGATGAGAATAAAAACGGAACAACTGAGGACGCAGGGAGACGTCGAGCTGCAGGAGAGAAGATCGACGGAAGGACGTCGACAGGAGAACGTGAAAATCAGATCGATGGGTGGTCACGCACGCGGGCACGACGTCGAGGTTGGTAAAAATAATCGATTATTCATTTTTTATCTTAATTGGTTACAGCTTTGTCATATTTAAAACTGGACGTTTTATAAATTTGTTGCAGCAAATGGCGATCAATACGAAACGGGAGGACGATTTTGCATCTGGGGTAAGCGAGCTGTAGTCGACTCGGACCAATATGTCTTGTGATATTGATATTGATATTGATATTGATATTGATATTGATATTGATATTGATATTGATATTGATATTGATATTGATATTGATATTGATATTGATATTGATATTGATATTGATATTGATATTGATATTGATATTGATATTGATATTGATATTGATATTGATATTGATATTGATATTGATATTGATATTGATATTGATATTGATATTGATATTGATATTGATATTGATATTGATATTGATATTGATATTGATATTGATATTGATATTGATATTGATATTGATATTGATATTGATATTGATATTGATATTGATATTGATATTGATATTGATATTGATATTGATATTGATATTGATATTGATATTGATATTGATATTGATATTGATATTGATATTGATATTGATATTGATATTGATATTGATATTGATATTGATATTGATATTGATATTGATATTGATATTGATATTGATATTGATATTGATATTGATATTGATATTCGAATCGTATAAACGCGCGTCTTGGGATATTTAAGAAGATATATACATTAATCTTGATTAATAATTCTGCAGGAGGTACTCCGAGTCGAGCGCGAGCTTCTGCAACTCGAGCAGGAAGAGCTCAAGCGTAGGAGATCGAACATGGCGTATCGCGAGCAGAGACAGCTTCAACTCGCCGAACAGCTGCAGGAGCAGTGGCAATCCTTGCAGGACGTCGCCAATGTCTCCAACCGCGTCGGTAACCCGTCTCACTACAAATACGTGGCCGCCCAGGTGAACTACAGGTCCTCCATGCCAAACCTTCAGCTCCACGAGGGCCAGAAACGAAGACCTCCGCCACCGCCGATACCTCCCTCGAAGCCCTCGAGACTCGTCGAACAGATGCAGCGAGACGTCACAATCAGGTTAGCGGTTTGCATTGATTTGCCGCACCATTGCCGAGGGATTGCACAAGTGTTTTTTTTTTTTTAACACGTACGGCGATGTCGGCCGCTTGCATGGAAACTTTACAATGCGCCTATAGCTCGCGACCTCGCTCTGTTCCGCGCCTAGAATTTCCAGGCTGCGCCACTCCGCTCGTCGATCCGACTTGCGTAACGCGCGCCGTTTTATTTTAACGTTCGTTCATCAATGTGACCGTTTTTGTAATGCGCAGAAACAGCAGGATTCCGTCGGCGGACTCGATTCCCCAACAGGTTGAAGACGGACTCGGTCGCACCGGCTCGACGACCACGATGTCGAATCACGCCGGACAGCAGATGACGAGGGAGACCCTTCACGCTCTGAGCGCCGTACCGCGACCTCGTATCGTCAAGGGTGACCAGTGGGTCCAGCGCAGAAAGAGCGACGTGCCCCGTGGAACTCAGGAATACAATTATCAACACTGGCTCATTCAGGTAACTTGCTCTTCGTTTCGAGTCAACGAATCGTATCAACGGATACATCATTTTTTACTACGAAAAAGTTATTAAAAACGTTTCATGATTTTTATTTTTATTCAGATTTGATGTTTTTAAGTTATGATCTTTTTCACGTAATATTTGGTTATACCAAATATTAATTTTGATCGCTGAATCTCGAATAAGGGAAAAAGTAAGGGACGATTAGATCGCTTGTTATTGGATAATATTTTCATTTGTTATAAACGATACGTACAGATGATGTTTCGCAGAAGGCTCGACATCTTCAATACTCTTTACTTCACTCGATGCGAGAATGGAAGTTTTACGCACGTGAAGCGTGCGTAGAACCTCCTTATCAAGTATCTTGTATAGTAAAATTTGGTACGATATTCGAAGAAACCAACACTCGCCTTCGACTCGCGCTGCAAACTTGCACTCGTCAGAAAAAGTTTTAACGCACTAGTATCGTAAATTACTCGTGCAATAAAAATTAAATTACTATTATATTACTATTACTCGTGCCAAAACGGCAATTTTCGCACCAAGTGAAATAAATGACGATTATAGTTTTATGAGAAGTCATGACAAAAAAAAAATCCCTTTGACGAGAGTCTTCACATTTTCAGGAAGCCGAGCAGAGGCGGATCAACGAGAAGAATCAACGATCCGTCGGGCGAAAACCGCAGCAGCACGTGACGGGAACTTCCGTGCCGTATGCGGGATCGTCCGCGACGAGACCCGATGGGAAACCATTGCCGGACTCCATAATCCAGACATTAACGCAGAGGGTTCAGAACAGAGTTCAGGAGAGACCACCGCCTCCTCGCAGACGGTAGATAACATTTTTCGATCCGACCCGCTCGAGAGTCGACCGGAGCTCGAACCTGTGCAAATCGAAATTTTGAATTCCAGACTGGAGCAGAGTACGTCTCACGAGCATCTGTCTTCCATACATCAACAAACTCCCCAGCACGTCGCGATGGTCCAGCATCCGAAGGTCCATCAGTACTCTGCGGGAAGCAACGCGGATACTCAGGAGAAGATGCTGAGCGTCAGCGGGAAGAAAAAGTGTTCTCACTGCGGTGACGAGTTGGGTACGTGCCGATGTCGGGTAACCCGAAATCACAAACTTTTGAGACATTGATCGTATGGTATAAAAAAAAAATTATAAAAATTATTTTTTTCGTATCGTATTAAGGTGAAGTGAAACACGTTCTCTGTCGCTCTCTCTCTCCCTCCACTGTGAGACCAATAGCGCTATCTCTCACTCACTTCTGGCTCCGTCACGAGACTTTCACTCAACCTTAAAAAAAAAAATGTCTTTCTTTCGTATCGTATTAATAAAAATAATAAAAATGACTTTCTTACGTATTGTATTTTTTTTAAATAATAAAAATTTCGTTTGTTCACCAGGCAGAGGAGCGGCGATGATAATCGAGAGCCTGCGCCTGTTTTATCACATGGAATGTTTCAAATGCTGTGTCTGTCACGTCCGTCTGGGCGATGGCCTGATGGGAACGGACGTGCGCGTACGAAATCACAAACTTCACTGCCATAATTGCTACTCGAGTGACGACGGTAGGAAATTTTGATTAAATAAAAAAGAATTTTTAAATAATAATCGAGACAAAATGCACGATGCCGCGAGAGTCGAAGTTTTACGTGACTCGACGATACTCAAGAAACCGGTATTGCTACAGTTTTGTGCAAAACAAGAGACAACTCGCAGCACCGTCAGTTTTCTTATACGCCGGATTTTACCTAACAAAATGTATACATCGCTGCCTTGCTTTTACAGGTGTCAAGTTCAGCTGCGTGTAACAACGTTTCCGGTGGCCGCAAACGGGATCCAAGCCGACTAACTTGAATATAGCACGCGACGTCTATATTTTTTAAGATATAGTTGACCCATTATATCGAAATACCTTTCGAACTAAGGTACGTGCTTGAGGATCTCCCGCCGGAAAAAAAAAATCTATGGAGGAGGGACGCGGCGATCCATGATTAATTCTTTCATCGATGGACACACATGTAAATAGCGTGTATTTATGTAATTAACGGAACGTCAGGGATAAAACGGGAAAGGCTTCTTGCTTAAACCGGTGTAATCTGTACGTAAAAGGAGCTCCCGATCGTAGGGTCGCATCCCCCCGCGATCCTGCAGCGAGGAATGTACATTTGTCGTATTTATATAAAAGAAAGAAGGGGAAAAAAGAAAAAGGTCCGGTATGGGATGAGAGCCTGAACGAGAATGAGTAAGGCTCGAAGCGAACCATGGTAGAATCGTCGAGACCACGTCCAACATTCTTTAGTTACATTGATGAGCCAGCGATGAACTGTACGTACATGTATAAATGAAAAAAAAAAATACGCCGATACGTTTTATTAGAGAAATATCGATATATCTCGAACGGTCTCTTGAGCGTTACCTCGCGATGGGTAATTTTTATCGTCGACCTGAGTCAGCGGAAATGGCTGGCGCGATAAGCGAGGTGAAATTTTAGGGCTCGATATAAATTATGAACTTTCGATATCGATGTGACGTTTCGTGTCGAACACTTCGGAATTTTTTTTTTCCCCCGGAAGGCCAGGCGGGTTTTTCGGACCAATGAGAATTTGTGAATATAACATATTTATATTGAACGTAAAATTATTCGATGCGACATCGAGAATAGGAATTTCCAACAAACAAACAAAAAATCTTTAATATTGTTAAACTACGGTAAGAGAATACGTGTTGGTGACGAAAATAGATGTAGTCTAGATTTAAGTACAGTTCTTTTCTTTTGTAATAGGTTTATACCTGCAATACAAATAAACCAATACCAAATACCAATACCGTATTCGTCAGCCACTGCCGTTTACATGGCGAACATTATGTCGCAATAGTCGCAATTGGTCGGTGGGGTATCATTTACGCCGAAGTTATTTCGAGGGACCGCTGGACGTTCCTGTTTCACCAACGGAACGAGGCCATTTCGTAGAATCGACTTTACATCATTAATATGCTATGCATGTTAATCATATTTTGCAGGACTCTAATACTCACCATAAACACTTCGGCGTGCATGTGAATTTCGGTTGAAAGCGTCCAAGAAATGAGAACAATCTAATAATATTAAAAAAAATATATATTATCGAAAATAATGTCGAAAAAAACCGATATGACTGCTCATAATTTCAACAGCATCTATTTAGTAGAATATACAATATTCTGGAACTCACACACGTAAAACGAGAGCACACGCCGATTCTCCGAAAATCGTTAATTTGTCAGTAACATTTTGGAATTATTATTACATAAAAACAGTATTTGCGGCACCTTCCATATGGTTGATTTGTTAAAGATTTTTATGCCATCGAGAAATGTTCGAATTTTTCCCTGAAACTCACCTTTGGCAAAACTGTACCGCTCGGACTACCTTAAGATTTATGATCGAGCAGGCGCGCTGTACCCCAGCCGTAGAGCTTCCCGTGCCAGACGGAAGTGGCG
Organism: Exephanes ischioxanthus; assembly: GCA_958510785.1. Taxonomy (NCBI): domain Eukaryota; kingdom Metazoa; phylum Arthropoda; class Insecta; order Hymenoptera; family Ichneumonidae; genus Exephanes; species Exephanes ischioxanthus. Next base: position 16,314,534 of record OY294018.1, on the reverse strand, counting down.
AGAAGTTCGACAGAGTCCTCTCGGGAACTCGACGATGACTGGCGCTGTTTTCGAAGACACGTCTTTCAACAGTATACGGAACATGATCATAGGCCACGATACGATTAATTTCTTCTTCTTTCTTACAGGCCGAGCAGCTTCGGTCGAGGGTCCTATGATTGCCACCTCAGTTCGTACACTTTGCCCGTTCCTCCCATTTTTGGCTTACTTCCCCACCATAGCACGAAAATATTTCTGAAAAGTTTTGAAAATTTAATTTTTTGAAATACAAAATATTTTACCAATATTATAAAATATTTCTGAAATATTTTTACAACATTCTGAAAATTTTTTTTTGTCCGCTCATAAATCTTACATTGAAATGTTTCAGAAATATTTCGCAAAAATACTTTTGAAACATTGCGCTAAAATGTTTTTAAAACATTTCATAAATATTTTTACATCTTGTAAACATCTGTACTACCTCCAGCACTTCATCTATGGGATTCCTGTGAGCCGCTTCAAGAGTCCTAATAACATGTAGTGCTATGACACATTGAATAGTCGAACTGCATTGAAACATATCCACGAACTATGGCATTTTTTATTTTTCGTTCCTTCCGAACGCAGTACACATCTGCTAATATTCGCTTTCAAAATATTTTTTCTCCATTTCAGAGATATTTCAGATGTATGAAAGATTAAGTATATTTCTGAAATATTATAGAAATGTTTCGTTGGCGAATTTTTTAATAAAATATTTTTAAATATGATTTCCTTATATTTCAGAAATATTTTGTAAGATTTGAAATATTGAAAATACTTCTGAAATGTTTTGTTGCAATATTTCGAGAGAATATTTTTTAATATTGTTTCCATATATTCGAGAAATATTTTGGAATATTTGAAAGATTGAAAATATTTTTGAAACGTTTTCAAAATATTTCATGCTCCAGGTTCCAATCGAGCCCAAAATTCTTCCTGCAGTTCTTCCCAATTTGACTCTCCTCGTCACATCTATAGCAAAGCTTCGCAGAGTCAACGAATGAAGCGACCTGAATCGGGGCCCTCCACACGTAGATGTCTCGCTGTATGACGAACCTGAAACCAACCGGTCGATTGGTACACCAAACCACCTGTCCTTTCAACCTTCAAGAGGTTGATTTTTCGGCGATATTAAAAAACCAGCCGTTATATGTGTTGGATACGAAGTTGGTTTACGGTTGAATTTTGATAAACCAACCCGGTTTCCAACCTTGAGGCAAGAGCTATATCGTTGCTCTCGACATAAAGTTGGAAATTAGGTTGGTTTGGGAAAGTCCAACTGTTTTGGGAAACACGAACGTTCAATCCGACACATAATGGTTGATACTACGGTTGGTTTTGAGGTATCAACCAAAATGCTACCTCCAAAAGGTTAGAATCAGAGTCGGTTTGGTGCAGCAATCGACTGGTTGAGTTGCAGTAGTTTTTCAGAAAACAACCCAACTCGGTTGTTTCGTCCGCGCGGGGTAGTTTGGGGTACACTAGGACGCCGATTTTTCGAACCCCGATTTTTCTAATTGCCCCCACTACACGCCACATATCGATCGCGTGGCAGCATGGAAGGGGAAACGCTGAGTCGGGCCCGACAGTGCCGGTGCTAAGCCGGTGCTAAGCGTGTGGCCTCTCACGGGCGATTCTACATAACCTTAAACAGTTAACGATAAACGATACGGCACTGTTCGCGACAACGGCCGATGCGCAGAAACCGCATGGGCTAGGCAAGCGCCAGCCTCAAGGTGGGGAGCGGAGATGCGGCGCTGGTACCGTCGCTATTAGAAAAATCGGGGTCCTAGTGTACTCCGACCGATAAAGTGCAGACCGAGTCTCACCGACGGCCCACACTGAACGACCATCGACCATGTTACGCTTCTTCAATCCGAACATTCGACCAATCTCCATGCCTTCGTTCCCTTCGGCAATGGCAGCTCGAAGCTCGTCCAGCGGTATATATGTCGGTATGTCCCATATTTTCCCTTCCGAGAATGGGCGTAGAACGTTAAGCCCCCGTTCGCTCAGATACTTGTTCAATGTGATGTGCTATAGCTCAGAAAAAAGAAAATTTTCTTTCCCGCCAGAATTGTCATTAAAGGTTTTGCTACCAACGGCGGTATTTCTCATAATCATACAAAGCCAATAGTACATTCAACTAAATCTGCACTAGCGAGAGTTTTGTCGCAAAAACTCCGTGCATTCGTATTTATTATCGGGATCGTTGTATTCAGTAGTATACAGTATCACTGCATGGAAATGAGCACGGCCAAATAGGACATCGATGTTCGTAACACCTCAAATAAATTTAGTCGCTCGGTTAATATAAATTGGTATCATTAACAGTACAATAAAAGCCATTGAACATTGTGTAACTTACGCTGGAAAAGTTTTGGAGTGACATGACGTACATTTTTCCAGCTGTTATGGTGCGAGGCTCGATAGTCGCTCTTATAACGAGAAGTATCAATTTTCTTGTCCTCAGGGACATCATGTACCATCTAGTGCCATATCTGCATGATGTAACAAATCAGCCATTTGCTCATTTTATATCCTCTGCAATTTATACTGGGCGAGGTTGTGCGTACGCATAGTTTTGAAGAGCGAAACTGGAAGTCATTATCCAATGACCTGGTAGGGTGATGACGAAAAGATGAATAACTAGGGACATACTGTATACCGCGTACCTTACAGCGGCTTCCAATTCAGTATCTTTCCCAACCGCCTGCACGAAGATTATCGAAGTTATACTGACGATATGAATTACCCAAAGCGGGACGATTACTTACCTGATAAGCCGTGATGCTCAAGCCTATCATATTGAGTCCCACTATGAAAAGGAGGCACGACTCGTTTGTGGACGCCATGACGTTTATGTATCTTTGTTAACCAAAAATATAGAGAAATTGACTAAACAATCGAATCATCAGAGGTGTATGATTTATGTAAAACCTGGGACCTTATTTATCTCGATGGATCTCTTTGTAACTGTTGATCTCAGGTGGGTTCGATTACTTACTCTAAGAGGACCTTGTGTTTCTTTATACAGGCCACAACTTGATGATAATGTACATCTTCTTCGAGATCAGGCTCGAGTACTACACTTATGGTTTCATCTTCTCGTAATATATCATGGAGATTACATCTATGAAAAAAAAAAAAACCAAAGATGAGATTTTCAAACCGGAAGTGACGTATTTTCGATAAGTCTCCGGAAATCTAAGTTCCATAGTCCATACTACTACGTCGTAAATTTCAACACTATTATGACTACCCCATTTCCAAAAAGAATGTATGAAGCTTCGACATAAATTAGTATAAATTGTTAATAGCACAATAGATGCAACATCACCTTAATAAATCAAACATTGCGCAGACATGTTGTGCAAGACACATGTACAGTGTATCAATGGCGGGCATGGTTAGGAGCAGTAGCACAGTGCCCAACCAACAGTAGATTTGAATCGGGTAATAAAACTTTTCCCGATCGATTCCGAAGTCTGTCGGAATAAGATCAGATACTTTTCGTGTATCGTTTAACGGGTCTATAACATCCAAGATTTGCGGCATCATTATCAATGACATCCAAACCGCTAAACTGAAGTAGAGCCCTGCTGCAATGAAATGGTCAATTTACAAATTTTCCGTAAGTTTTTCGTTAAAAGATAAGAAGTCGATATATTTTTTCAACTAACAAACCCATAATACTGTGTAGAATCTTCCTCTCTCTGCGCATTTTATAAGAATATTTACGTGCGACACATGTTGCATCTGTTTCCAGTCCTCAAGCGTTTCATCAAGAAGTTTTTTTATCTTCAAAACATAAGAATGAATTTCAATGGTTTTCATTGAGATTCGATAGCATCATTTTCGTTTTTCTCACCAACGGTTTTTTAAACATAAAATTGAGTAGCTTGACGACGCACCCAATGTTTGTTGCTAATGGTGAAAAACATTCGACGAATCTGTCTAATCCGCGGCATGTGAATACTACCGAACGTATCTAAACACATTGGATATATTGAGATATCAAATAACAGGAGACACACAATGGTATTAGTAGAATATCGTGTTTAGAAAAATCATTGTTATGAAAACCGTGATGAGGCCCACCTGAGGTACCAAAATCGTATAACTCATAAATAGCGGAAAACAAACCCTAACTTTACTTTCTAGAACAGACTGATAGGGCCATTGGCCGAGAATACCGAGAATTCGTTTATTGATACGGTAGTAACGACTATTATAGAGGTCCGTAAAATTTGCGGCAATAACATTTCGACTATTCATCGTTTTCATTTCGTTTTCCATGACTGCGATATTATTGTACCGTGCGACACCGAAACCACATACGATATAAGGGTGGTACGTTCAGAGTGTTCGAATGAGCGAAGTGAAAACGACAAATTATAGGGTTGAAGCGTTCCGCAATACAGGCGCATAATTGACTGTCGCGTGACGGCAAACGCCGAGAACGATATAGCGCTGGACAATTTGCATAGGTGATGATCAGTAGTGGCTGCCGGACTTAGGGTAATTGTATTTAAATAATAGAGCTGTGGATCGGCTGTACGCGTCAGCGACCCTAGCAAGTCGGACCGCAAATGGATCAAAAACGGACACGTCCGTTGCGGAACGAAACGGGCCGCAAAAACGGTAAAACGGACCACACGCATTTGGATTGGTACTTTTTCGGTTGCGGAAACCGAGGAAGGACCGAACCTTTTTTAAAATTAACAACGTTGTCTTCTAACATTTCGCATAGGAAATTTCAAGTTACAGGAAACACCCTAGACTCGACGACGGTTTTCACGACGCCCTCGACGAAAAATTCAACAGTGGTTATAAAGTGAAATTACGTGGTGCAGTAACGCGAGCGCTCGAAAATCATTGGAGTTTTCTGAGCTCTTCTAAGTTTTTCCGCAACATTTATTTTCGGCTCGCACTCATCATCGGTGGTTGATCGATCGCTCGTCACTCCTAAGCACGATTGATTATTGAAATTAATATTGAACGAACATAAGATTATTTTACAGAACGTTGTTCACAGGCCGAGTACATTAAAAGACAACATAACAAGTACAATATCAATAGTTCAACTTTTTATGCGTGCGGGAGCCTCAAGAGGAAAACGTCTACACGGCGGTAAGTTCTTTGCTTTGAAGGCTTAAGTATGAAGTATGCAGGACGGACTATTAACACTTAAGGTGATGTGATATATAGCTTAAAAAAAAGACAATTGTTTTTCCCTCCAAAACTGTCGTTACAGGTTTCGCTACCGACGGCGGTATTTCTCATAACCACGAAAAGCCAAAACTACATCTCCACGATATTCGTTATCGGGATCATTGTATTCGGTAGTATACAGTATCACTGCATCGAAATGAACATGGTCAAATAGGATACCGATGTTCGTAACACCTTAAATAAATTTAATCGCTCGATTAATATAAATCGAAATCATTAACGGTAAAAGAAAGGCCATTAAACATTGTGTAACTTACGCTGGAAAAGTTTTGGAGTGACATGACGTAGATCTTTCCAGCTGTTATGGTGCGATCCTTGATACTCGCCCGTATAATGAAAAGTATTAATTTTCTTGTCCTCAGAGACATCATGTACCATCTAGTGCTATATCTGTACGATGTAACAAATCGGCCGTTGAACATTTTGTATCCTCTGCAATTTATACTGGGCGAAGCCGTACGTACGCATGGTTGTGAACAACGGAACTGGAACTCATTATCCAATGACCGGGTAAGGTGATGACGAAAAGATGAACCACTAGAATCATACTATATACTGCGTACCTTATAGCGGCTTCCGATTCAGTATCTTTCCCAATCGCCTGCATGAAGATTATCGAAATTTTACTGACGATATAAATTACACAAAACGGGACGATTATCTACCTGATAAGCCGTGATGCTCAAGCCTATCATATTGAGTCCCACTATGAACAGGAGGCACGACTCGTTTGTGGACGCCATGACGTTTATGTATCTCATTTAACGAAAAATATAGAAAATTGACTCAACAATCAAATCATCAGAGGTGGACGATATATGTAAAACCTGGGATCTTATTTATCTTGATCCATCTCTTTTTTACTGTGAATCTCAGGAGAGTTCCATTACTTACTCTAAGAGGGCCTTATGTTTCTTTATACAGGTCACAACTTGATGATAATATGTATCTTCGTTTAGATCAGGCTCGAGCATTACACTTACGGCTTCATTTTCTCGTATTATATTATCGAGATTCCATCTATGAGAAAGATCGAAAAATGAGATTTTCAAACAGGAAGTGACGTATTTTTCGATAAGTCTCCGGAAATCTAAATTCCATAGTCCATACTACTACGCCGTGGATTTTAACATTTTGTTGCCCGACTACGCTTAAAAGTCCATATTACATGCCTGCAACGGGGGCGGAAAGTTGTTGATTCTCGACCAGCAGGCCGAAAAGTATCGCAGCGTGCCGAAAATTAACGCAGCGGGCAGAAAAGTCGCTACAGCGGGTATAGTATATTATGCCACAAGGGAGGAAAGTGCGTTATTTCACCGAGTGTGAAGTCTGACGCCCGAGCGAAACGAGGGCAGAAATTCACACGAGGTGAAAATGCACCTCCTCCCTTGTGGCATACGATATTTTTTTTTCGTTTTCGTTAAAATAACCACATTTCTTGCGTCGCAAAATCGTCATCTTCGCCAATGACCATTACTCCAACGGGAGTAGTAGAGCTTCCAGCGGGAGTAATGAGCCCTATTACTCCCTAGGGAGTAATGAAATTATACCGCGGATGCGCACATGTTAATAATGATCATCGGTCAATAATAGGCTATTTTCCGCCCGTACTGCACGCAAGGAATGTGGTTTATTTTAGCGCAGTCGGGAAAAATAGTACATTCCTCCACGAGTTAGAAAAAGTGTTTCGCTCGAGGGATGTACGAAATTGTTCATCACAAGGTGCGAAAATGGCGGTTTTACGCACGCGAAGCGGGCGGAAAAGTGGCCATTTCCGCACCGAGTGATGAAAAGTACCTTTTTCCCGACTACGCAAAAAATACCCTATTACAATCGGTAACTTTCCATCCTTATCGCAGGCATAGAAATATGGCCACTTTTTAGCATAGTCGGGCAAAAAATTGCGTATGCCACTCAGGAGGCAGTGCCTTTTCACCTCGTGTGAATCAAACTTCACACTCGGTGAAAAGACGCGCTTTCCTCCCTTGCGGTGTAATATACTACTATAACTACCCCATTTTTAAAAAGAATGTATGAAGCTTCGACATGCATTAGTATACATTGTTAATATCACGATAGATGTTGGGAAACATCACCTTATTAAATCAAACATTGCGCAAACATGTTGTGCAAGACACATGTAGAGTGTATCAATGGCGGGCATTATTAGAAGCACTAGCAAAGTGCTTGACCAACAGTAAATTTGAATCGGGTAATGAAATTTTTCCGGATCGATTCCAAAATCTACCGGAATAAGATCAAATACTTTCCGTGAATGGTTTAACGGGTCTATAATGTCCAAAATTGGCGGGGTCATTACCAATGACACCCAAATCGCTAAACTGAAGTAGAGCCCTGCTGCAATGAAATGGTTAACTTATACATTTTTAATAATTTTTTTTTATTGAAAGATAACGAGTCGATATATTTTTTCAACTAACCAACCCATAATACTGTGCAGAATCTTCCTTTCTCTGCGCATTTTCTAAGAATATTTACTTCCGGCAGATGTTGCGCCTGTTTCCAGTCCTCAAGCGTTTTGTCAAGAATTTTTTTTATCTTCAAGACATAAGATTGAATTCCAATGGTTTTCATTGAGATTCGATAACACAATTTTCGTTTTCTTACCAATGGTTTTTTAAACATGAAATTGAGTAGTTTGACGTTGCACCCAATGTTTGTTGCTAATGGTGAAAAACATTCGACGAATCTCTCAAATCCGTTCCATGTGAATACCAGCGACCGTATCTGTACACATTGGATACATTACGATATCAAATAACAAGAGACACAATGATATTAGTAGAATATCGTATTTAGTAAAATCGTTATTATGGAAACCGTGATAAGACCCACCTGAGGTATCAAAATCGTACAGCTTAAAAATAGCGGAACACAAACCCTAATTTTACTTTCTAGAACAGACTGATAGGGCCATTGGCCGAAAACACCGAGCATTCGTTTATTGAGACGGTAGTAACGACTACTATAGAGGTTCGTAAAATTTGCGGCAATAACGTTTCGACTATTCATCGTTTTCATTTCGTTTTCCATGGCTGGGATATTATTGTACCGTGCGACACCAAAACCACATACGATATAAGGGTGGTAAGTTCAGAGTGTTCGAATGAGCGAAGTGAAAACGACAAATTATGGGGTTGAAGCGTTCCGCAATACAGGCGCATAATTGACTGTCGCGTGACGGCAAACGCCGAGAACGATATAGCGCTGGACAATTTGCATGGGTGATGATCAGTAGTGGCTGCCGGACATGGGGTAATTCTAGTTACATAATAGAGGTGTGGATCGGCAATACGCGTCGTATTGTGAATAGATTCAGTTAGAATTGGATAAGTAATTTTAGTTATTGGATAAACAGTGGTAGGAAAAAATTACTCTTTATTATCTAATGGCATCGTTTCCTTCATTTTTTTAAGCTATGATAAAAAAAGGTAATATCGTGATATACTTCTGTGTACTGTAGCGCGGTAAAATTTTGCGCGGTTTTTTCCGGCTCATTCGGGCTTTCACAAGGCGACATCGCAGGGCATAGTCGGTACGATAGACTATTTGTTAACTTGAGAATCGACATTTTCATGTATTCCGGGACGAAAGCACCAAACGAGGAGAAAGATCGGCGTGAAGGTCGAAATTGGAGTCGAGAGCCGGGAAGGCTCAAAACGGAGCATCGGATTCGGGAGTCCTACCTCCCTGCTGTCGGAGTCGTAGACAGCAGGAAGAAATTGTTCACCGAGAAGATCGTCGGTGTTGTCAGTCATCGCGTTTCGGGAATTATCCATAGAAGGAAGGATGGATCTTTTTACGGCAGTTATATCCGGACCGTTTTTCTCGCTCACGTTGCTGCGACTCGATTTGGTGAGCTTTCGTCCAAGGGACGTTCTTTTTGTTTGTGTAAGGCTCAGGCCAATGAATATTTTGTACTTCGAGTTGTGTAGTCCCGAATGCGGGATAAATAAAAATGTGTGACCGACGGCGTGCTTCGTTCGGCCGTGCCGAAACACCTGCCGTGTTTCGGCAGGTGTATGTGTTATTTGGTATACGGTTTTGTGTTTGTTTATCGCCGTGTGGCCGGTCCGGGAAACCGTATGCGGCCTTCCTCGAAGCCGTCGGGGTTTTGCTTTTTGGGGAAAATTAGTAAAATTCGAGCATTAAATTCAGCAATTTCAGGGAGGGATTTAGTAAATAATCGGAATAGGCGCAATCGAATCCATGACTTTCGGCCATACGAGGATTCGATCGATTGAGTTGCGAAATGATGTGGCTCTTGAATTTATCGACGAAATGAATTAGAGACTTGTTCACAGCTACGCCACGGCTGTGTAAGTACTCCCGGCTGGTGATCACTAAGCTCATTTGACGTGAAAATTGACGAAAGAGTTGGATTAAGATTCACTATTCGAGCATCTTATGCTGACGCAGTCGGTAAAAAATCGGTTTTCCTATTTTCTTCGCGACTATTAATATTGCGGACATAAGCAAATTCAGTTGTTGTGGGCTTTATGTAGAGATGCATAAAAAAATTATTTGCTTTTATACAGAATATTAATAATCGCGAAGAAAATAGGGAAACCGATTTGTTATAGACCAGAGTCTGTTTTACCCGTAGAACAATAAAGTCATCACAGGAATTATTAACGGGGTGATTTAGGTATTTATTTCACTCGGAGCGAAAAACTTTTTCTCAACTCGCGTGTAGCAAACTCGCACTCGTCAGAAAAAGTTTTATTGCACAAGTATCGTAAATGGCTATTATTTAATGGTGATATATATTTTGAAACATGGACATGTGCCGAGAGCCATTAACATCGTATCTTTGAGATTGCGATGCGATGTCGACTCGATCGCGTTCTTGTTTGTCTTACGAGTGAAAAAGCTAACCGTTTTCACACGCTAAGCACGATAGATTATTGAAACTGGTGTTGAATGAACGTAAGATTACTTTACAGAACGTTGTTCACAGGCCGAGTATATTAAAAGACAACAGAACAAGTACAATGTGAATAATTCAACTTTTTATATGTACAGGAGCCTCGAGAGGAAAACGTCTACATGGCCGTAAGTTCCTTGCTCATTACGGATCCCGTACATGAAGTCTTAAGTATGAAGTGTGAAGAACGAACTATTAAGACTCAAGGTAATGCGGTACAACTGAGAAAAAAGACAACTGTCTGCGTATTTCTCATAACCATGCAAAGCTAAAACTACAATCAACTACATCTCCACTATCGAAAGTTTTTCGCAGAAAGTTCGCGCATCCATATTCGTTGTCGGGATCATTGTATTCGGTAGTATACAGTATCACTGCACCGAAATGAGCATGGTCAAATAGGACACCGATGTTCGTAACACCTTAAATAAATTTAATCGCTCGGTTAATATAAATCGGAATTATTGAGTGCAAAATAACAGCAGTTAAACATTGTGTAACTTACGCTGGAAAAGTTTTGGAGTGACATGATGTAAATCTTTCCAGCTGTTATGGTGCACGGCTGGATACTCGCTCTTATGATGAGAAGTATTAATTTTCTTGTCCTCAGAGACATCATGTACCATCTAGTGCCATATCTATAGGATGTAATAAATCAGTCGTTGCGCATTTTGTACCATCTGCAATTTATACTGCGCGAAACTGTCCGTACGCATAGTTTTGAATAGCGGAACTGGAACTCATTATCCAATGACCGGGTAAGGTGATGACAAAAAGATGAACCACTAGCGATATACTGTATACTGTGTACCTTATAACGGCTTCCGATTCAGTATCTTTCCCAACCGCCTGCACGAAAATTATCGAAATAATGACGATATGAATTACACAAAGCGGGACGATTACCTACCTGATAAGCAGTGATGCTCAAGCCTATCATATTGAGACCCACTATGAAGAGGAGGCAGGACTCGTTCGTAGACGCCATGACATTTATGTATCTTTGTTAACGAAAAATATAGGGAGTTGACTCAACAATCGAATCATTAGAGGTGTACGATGTATGTAAAACATTGGATCTTATTTATCTTGATCCATCTCTTTTTTTACTGTGAATCTCAGGGGGTTTCATTACTTACTCTAAGAGGACCTTGTGTTTCTTTATACAGGCCACAACTTGATGATAATGTGTATCTTCGTTGAGATCAGACTCGAGCATTACACTTACGGTCTCATCTTCTCGTAATATATTATCGAGATTACATCTATGAAAAAATTTCGAAAAATGAGATTTTCAAACCGGAAGTGACGTATTTTCGATAAGTCTCCGGAAATCTAAATTCCATAGTCCATACTACTACGTCGTACATTTCGACACTATTATAACTACCCCATTCCCGAAAAGAATGTATGAAGCTTCGACATAAATTAGTATAAATTGTTGATAGCACAATAGATGTTGGGCAACATCACCTTAATAAATCAAACATTGCGCAAACATGTTGTGCTAGACACATGTACAGTGTATCAATGGCCGGCATGATTAGAAGCCCTAGCACAGCGGCCGACCAACAGTAAATTTGAATCGGGTAATAAAACTTTTCCGGATCGATTCCGAAGTCTGCCGGAATAAGATCAAATACTTTTCGTGTATGGTTTAACGGGTCTACAACGTCCAAGATTAGCGGCATCATTAACAATGACACCCAAACCGCAACACTGAAGCAGAGCCCTGCTGCAACGAAATGGTAAACTTATAAATTTTCAGTAAGACTTTTATTTAAAGATAACAAGTCGATATATTTTTTCAACTAACAAACCCATAATACTGTGTAGAATCTTCCTTTCTCTGCGCATTTTCTAAGAATATTTACTTGTGGCAGATGCTGCACCTGCTTCCAATCCTCAAGCGTTTCATCAAGAAGTTTTTTTATCTTCAAGACATAAGATTGAATTCCAATGGTTTTCATTGAGATTCGATAACACAATTTTCGTTTTCTTACCAATGGTTTTTTAAACATGAAATTGAGTAGTTTGACGTTGCACCCAATGTTTGTTGCTAATGGTGAAAAACATTCGACGAATCTGTCTAATCCGCGGCATGTGAATACCATCGACCGTATCTAAACACATTGGATATATTGAGATATCAAATAACAGGAGACACACAATGATATTAGTAAAATATCGAGTTTCGAAAAATCGTTATTATGGAAACCGTGCCTAGACCCACCTGAGGTATCAAAATCGTAAAGCTAATAAATAGCGGAACACAAACCCTAATTTTACTTTCTAGAACAGACTGATAGGGCCATTGGCCGAGAATACTGAGCATTCGTTTATTGAGACGGTAGTAACGACTACTATAGAGGTCCGTAAAATTTGCGGCAATAACGTTTCGACTATTCATCGTTTTCATTTCGTTTTCCATGACTGCGATATTATTGTACCGTGCGACACCGAAACCACATACGATATAAGGGTGGTACGTCCAGGTCCAGAGTGTTCGAATAAGCAAAGTGAAAACGACAAATTATGGGGTTAAAGCGTTCAGCAATACAGGCGCATAATTGACTGTCGCGTGACAGCAAACGCCGAGAACGATATAGCACTGGACAATTTGCATAGGTGATGATCAGTAGTGGCTGCCGGACTTGGGGTAATTCTAGTTCTTTAATAGAGGTGTGGATCGGCAATACGCGTCGTATTATGAGTAGATTCAGTTACAATTGGATAAGTAATTTTAGTTATTGGATAAACAGTGGTAGGAAAAAATTACTCTTTATCATCTGATGGCATCGTTTCCTTCATTTTTGTAAGCTATGATAAAAAAAGGTAAAATCGTGATACACTTCGGTGTACTGTAGCGCGGTAAAGTTTTGCGCTACAGTACACCGATTTTTTCTGGCTCGTTCGGGCTCACACAAGGCGACACCGCAGGGCCTAGTTGGTACGATAGACTATTTGTTAACTTAAGAATCGACATTTTCATGTCAATAATAGAGCTGTGGATTGGCTATACGCGTCAGCTACCCTAGCAAGTCGGACCGCAAACGGACACGTCCGTTGGGGAACAAAACGGACCGTAAAAACGACAAAACGGATTGTACATTTTTTGTTAGCATTTGGTCTTTTTTCGGTCGCGAAAACGAAAAATTTGTTTTGGTCCGTTTTCGGTTCCCGCAACCGAAAAATTACTCTTCATTATCTGATGGCATCATTTCCCTCAGTTTTTTAAGCTATGAGAAAAAAAGGTAGAATTCGAGATCTTCATAGAGTTTCCTCACGTGATATACTTCTGTGTACAAAGCTTTTATGAAGAAGCATTTTTCGTGACTATTTAGCTTCCTCACAGGGGAAGCCTTGTCAGAAATCTAAATATAATGGTGTGTAGATTTCCAAATTTTAAAAGACAAAAATACCGAACATCACTAATTTTTGGAACATTGGCTATAAAAATGTCTTATCAAATGGTATCATTCGTCATCTCGGGGCTATGTCTCGTGTATTTTTTTCCGTAATTTGGGCATTGCTTCTTCGTAGTATAAGCTATGCGCAAATTACATTCTCAGTGTTATCGTAAAAACAACAAATAATCAAGATTTTTTACATCAGCATAAAGTTGATTCTATTGGTCCAAGCGAATTACGTTTGATGCAAAATTTTATTGAATGTTTAGCCCAAATATTCACAAAAATGTCAAGGCAATGTGACATCTCACGTTCGGTAATAAAAACTGTCATTGATGTACTTGGACCATGCTGACCATTACGTTTAAAAGCATGTTCTACCATGAACTTGCATTGATGTCAACTTCATGTAAGAATTTGTTTTTAAACCGGAAGTGGTCCCCGGTTGGCGTGAACAACATAATTGCAGTTTCTGTTATCGACCGGATCCGGGTTGGGCGGGGAGGGAGGCGCGTCATATCCCTTGTGGCAGTATACACTAGGGCATCGATTTTTGCGCCCTCAATTTTCTCAACAGTCCCCACGACGGAGCGAATATCGATCGGCGCAGCAAGCTATGGGCCATGCTCGACAGTGACTATGGGCGGGGCATGCGCAACCTCGATTTTGGTAAGTGTGATGCGGAGCCGGTCCCGCCGCAGTGAACGAAATCGAGGTTCTAGTGTACAGGAACCGAACAGTGCAATAGTCATCTTGCAATACACTAGGACCCCGATTTTTCTAATAGCGACGATACCAGCGCCGCATCTCTGCTCCCCACCTCGAGGCTTGCGGCTTGCCCCGCCCATGCGGTTTCTGCGCATCGGCCGGTGTCGCGAACAGTGGCGTATCGTTTACCCTTAACTTTTTAAGGTTACGTAGAATCGTCCGTGAGAGGCCACACGTTTAGCGCCGGCACTGTCGGGCCCGACTCAGCGTTTCCTTTTCCACGCACCCACGCGATCGATATGTGGCGTGTAGTGGAGGCAATTAGAAAAATCGGGGTTTGCAATATCGGTGACCCTAGTGTATAAAAGGATCGGTAGTAGGACTACAGGCCTTCCGGATTCTAGTAACTTTGTGGCACTGAAAAACTTTAGCGAATATGAAATTGGCGGAAAACGTATCTAGAGACGCGTCGTGAAGGAACGGGCTCCGCATCCCCTTAACAACATGTGCAATACGTTTTCAGCGTGTCTCTCTCGCTCCACCGAGAGCGCCACTGATGCTATCTCTCTCGCACTCCATAGAGTTTTACATGCTCTTAAGGAGCTGCTGAAGCTTTTTTTTTCCTTTTGCTTCCTCATAGAGGAAGCTATGTTTTTGTGGAAAATTTTTTTTTTTCGAGATTTTAATGTTAGCGTACTAGAAATGGTCGAAAACCTTGAGAAGTGTGATTTTTAGCTGACGTCCGGAAGTATGTGTGTGTGTGTGTGTGTGCGCGTGCGTGCGGCGTGCGTGCGTACGTGCTGTAAACATTTCAGCGGCCATGTTGGTTTCCGCGACAGTTTATAATATTCGATTTTCTTTATTTTTCGGAAGATTTCGACCGAAATTCGAGTGCACGCCGAATTGTTTATGTTATAATACAGTCCTGCAAGATTTTAAGCGTACGCATCGCATAGTAACGACGAACAGTGAAAACTAAGAAATCGCCTATTTTCGTCGGTAAAACAGGAAGATGCAGCAGCCCCTTAAGAGCATGTGCAATACCCCGGTCGGTAATAAAAACTGTAATCGACTTTCCTAACGGATTCTGGCATTCACGATCAAATGAAAAGTCTCATCGAATTCCAAGATGATATCCGCTTCCGATGTGACTTTTCTTTTGACCGTACATACGACAACCCATAAGAAAAGTTGCTTACAGTTTTTGATATCGACTGAGCCCGGGACGGACGGGGAGGGAGGTGTTTCATATGGTCTTAAGAAGCAAGCGTACCAATGAACAAAAGCCGCTAACACTTCTCCTGTTTTATAAATACTTCGTTACGGGCACCAAGTCATGCAGTGGAAATATCCTCGGTTCCCCATCGTTCTTCCGAACTGTCATGTATGTGTACTTACAAGCCATGTATCTTGATGGATAAGCGACGTTTAAAAAAAAAAGTCTTGGAGCTGATAATGCCGAGATCGCGAGTTCGCGCCCGACTTAAGTTTCCTTTTTTTGTATTTTTATTTCACGTCGCCATCGTCTCTGAAAGTTGTCTATGCGTCGCTATGTTCCTTAATTCATCAGGTTGGTTGCATTCGAGATAAATTCCAAATACATTTGAGACATAGTTCTTTTACTCACTTTCACACACGTTCTTCTACTCACTTTTCTGTATTCCTTAATTCACACATTTCTATCACCCGCTGCATTCAAGATAAATTTCAGAGGAACAATAAATGGTGACGTCACTTCCGGTAAAAATGCAATTTTTTGTCCGGAAATGAAATTTTACATAAAGTGTTACGAGGTAATAAATGTATCTTGTACAAGTAATATTTATTATTTATTATAACACCGTGTTAGCTAACAGTAGTACAATTTCTGAATTGTGCAATAAGCTTCCGTCCACGAGCGTGAGAGACTTGGCATGTTGAAAAAATAAATTTGCCACGTACAAATAATTGGTGGAAATGTGTTGATCAATGATCGTGTTACAGGCCTATTTTGAGATCGACCTGTAACATAAATGCAACCAGTACCGTTCCACGGTGAAACGTTCGTTAGACATTTAATATTTGTTTCAAGTATAATCTTTTTTTTTATAGTATACACTATATGTTGTTATTTTGACTCTTTTGCATACTGACTTACGCTAACAAGTAATTACAACGATTCAAACCGTGAGATTGGTCAAGCGAAGCTCCCACTTGCAACACGTTCATTTGCAAAACCCTATAATTGCTATCGTCAATGTAATTCGATCGATGAACGATTATTCGTAAGACAGCAACGGATATTCGATGCTCCATCGAGCGATGTGGTTCTCTGAGATTCCACTTTAACTCTCCATTATTAATGATCGAAAATATCTCGCTGATACCGGTACAGAGATACGTAATGTCTCTGCGCGATTTTAAATTACCCCGCGATTAATATGAATTCGAATTTTTATTCAACACGCGTAGTATCGAAACAGTGCCATAGATTGGCGCTGAATGAAATGTAACTCTCACGAGTATACGTGAAATAATTCATTGCAATTGGTCACTATCGTCTCGGTGCACACACGAAGCCT
This sequence comes from Exephanes ischioxanthus, assembly GCA_958510785.1. Taxonomy (NCBI): domain Eukaryota; kingdom Metazoa; phylum Arthropoda; class Insecta; order Hymenoptera; family Ichneumonidae; genus Exephanes; species Exephanes ischioxanthus. Next base: position 16,297,648 of record OY294018.1, on the reverse strand, counting down.
TCAAGCATACCTGGCAGTAGAGTTACGAGGGATTTTTTTTTTTTTTACACGCTATTCGCGTTTCATTCTTTGGTGATTTAGTGGAGTACCAAGCTACAGAGGCTCACGTTAATTTCAAATCGTGTTCGACGCGCCAAGCAGACGAGATTCTCGAAGGTGCGATCTTATCGACGATTCCGCGGTCTATCCAGAATAGATCCGCGCCGATTTCGATCTCGGAGTAAAATTATGCCGATGTAAAAAAAAAAAAAAAAGTCTAGATATGACTAGCTCGACTGGGCCCGAGAGTCCTCGATCCAAGTATCCTCGTCAAATTACACAAGGTCGCGCGAATATTCCACGTTTGTAAAAAAAAGACAAAAAAAAAATATAATGTAAAGAGCACTTATTTTTTTTTGGTGTTGGGACTCGTAGACTGGAAAACGCTCGAGGCTGACATTAAATTTTCTATGTACTGGCCCAAAACTTGATTTTCACTTCTTAGCTTGAGATTCTCCTCCTTGACGCTGTCCACTCTCTGTGATAAATCTGCGACGGAACAAAATTAGTCAATCAGTTTCTCCAGGTTGTAAGGGAAGCCGTAAGGGATTTTTTTTTACCATCCAGCGTATTCTGGAGCTCCAAAACTTGCGAGATTAACCTCGCCTTCTCCTCCTGCTCGTCGGGGCTCACGTCGGGATCCAAGCCTGCAATGTTCGATCGGAGCATGAAATTCAGAACTGTGCTGGGCATACGTACTAAGTACTCGAAGTACGTATCAAGTACAATGTCATTAGCCAGTACTTAGAACTTCCGTAGTTGAGTTCTGTCAGTACTCAAGTATATCAGTAGTTGAGTTCTGTCACTACTCAAGTACTTCACGTACTTCAAGTAGCCGGTACTTCAAGTAGTCGGTACTTCAAGTAGTCGGTACTTCAAGTAGTCGGTACTTCAAGTAGTCGGTACTTCAAGTAGTCGGTACTTCAAGTAGTCGGTACTTCAAGTAGTCGGTACTTCAAGTAGTCGGTACTTCAAGTAGTCGGTACTTCAAGTAGTCGGTACTTCAAGTAGTCGGTACTTCAAGTAGTCGGTACTTCAAGTAGTCGGTACTTCAAGTAGTCGGTACTTCAAGTAGTCGGTACTTCAAGTAGTCGGTACTTCAAGTAGTCGGTACTTCAAGTAGTCGGTACTTCAAGTAGTCGGTACTTCAAGTAGTCGGTACTTCAAGTAGTCGGTACTTCAAGTAGTCGGTACTTCAAGTAGTCGGTACTTCAAGTAGGGATGTGCGGACGTACATGTTCGGCTGTCTGAATAGTTCAAACAGTTCAATCCGTCCGAATTCTCTGAACTGTCCAAAATGTCCGAACCATTCAAACTGTTTGAACCATCCAAATTGTCCAAACTGTCTGAGCTGTTCAAACTTTTGAAACTGTTCAAACTGTCCATTCCATTTGAAGCGTACAACTATCCGGACTGTTGAATTATTCGAAGTATTCGAACCTGGTTCTAACAGATTAAGTTTTATTTCGAGTCAAGCAGAGAACTGTTCGAACTTTCTCAGGCTCGCGCACATCCCATACGTACATCGTCTACTTAGTGTATTCGCCGAGCTCAGACTCAGCATCATGGAACACTAATGGAGAGCGATAGACGAGAAAACTCACTGTTGGGACTGCAGCTGCCGTTTGTGAAAGTGGAGGGGATGGAATCCATGCTCCTGCCTCTGGCGAACGCATCGGACACCTGAGAGTCATTGTCGGGAATGTCTTCCTCCGGTATGATGACTAAAATAGGTTATTGGTAAAAAGAAATAAAATAAAATCGATTATTTTCCGTCGATATTTGCACGGCGCAGTTGTTAGAATTGAAAAGTAGGTCACAAAGGGAATCAATCTGGAGGGTGGAGATAATTACTGGAGATGTTTCGAGCGTACCTTGGGGATCGTCGTCGGCGAGCGGTATGCTGCTCATGTCGTCCTGGAGCTTTACGCTCGACATCATCGAGGCGGACATTTGGACGGCCGCGGATCCTTCGGATGTCTCGAATGGTTTGTCCGGAGGAGGCGAAGACGCCGCGGGCGATTTCGTTCGAGGATTGCTCTCTCTCTCTCCGCTCGTGCCGAGGGGAATTACGTCCTTATCGATTTCACTGCTTTGTGGCGTTCGCTCGGTCACATTGGCGCCCCGCGTACGCTCCTCGACGCATTAACCTAACCGTTGACGTACAAACTGACTTAACCGACTCTGCTGTGTAATCGCGATTTGGAATTGTGACACTTCTGTACGCGCACCACCGAATGGCTCATACGAAAACACAGCCATGAGTCATACGGAACGCTCGTGACATTTCGGCGACTCGCGTCTCTCCGGAAATTATGAACTTCTCGTCTCGCGATATAGTTCGACGGGATGATAGAAAGAGTACGCTACGAGTAGTTGCTCGCTTCTCTCTCTCTCTCTCTCTCTTTCGCGCGGAATAGACCTCACTTGTATGCAAAAGAGTATCCGCACCCTCGCTATCGACTGTGGAATTTAGAAACCGGAAATTTAAGTTTCCCGAGATTTACCCTAAATACGTTACTTCCGGTTTGAAAATCTCATTTTTACAGCGGAAATAACGTCATACGGCAAATACGCGACTTTCGGTTTGAAAATTTCATTTTTTGACAGGAAATGACGTCACACAGGAAATACGTCACTTCGGGTAAAAAATTAGATTTTCAAACCGGAAGTAATGTATTTCGGGTATGATGTCACTTCCGGTTGAAAAATTACTTTCAAACCGGAAGTGACGAATTTCAGGGATGACGTCACTTCCGGTCGAAAAATGAAGTTTCCAAACCGGAAATTATCTGTTGCAGGTATGAAGACGCTTCCAGCCGAAAAATTAGATTTTCAAACAGGAAGTGACGTACTTAAGGTTTGAAGTACATGTACTTCAAGTTCTCGACTTGAAAGGAAAATTCCCCTAAGGCCAAAAATGCTCTTAATCATGTCCATCCATGAAGAAAAAAAAATCTCTCGCACATTCTCATTTCATTTTGAATAAACACGAAATATTATCGAATATTACACATATACACGAATATTGTTGAAAGGTTTTAAACTGAATCTGTTATGCGTTACTGCCTGAACGCTGTTAACGCACAATAAAAACATTGAAATTTTCATATCGCTTTCTCATATACCTTTACGCGCGAAGCTTCTTCTATGAGGAAGCATTCTCTGTATTTTGTCTTCCTCATAGAGGAATCTTTGCGAAGTATATGAGAAAGCGATATGAAAATTTCAATTTCCAACTTTTATGAGGAAGCGACATGAAAATTTCAATTTTCAACTAATTTCAACATCAACGTCTTAGATTTTTATGCAAAACGGCTGGCCATCATATATGGTATATGTAATATACCATATATGATGTCTAAAACATTGTGAGCGCTAGAGTGCGTACAGACATTTTCGAAGAAATTAAAAATCGCGTAGAAAAAAAAATAATTCAACATTTTTTTAATGAAATGTTGATCAAACGTCGACTATTGATCATGCAAAATTTCAGTCCGATCGGTTGAGGCATTCCCGAGATACAGTGATTTGAATTTTCCGCGTCTGATTCACACACACATTCATCCGGACATTTTTTTCTAATGTAATTTTTCGATGTTTTGGAACATTCTTAACACGTTTTCATTAAAATCTGTAAAAAGAAAAAAAAGGTTTTCATCATAACAAAACATATATATACATGTTGTGATAAGCGAATTTAGTCTGCGAGTTACGTGATAATCGCACCGTACAATAACAAGTTTCTGTCGCCAGCTGCGAGCATTTTTCTAGTGCGAGGAAATATCCAAGGACATTTTCTGGACGGTTCTGACAAGCCGCAGTGCTGGTTGAATCATTCCAAGATGATCGAGATAAGCTGCAATAACAAGTCGCCTCCGGTAGCGCATCGTCGCATTATCTATCATGCGCTCAGACGATGATGGCAAATTTTTGTTGAAAACGCCAATAATCAATAAAGGGAAATTTGTCGCGTTACCGTGTAAACAGTACAAGATAGGAGATAATAAAATCCTATATAAAGCTTGGGAAAGTACGATCAATCGCGATCAGTATCTCTACGAAAGCGCAAAGATGCGCGAGTTAAGGGCGCTGTGTGGTAAGTGCAATAAAAATCAGTTTTGCATTGCCACCGTTCCTCGGTCGTTGACTGTTACACTATTTTCAACTATCTCTTCCAGCGACGCTTCTGATTTTACTGTCCGCTGATGCTGTACTGTGCTCGGCGAAGGATGCACCGTCGAATCGTGTTACAAGAGTAACGAAGAATGCGGCGATCGAGATCGCGACGAGCAACGGCGAGGTGCACTTGAATCTACTGAAGAGAGGTGACAAATCGTCGATGAGTTAGGGCCGACGACAAATTATAATGACAATTATTCTCGTACAGATGGAACGTTCACGAAGAACATTCTCTTCACCCGGGACGACGATGCAGCTGGTCAACCGTTGTCCATCGACCCCGACTGTGCTCCACACACGAGCTGCATAATGCGCGGCGACGATGTGGAAACGCGAATCGAGATGTTGCCGAACGAAGAGTTTATACAAATATCTCGTGTGATAAACGATTCGAACGGTGTGCTGACCGATTGTTACGAATTCGCCGACGACACCGAGTGGTTCGGCGGGCCGCAGATGCGTTACCAACACTGGCCGATCCAACACATGTACTACGATGAGGAACCGTATCTCCCGACCCACCCGACCAACATGGCCCTCGCGGAGCGATACTGGCTCAACAGCAAGGGTTTCTGGATATGGGTCAGCCCGACGGTGCCTCTGTCCCTCGACCAAAACAATATACTGGACAAGCACATATGCTTGGTGGCGCGTAACAAAGCCCCGTACAGACATCGGGCTCAGATACATCTCGACTACACGATCGGTTACTCCGCCAATGCTAGAACGGCTCACGAGTCGGTCGTCTGGAGGTACCTCGGGAAGCCTACCGGACATCCGGACATACGAATGATACAGCACCCGGTCTGGTCGACCTGGGCGCGTTACAAGGTGAACGTCAGCGAGAAGGTCGTCAACGAGTTCGCCGACGAGATCGTCTCTCACGGCTTCAACAACAGCCAGCTCGAGATCGACGACAACTGGGAGACCTGCTACGGCTCGGCTGTGTTCGATCCTCGTAAATTTCCAAACGTCACCCGGCTGACCGCGGGTTTGAAGAGGAAAGGCTTCCGCGTTACCCTGTGGATTCATCCGTTCATCAACGAGGGCTGCGAGCCCGCTTACTCCGAGGCGCTGAAGAGCGGCTACCTGGTGAAGAATCTCCAGGGTCAGGTGCGAATGTCCTGGTGGCAAGGGATGTACGCAGCGACGATAGACTTCTCGAATCCGAAAGCCGTGACGTGGTGGACGGCCAGGCTGCGTTTGCTACTGAAGAGCGGCATCGACGGCTTCAAGTTCGACGCCGGTGAGGTGTCCTGGTTGCCGCAGGTCCCCTCGCTCACCGGCCCCCTCGCCCTTCAGCCCGGTCTCTTCACCACCTATTACGCGAACGCCCTCGCGAACAACTTCGGCAACCTCACCGAGGTTCGCGTGGGATGGGGAAGCCAGTACCTTCCGATATTCGTTCGGATGATCGACAAGGACACCAAGTGGACCTGGAACAACGGGCTGCCGACTCTCATCACGACTCTTCTGCAGATGAACATGAACGGCTACGTGAACGTCCTTCCCGACATGATCGGGGGTAACGGATATCTCGACGGTTCGCTCAACGGCACGTTTCTTCCCACGAAGGAGCTTTTCCTTCGGTGGCTCCAGGCCAACACTTTCATGCCCTCGCTGCAGTACTCTTTCGTGCCTTGGGACTTCGACAACGAGACTGTCGCGATATCCAGGGTCTACACCGATCTTCATGCTCTGGCGACGCCGCTTATCGTGAGCCTCATGGAGAAATCAATGAAGACGGGAGCCCCGCTTAATCCACCGGTCTGGTGGATCGCGCCGAACGATACCACTGCCCACAAGATCAATGACGGTAAGCTCCGCGACAGAGCCCCTCGTCGCTAGATTCTTTTGATATTCAAGGTTTTTCGATATCATTTTTTTTTTTTTTTTTATGCAGCCTATCTTCTCGGAGAGTACGTACTCGTAGCTCCGGTAACCCGCGAAGGAGCTGTTGCGAGGGACGTCTATCTACCGGCCGGTCGTTGGAAGGATCCGTATCAGAACAAGACCTTAACGGGACCTATTTGGCTCCGCAATTACCCCGCACCGGTCTCGGTTCTTCCGTTCTTCGTTAAAGAAGTCAACGGCACATACGCCCTGTAACGTCGATCGATGTATAACATTTTGTTATCTTGAATATATATCGACATTATCAACTGAATTTTTATGTGAGATTTATTGCGCGCCGTACCCAGTAAGAAAAGCGTGCCGTGACATTCGGCACGCCGTGATGGCACAATGCAGACATGTATGTCCGCATGTGACGATATTGTGACGGCACGGCGTTTTGATGCCAAAAGTCTGGTTGCACAGTTCCAGCTCGCTGCAAAGATCCACGGCGAGCTGTGACCGTGGAAGCAGATTTCTGGTATCAAAACGCCGTGCCGTCACAATATCGTCACATGCGGACATATACATGTCTGCATTGTGCCGGCACGGCGTGCGTTCACGTGCTAGTACCGAGTGGATCCCGCGCCGTCACTTTTCTATCTGGGTAGACACTACGCGGGTCAATTGACGATTAGAAGCGATCTTATCTCGGTATTTAGCTCAACGATTAGCAGGTCGTTGATCGTACAGCCACCGGTCTTCAGAAGCGCGTCCCGCTCCTCGATCAGTTTCCTCACGCGTTCGTCCTGCTGCTCCGATTTCGTTGAGCGATGCGATTTCGTGGCGTCCTGAGAATGCAGTCGAAAGTCGATCCACATGAGGCTCTACGGACTCGTCCTGCACGATCGTTCGTCGACGAAATCGCTGGTTCTCGAGTTGGAGAGACTCGTTCTGAGCCTCGAGAATGTTTTTCGCTCCTCCATACTGTTTATCTGCATGGAAGTTGAATTAATTAAAGAGAGAAAGGGGAGCTTAAGGGGGAGAGTAGAACGAGATTTTTGCAAACCTTCGACACTTAATCTTCAAATAATAAATCTCAGAGCCCTGCCAGCCGAAGACGCCGGCCATGGCGGGTGTAGCCTGTTGCAGTTATAATTATTTGTCAAAAGAAAAGCCTGTCACAGCTTCATTACCGTTCGAAAAATGAGATTTTACAACCGGTAGTGACGATTCCCCTCGAAGACGTCAGTTGTAGTCTAAAAATGAGATTTCGAAACCGGAAGTGACGATTCCCCTGAATGACGTCACTTCCGGTCGAAAAATGAAATTTTCTAACCAGAAGTGACGTTTTCCTCTACACGACGTCACTTCGCAAATTTCAGTAAGCGATTTTCTGCAATAAATTTTGCGGTCAATTTGGACCGTTTCAAGTTTATGAGATGTAGATATTTTTCAATGTTATGAAAAAAGGTGGCAAGTAATTTGCACATGGATTTCTCATTTATTACAATTTTGCGTAGTTTTCTCTATGAGAAAGTCAAAATCGATCAACTCTAGTTTCTCATAGAGAAAACTATGTGCAACATTGTAATAAATGCGGAAGCCTTGTGCAAATAACTTCGCATCTTTTTTTAAGACTAGATAACGCTTAACAATACAAACCTAATTGCGAAAACTACTGGGAAAAAGTACTAGATTCTTCAAGTACAAAAAGTACTTGATGCTTCAATTGCGTATGATACTTTGTACTTTGTACTTTGTACTTTGTACTTTGTACTTTGTACTTTGTGCTTTGTGCTTTGTACTTTGTACTTTGTACTTGAAGTAGTATTTGGTACTTCGCCCAGCTTTGTTACAAAGTTATCCTGCTTGAACAAATGAATAAGTTATAGAAACTTCTATTAGGATTCCTGTACAGTCGACTCTTCGTAAAATAGCGCTCTGCAATATCGCGTTTCCCCTCAATTCTCTCTCCGAGAGAACAACTATACAGAGTCGCTCTGCTCGGAAACCTACAAAGCATCGCGTAATTCTAATTTTTTTCGAATAAACAATATTATTGCATTATGTTAATTTGTATGATTTTTCATTACAACCATTTTTTTTCGTCACTTGATAAACAATTAAATTCGATTTTTTTTGGGTACTTTATAAAACCTTACAGTACTTCAAGTATTTGGCACTTTAAGTACTTTGCCCAGCTCTGGTACAATCACAAGTTTCTGTCGACAGTTTCAGAACTTTTCCAGTGCGAGGAAATATCCAAGGACAATTTCTCGACTATTCAGACAAGCCCTAGTGCTAGTTGAATCATTCCAAGATGATCGAGATAAGCTGCAATAAAAAGTCGCCTCCGGTAGCGCATCGTTGCATTATCTATCATGCACTCGGACGATGATGGTTCACTTTTGTTTCAAAGCCCATAATCAATAAAGCGAAATTTCGCATTAGTGTGTAAGCAATACAAGATAGGAGATAACAGAATCGTATATAAGGCTTGAGAAAGTACGATCAACCGCGATCAGTATCTCTACGAAAGCGCAAAGATGGGCGAGTTAAGGGCGCTGTGTGGTAAGTGCAATAAAAATCGGTTTTGCATTGCCGACGTTCCTCGGTCGTTGACTGTTACACTATTTTCAACTATCTCTTCCAGCGACGCTCCTGATTTTACTGTCCGGTGACGCTCTACTGTGCTCGGCGAAGGGTGCACCGTCGAATCGTGTTACAAGAGTGACGAAGCATGCGGCGATCGAGATCGCGACGAGCAACGGCGAGGTGCACTTGAATCTACTGAAGAGAGGTGACAAATCGTCGATGAGGCAGGGCTGACGATAAATCATAAAAACGATTATTCCCTTACAGATGGAACGTTCACGAAGAACATTCTCATCACCCGGAACGACGATGCCGCCGGTCAAGCCTTGTCCATCGACCCCGACTGTGCTCCACACACGAGCTGCATAATGCGCGGCGACGATGTGGAGACGCGAATCGAGGCGTTGCCGGACGAAGAGATGATAAAAATTTCTCGTGCGATAAACAATACGAACGCTGTGCTGACCGATTGTTACGAGCTCGGGGCCAACACCGAGTGGTTCGGTGGGCCGCAGTTGCGTTACCAGCACTGGCCGATCCAGCACATGTACTACGATGAGGAACCTTATCTCCCGACCCATCCGACCAACATGGCCGTCGCCGAGCGATACTGGCTCAACAGCGAAGGTTTCTGGATATGGGTCAACGAGACGGTGCCTCTGTTCCTCGACCAGAACAATATTCTGGACAAGTACATATGCTTGGTGGCGCGTAACAGAACCCCGTACAGAACACGGGCTCAGGTACGTCTCGACTATATGATCGGTTATTCCGACAATCCTAGAACGGCTCACGAGTCGGTCGTCTCAGCGTTCATCGGAAAGCCGACCGGACATCCGGACATACGAATGATAGAGCACCCGGTCTGGTCGACCTGGGCGCGATACAAGGTGAACGTCAGCGAGTCGGTCGTCAACGAGTTCGCCGACGAGATCGTCTCGCACGGCTTCAACAACAGCCAGCTCGAGATCGACGACAACTGGGAGACCTGCTACGGCTCGGCTGTGTTCGATCCTCGTAAATTTCCAAACGTCACCCGGCTGACCGCGGGTTTGAAGAAGAAAGGCTTCCGCGTTACCCTGTGGATTCATCCGTTCATCAACGAGGGCTGCGAGCCCGCTTACTCCGAGGCGCTGAAGAGCGGCTACCTGGTGAAGAATCTCCAGGGTCAGGTGCGAATGTCCTGGTGGCAAGGGATGTACGCAGCGACGATAGACTTCTCGAATCCGAAAGCCGTGACGTGGTGGACGGCCAGGCTGCGTTTGCTACTGAAGAGCGGCATCGACGGCTTCAAGTTCGACGCCGGTGAGGTGTCCTGGTTGCCGCAGGTCCCCTCGCTCACCGGCGACATCGACCTCCAGCCCGGTCTCTTCACCACCGATTACGTGACCGCCCTCGCGAACAACTTCGGCAACCTCACCGAGGTTCGCGTAGGATGGAGAAGCCAGAACCTTCCGATATTCGTTCGAATGATCGACAAGGACACCAAGTGGACCTGGAACAACGGGCTGCCGACTCTCATCACGACTCTTCTGCAGATGAACGTGAACGGCTACGTGAACGTCCTCCCCGACATGATCGGGGGTAACGGATATCTCGACGGTTCGCTCAACGGCACGTTTCTTCCCACGTCGGAGCTTTTCATTCGGTGGCTCCAGGCTAACACCTTCATGCCCTCGCTGCAGTACTCTTTCGTGCCTTGGGACTTCGACAACGAGACTATCGCTATAGCAAGGTTGTACACGGATCTTCATGCTCGGGTGACGCCGATTATCGTGAGCCTCATGGAAAAATCGATGAAGACGGGAGCTCCCGTTAATCCACCGGTCTGGTGGATCGCACCGAACGATCCCACTGCCCACAAGATCAATGACGGTAAGCTCCGCGACAGAGCCGCTCGTCGCTCGATTCTTTCGATATTTAAGGTGTTTCAATATCATGTTTTTACATGCAGCCTATCTTCTCGGAGAGGAAATACTCGTCGCCCCTGTAACACGAGAAGGTGCTGTTCAGCGGGACATCTATCTACCGGCCGGTCGTTGGAGGGATCCGAGAGTGAACGAGAACTTCACCGGACCTATATGGCTCCGCGATTACGCCGCACCGGTCTGGATTATGCCGTACTTTGTTAAGGAGGTCAATGGCACATACGCACTGTAACGTCGATCGATGTATAATATTTTGTTATCTCAGATATATAGTTAAATCGTCAACTGATTTTTTTTTTTCGTGAGATTTATTGTACGCCCTAGACAATACGCGGGGTCAATTGACGATCAGGAGCGATCTTATCTCGTTGTTCAGTTTAACGATTACGACGTCGTCGATCGTATAGCTACCGGTCTTCAGAAGCGCGTCCCGCTCCTCGATCAGTTTTCTCACTCGTTCGTCCTGCTGGTCCGATTTCGTCGAGCGATGCGATCTCGTCGCGTCCTGAGAATACAGTCGAACGTCGATCGGCATCGGGCTCTGCAGGCTCGTCGCGTCCTTGCTTAAAAATATCGAGCTCGGTTTGATAACGTCGATCTCCTTCTGTATCTGGCCAAGCAACACTTGATCGTTGGTCAGTGCGGTCGAGTCGGCGCAGAGCACGTCCTCCAAGCTGTCGTAAAATAAGAAAAGTTATTTTCATACATATTCATCGAACTGTTGCAATATTTTTCGTGCGTACTTCAAGTTCTTCAACTCCTCCTTGCTGGCCTTTATCTGGACTCCGATAGCTTGCTGGTGCTCGATCTTCATTCGGTGAATCTCTCGGACCGCTTTGCCCCACTGTTCCTTGAAAAAGGCTTTGCTCTTCCGTGTCTCGCTCAACTTTTGCTCGAGAGCCTTCACCTCCTGGAGGAGCGAGGCGGTTTGGTCCTGGGTCAGAGAGCCCTTCTGATAAACTCGAATCTCCTCCTCCTGCTCGATCGTCGACCGACGCAGTCGATCGTTCTCCAGTCGGAGAGATTCGTTGTCGAGCCGGAGAGACTCGTTCTGAGACTCGAGAACGTTTCTTCGCTCCTCCAAAATGTTTATCTGCATGGAAGGGGATTTAATGAAAGAGAAACGTTGTAGAACATATTCGTGTGGAATTTAATGCACTGGCATTGCAAGTTTTTATGCATAAGCTGTTATATTAAATTTCGTGTGAAATTGTGATGAACAATTAAGTTATATATTTTTAAATGTTTAAATACGTTACTTTTCATAATTTACTTTAATTTTACTATAAAAGTTCATTAATTTTTCATCACAATTGTACGTTAAACTCAATGTACGAGTTTTGGCATAAAAACTTCTAGTCAGGTGCATTTAATTTACAATTTCAATGTACAGTATATTAAAACCTTTGGAAATACGTTACTTTTAATAATTTCTTTAACTTTTCTATAAAAGTTCATTAATTTTTCATCACAATTGTACGTTAAATTTAATGTGCCGGACTGGAAGTTTTTACATAAAAACTTCCAGTCCGGTGCATTAAATTTATAATTTTTTTAACAGTGTAGGATTAGCTGAAGGGGTGGAGAGTAAATCGACAAAGTTTGCAAACCTTCGATGCGTGCTCTTCCTGAAAAAGTCGCGCCGCATCCTGCATCTGCAGCATGTTATTCTCGTACCTCCACTGTAAATCCTCATTCGCTTTTATAAGTCTAGCCTCCTTCTCGAGACTCTTCAGTCTCCGCGTGCGCAGGTCCTCGGTCGCCTTGTTCAAACTACTCGCCAGAATTTTGCACTGCTCGACGCTGCAGGCGAGCTTCGATTCCAGCTTCTCTCGGCGCTGCTGCCACTCCTCGCTCAATCGATTCAGGTGTCGTTCCTCTCTTCTTTTCAACTACATTCGTCACACGGGCAACGGGCTGTTAATACATACTTGCTGTTTTACCCGCTACTTAACATTTATTTTTATTTTTCGACTATCGATATACCGCACCTCGAGTCGAAATACCTCCTGCTGGTGTTCCTTCCACGATTCCAGCTCGTCGACTATTTTGTACACCAGACTATCGTCGATTATCGGTGGACCGAAATTTTCGTCTGATCTGGGTCTGTAACTCTTGTAGTAAGTACCATGATCCTCGAGGTACATCGCAACGTCCAACGTGCCTATTTTGTTTTTGTCGCTGTCGTACAGCAAAGCTTCGTATTTACACTCGTGCTAGAAAAGAAAAATTATTCGTTTACGAAATCGCATGCCTGATTCGCCGCGATGAATTATCAGTAGACGCAAAAAATATCCCCGGAAAAAATAACTTCTGGAAAAAAATACCCCTTGGAAAAAATATCCCCAGAAAAAATACTCCGTTCTTCCGTGGGTCTTTTTTCCAGGGGGTATTTTTTCCAGGGAGTATTTTTTACAGGGGGTATTTTTTGCAGTAGTTATTTTCTCCAAGAATCGAATTATCGTTTGTTACCTTGTCCTGACGAAGCAGGAGGGCGACGTCAAGAATCGCTTGCCCAACGAAAGCTTTCGCCTCGTTGCCCAAATCGTGGATGCTGACTTTGAGCGGAAAGGCCAGTAACAAACGCCCGATCTCGTCGGCCGCCGATATAAAATGCAGCTTGCATCTGATGTCCTGCAGTCTCAATCTTTCATCCCGCAGCAGCGGCATCTTCGGATACAGTGTCGAGATTACTTCAGCCTTCGGATGATGAAACCTGCGACCAAATTTTATACAATTTTAGTGAATCATTCGTTGAACAGATTATGGAGACACGCGTAACGATTCGACTACCTGAACTCAATATTCCTTATCGACGAAGACAATTTGATACCGATCAAGCTAATGTTCAGGCAATAGCAGTGATAAGCTTCCAGGCTTTTCGAGCCGTTCCGTGCAGCGCGCGGTTCAGCCGCGATGCTCGACGCCGGCGGAGCTCGATCTTTCTCATTTCTCGCGATTCCTACTTTCGATGTATTCGTGTACAAACTCTTACTAATTCTACGATCCTCGTTCGGGCACGTGTGAAAATCACCGCAAGGATTTCTATGTGCGTCTATCTCAGAGAAGGCGTAATGCAGAGACGTCCTGTTTTCACCCGGACATTCCTGTGCGTAAATCTGTCCCGGATCAGCCTCGCCTCGTTGCCGGGCCGTTTCTTTCCCATCGACGCATCGGAGTCTCAGTTGGAGATCGAGGAACGGCCGCTTATCGTCGTCGTCGCGCATGCCGCTCGGCCTCTTCTCGCCGATCAGCGCGCACCGATGATTCAAAAAGGCCTCGGCATTCTCCTTACTTCGCGGGGATTCCTGCATTTTTTCTGAGTCCATTAACGAACCGAGATCAAGCTCCGTATGACCCAGAATCGTTTCTCCGCGCTGCAGTATCAGTAAAAAATTCGGCTGTTTGCGCAGATAATTCCTGAGGACTTTCCAAGAGCTTCTTATCCTTATGAGCGCTCGCTCGTTGACTTCCAATCGTTCCTCGAGCGCGGCGAACGTCTTCAATCGCACGTCGTTCTCCAGTACGCGATACCAGAAACTGTAATCGTCGGCCGATCCGTTAAACGTCTCTTCTCTCAAGAGATGCAGATTTTTCGCTGTGCCGGCGACAATGTCGAGCAGGAAGAGACTGTTGCAGGTGGCTACAGGACCCAACTGTATGAGACTCTCCTTCCCGATCAGGTAAGGAACCACCGCTTCCGAATCGCTGATAGGAAAATCCCTCTGTATCCTCTCACTGCTGGACGCTACCTTGGATCATGGAAACCGTAGATATATTTTTATTTATTTATTTTTTTATTGGCCCAATTACAGGCGTGATACGTAAACATATACATACGTCAATATATTTAATGTGAGTGAAGAGCATTTATATAGAAGCAGATTTAAAAAGTGAAAACTTACCTTCTGTAAATAATAATAATAATAATAATAATAATGATTTCCACTCGATAAATTACCTCCTGCCGAGACATCCGTCGAACGTACGTCTCGTGCTCTTCGATAGTCAACGCCAGCGAAATTTCGGGTTTGTCGGCTTTGACGTCGTTTCGTAGACCCAACAGTCTGTGCCAGCTGGTGGCAATATCGGCGTCTCCGTCCTTTGGCGTAACTATCAGAGCCGACCTCAGACTCAGAAGGACGTAGCCGATTTTCTCTCGAGCGCCTCGTTCCTTGACCTCGAAGCACTCGACTTTCAAGGGTTCCTGACCAGACCTCATTCTGAAAAAAAATAAGCAATAATAATCAACGAGTTATGGAAAATCTGTAGCAAGGCGCTTAAGGAAGTTGAAACCCTTCGCACTAGTAAAATGAGTGCTACGTTTTTACAAGTCGTTTGTACAGACGACTTGTAATTATTGATTATAGTGGATGGTTATTTGTATTACAGCAGATGTCCTTAACGTAGAAAAACATTAATTGCAATGGATTTGCAAAAACATTAATTGGCTTGTGCTAATTTTTTAAATGGTACATATTCGTTCAGTTTTTTCAATGAATAATCCATAATTCTTGCGCAATTTTGATGTATGACGGCTCGTTCTCTTCCTCGAAAAACGCTCTACGAATTCACCGTCCAGATTTTCGATAGTATTTTCCGTTTAAAATTGACAGCCTTTTTTTTTGTTTATCCAGCAACTAAATTCCTTCATAATCAAACATCTGTAACTTTTAAACGGAAAATACTATCGAATATCTTGACGGTGAATTCGTAGAGCTTCTTTCAAGGAAGAGAATGAGCTGTAATCCATCAAGATCGAGCAAAAATTATGAATCATTCTTTGAAAAAACCTGAACGTATACGTACATTTCCTAAAATTAGCTACGAACCAGTTAATATTTTTGCAAAACTATTGCAATTCGTCTTTTTCTTGGTCAAAGACATCCGCTGTTATACAAATAATCATCGGCTATAATCGATGGATTTGTAAAAGTTTGTACAATCTACTTATAAAATATAGCACTCATTTGACTGCAGTGTAAAACCAAACTGTATGCAATTTCATGTACCGGAGTGGAAGTTTTTATGCAACAATATATTATTTATTGTGGCTGTTCGAGTGTATACATTGTTTCGTTTTTTTTTTTTACAAAAAAGCAAAAACTGGTACATTAAATTTCTTATATATACGAAAGTACTTTCATAATTTTAATAATTCACTTTAGTTTTAATGAAAAAGTATATTAATTTTTCATTGCAATTGTGCATTAAATTTAATGTGCCAGTATTTGCATAGAAGCTTCCAGTCCGGTGCATTAAATTTACAATTTTTCTTACAGTATAGTGTAAATCGCTCCGACCTCCTTAACTGTAAGCGTCGTTCGACCGATCTGTTTTACCATTGTCGATTTCACGTAAACGATCTAATTTACAAGATATTTCTTTTCGTCTCGCATACGTTGCGTACTTTCTCAAACTATACTTGTCGGCTTTCCACACTAGATCCGTTGTGTACGAGGGGTTAGGATCGGCCTCGATAAAATCGGTCTCCAACGATTGCCCGTCCAGGGTCGACACGATGCAGGTGGGATTTGCAACACCTCGAAAACCTTTGCCTGCAAGTCGTGGGAATTAAAAAAGAAAAGATTTTAAATTTATCGTCCGGCGAAAAAATTTTCCGCTCCACTCGAGAGCGAGGTTATGTCCTCGGAAACGTAAACAAATCGTTACCTTCCTTCAGACTGAGAACAACTTGCACGTTTGAACCCGTCAATTGATCCATTGTCTTCGTACTTAAGTGTCGTCAAACAACAAAGAAAAAAAATACAAGTAGCAAACGTAAAACGAACGGTTCGAGCATCGATGAAACTCCGCTCAACGTTTTCCGCTGTTCAAACCAGTGTCACACTAAAAATTGGCAACGAGTTTGTTGAGAAAACAAAAAAAAGGACAACTGATCAGAAGTGTTGCCACCTGCGTTCGGTGAGCGCTTTGTTTGGTGCGCAATTCCACCAATCAGGGCTGTTCATCCAGCCGTGGAAATGATTGCGTTATAATGACGGATTGATTTGATTGGTTCATTCTGTCGGATGATGCTGGTATCCGACAGAAGGGACCAATCAAATCATTCCGTCACTTTAATGTAAACCTTTTTCGATGGAAATACAGATGTGGAAATACTGTCCATTATCTCTCCGAGTTTTTGCTTATCTCCATAATAGTAATTTACGACACTCGTGCGATAAAACTTTTTCATCACTCGGTGCGGAAATGGCCACTTTTCCGCCCGCTTCGCGTGCGTAAAACCGACATTTTCGCGCCGAGTGTAATAAATACCTTACCCAGATAGAAAACTAATGGCACGGCGACGCAACGGTGGCGGTACCAATGGTACGATACCCGCTTCACAGCACGTTTTTCTTTCTGGGTAATAACTCCTTTTATAGTTCCTGCGCATCGCGATCCGAACACTTTCGTGTACCACAAGCAGTAACCGCAAAAGAACGATTCGAGCATCGATGAAACTGCGACCCAGCCTTATTCGCTGAAAAAACCAGTCTCTAAAATTTGGTAACACAATAGTTTAGTGAGAAAACAAAAAAAAAGAATAATTGATCGGCACTGGTGGCGCTGCTGTCGGCGAGCGCTTTGTTTAGTGCGCGCGAGTCCACCAATGAAAGATGATCATGGTTTGAAACTAGAGTTCCGACGATTATCCTAAAGCTTAACGCAGCGATTATTACTTCCAGCAGCAATGCGCCCGAACAATCAATCCCAAACCCATCTCCCCGAAAAGCCCCCGCGCCTCATATCATCGACATTCACCGCTACCGAGCCGATAACAAAGTTACACCAAAAACAAAGTTACGCTCCAAACTTCACGCCCTCGACGGGTTGGCACTTCAGCGACCGTGGGCTGGCAGCCCTGCCGGCCCCGTAACAAATCCTATCTCGCCTAATGTCGAGTCGAGCGCGAGAGGCAGGAGCTCGAGGCCCGTCCGCAAACGTTCGCCCGTATCGGGGCACAAGTTATCGAGCCTGCTGGCCCGCGAGAGATCGACCGATAGTTTGTTTCTCAAAAACAAAAACAAAAAAAAACAAACAAACAAAAAAATATATCTCGCGCCCGAGAAGTCTCGCGTTTCCGAGTACCTTCGTGCGTGCGCCCGTGTGAAGAAAAATTGTGCGCTCGCACAGTGGGCATCGAACAGACACCCGAGGAAAAGTCGAGTTCGCCGAGTACATCGGCGTAGCCCAACACTCACCACCGGACTCGTTCGGGAGGGACTTGCCGCTTCGGCCAAAAAAAAAGAAAAAAAAAACGAACGCGAGAAGACGGATACACAGTTCCAGTTCGCCCGCGACGTAGAGACAGAGAGATCGAGTCTGCGTGCGTGTGTGTGTGTGTAGCCAAGGGAACACAGGGCTTTTCAAAAGTGAGGGTCAATGCACGAGACTGACTAGCGCGGTTGGCTAGCGGCTGGCTGGCTGGCTGGCGTTTAACGTTGTTGCCATTCCCGTTTGATCGTTCGTTTTGTTGACTTTTGTTTGGGGCACAGCGGTGGCTCTCGCGAGGGGGGCCGGAGGGGGGGAGGAGGAGGCGGAGGTACGAGGAGAATAATATAGTGGCGTTCGGGAAAGCGGCGCGCGAACACCGGCCTCTCCGCTAGCGAACATCTCGTACATGGCGACGGCGGCGGCGGCGGCGGCGGCGGCGATGACCCATAATGGAGGTCTTCTCGGGGCTCTTCCCGCACGACGACGGGAACACGTTCGGGGATGCGCCGTCCAGTGACTGAGGTTCGTCACTCGCGCTGCTGACCGAACATCTCGGGCCGGCAAGCTCGACGAGTAACCATCAATTCGTTAAGGTTCTAAAAAAACATATTAGACCAAACTTAAAAGGTGGGCACGTACGTAACTGCTGTTGTGACAAAAAAAAAAAAGAAAGGGCGGCCGAAACGTCCCACGGCAATCGTGCAGGGGAAATATAATAGATTTCAATATCGTTCCTCGATCGTCGCTGCTCTGCCTCACGGGTCTCCGTTGTGACACGCGACATCTATAAACCCATCGGATATTACTCAGTGCGTGCCTCCTCAGTGCGTGCGCGCTCTCGTGCCTGTGTGTGTCTGTGTCGCGGAGTGCTGCGCGACTCTACGCGGTGCTGCGCGCTCTCTCATTGTCACGCATTCTTATTCTTCACCCTCTCGGTGAGCAACGCGGAAATTATTTGCTTTATTTTCTTAAGTTTTTCGAAATAGAAAATCGGTAGGAAAAGAAACTCGAAACAATTATTTTTCTTTTCCGTCGACGCGCTCGTGCGTGTGTCGGAGCGCTGCGTGAATCTGCGCTGCGCTGCGCGCTCTTATCGTCACAAATTTCACTCTGATTTTCGGCGATTATTTTGTCCCTCAAGTTTCCCTCGTTCGAAATTGGTGACAAAAATAAAACAAGTAAAAATCACTTTTTTTTTCACTCATCGCCACGAATTTCCTTTACTGTTCGGCGATCGGCGTGAACATTATTTTGTCTCTCAAGTTTCCCTCGTTAAGAATCGGCGACAAGAAAAAAAGCAATAAGAAAATTACTTTTTCTCTCTACACGCTCGTGCGTACTCTGGTGTCACAAATTTTTTTTGCTCTTCGGTGAGATTGTTTTATTACTTAATTTTTCCTCGTCCAAAATCGACGACAGAAAAAAAGTTACCTTTGTCTCAGTGCGCTTCTACGCAGGTGCTTTTTTTTTTTTTTTTAAACTTTGAAGACGATTCGTTTTTGATTCGTTCACGACAGAAATGACTTTTCTTTTCTCTCCATGCACCGTTTTATGTGATTTGCGTGTTTAGGTGCGAAACGGAGAGAGAGGACGAGAGCGCGAGCGGAACTTCGTCGGGGCTCGAGAAGCTCAGAGAAGCCTCCGGAGCCGGTGGAGGCTCCTGCATAAACTGGCTCCCGAGGGTGGGTCGGAGAGGCGCCACGGACCTGCGTTCATCAGAATGGGGCTCGGACCCCGGGCGAGATCCGTCTGCCCTCGCGACAACTGACCGGCGACTTGCCGTTGCTGCGAGCCACGTTACGGCGAGCGCGGAGAAGCAGAGTTGGAGGAGGCGGGAGGCCAACGCGGGTGGGCTCGCGATGCAGAAGCGCGAGAGCAGGGAGAACAGAGCGGACAAGGAGCTCGCTCGGGGAAGCGAGCGGGACCGCGAGCAGGAAGCCGCTAAGAGAACGTCGCGCGGCAGCGGCAACGCGGCCAGATCCAACATGCACACCTCCAGGCACAGCGTCACGTCCACTTCGGGCGTCCTCATGGTCGGACCCAACTTCAGAGTCGGCAAGAAAATAGGCTGTGGTAATTTCGGAGAGCTGAGACTCGGTGAGTGTTTCTGGGATGACGATGGAAAAAAAAAGAATTTATGATTTTTTTTTTGTTTCTTTAAAATTACTATTTTTTTGTCTAGCTTTTTTTCATAATTGAATGATTTTTTTTTTTTTTTTCGATCTCCAGCATGGATCTTCGTCGACCTCGTGTTTATAATCATTACGAATTCGCGTAAATAATTGGAGCATAAATCGGGGTGCGTGTTACGAAAATAGATACGCGGAGATCTAGGGAACCTTGAGAGGTGCTCTCTGGGTCTTTGGATACGGAAAACCTGTAACACTGGTCGAACGCACGCTGTCTTTGGAACAGGCAGGCGCCAAATACCGAGCGCCGCTGAAGTCTCCGCGGGCATGAAAAACACACGCAGAAACAGGCACACTTATCAGGGTTTCTAATCTTTCGAGCCTCGCGGTGCATTTTTTTGTGTGCACCGCGACGATAAGACTATGTTTGGCCAGTGATTAACGAAGGAAACCTCAAGTCATCGGATCAATGATATATCCGATGTGAGTCGTATCGTTGTTAACGTTCGTTTGTTCCTTGTTGCTCGCCACCAAGAATCACGAATTCGGAGGGTTTTAGCTCGGTCGATAAACGCAAGGCTCTTCGAAACTCGAGTTGCAATCACGAGCCTGGAAATCGTAAAGTAAAATCGTTTTTTTTTTTTTTCAAAAGTCGATACCGTTTAGACTTCGAAAATACTGCTGAGAAAAAACGTCCGACGCATCCGGCTTTTCGAGGTCGCCGCTGACACTCAGTCAAGGGTTCCAGTGCGAATTAAACACCGCATTATTATTAACGACTGAAAAAAAGGGAAGTTTAACGGTATTAACTTTCGAACAAAGTTCAATCGGAGATCGAAGCGTCCAAGATTGTGTACCTTACGATTTCCAGGCTCGTGAGTGTAACTCGAGTTGATAACGTTCGTTGTTTCTTCTTCTTATTTTTCCCGTGGTTTTATGTCTCTAGGCCAAGTACGTTCGTTGTTTCTTCGGCGCTCGTTACCGAGAATCACCAATTTGGAGGGGTTTCGCTCGGTCGATAAACCCGAGCCCCTCCGAAACTCTAGTTGCAATCACGAGCCTGGAAATTGTAATGTAAACTCATCTTGCAGGCTCCGATCTCCGATAGAATTTTTTTCGAAAGTCGATACCGTTTATCTTTCTAAAATACGACTGAGAAAGCACGTCCCACTCATCCGGTTTTTTATGGTCGCGGTTGATACTCAGTCGAGAAAAATATTACTAACGACTAAAAAAATTAAAATTAGTCAAACGGTATCGACGTCTCGAACAAAATTCAGTCGGAGATCGAAGCGAACCTTATGATTTCCAGGCTCATTAAGGATGTTTGGCTCCGCTGACCGCGTTAGTCAGTGTGCGAGTGAGAAACGCAGATAAAACAAGCGGCTAGACAGAGATAGAATCTTTCGTTTGTTGAATTTATCTCAGAAACTAAACGGTGAATATTCTTAAAATTTAGACACAATCTGTTTGATGGTGTGCTCTTCGCTGTGGTAGGTTTTTATTCGAATTAAACAGAAATCTGCGGAAAAAGTTGCTACGTTCTGCCGCATTACTAAAAAAAACTCCATGGACAAACAATCTGGAAAAATTGCAAACGATTCAGTGTTTCTTTGGCAGCAAAGTAGCAAAGTTTTATGGGGATCGAACAGAAACGCGTTTTGGCCCAAATATCCTTAAGGTGCGGTTGAACATCAAAATAAGCCCGAAATAATTTGAAACCACTTTTCTCCGAAATGCTTCTAGAAAATAAAAAATTAACGCGGTGCGCCCCGCAATTCATTTTTCATTTTATAGAATCGTTTCAGAGAAAAATGAATTAAAAAAATGTAACTCCGTCTCTTTCGCACTCATAGGTGTTTAGCCCCCTCGCATAAGGGAATACGTCACATGTCGCCGTTTCTTAATGGAAGAAAATCTATGGGCACAGCTCTCGATTTTTCGATTTTTTAATATATCCCAAATAATGTTGTAGTGTTATTTTAGAAAAAAAATTCTAATAAAGTAGTCTGGAAATACATATTTTTTAAAAAAGAATGTCGCTCATGCTGTTTGACACAATTTTAAGCGCGTCTATCTGGGAATCCATGTGGAGAAAAAATTATTGTAAATATTTTTAAAAAAGCCTCATTCATTGCTTTATAACAGTGCTGCATTTTAGTTCAAAAATGAGAAAAGTCGTTGTATGACGTATTTCCTTAAGGGGAGGCTAAACACGTATGAGTGCGAGAGAGATAGAGTAAAAAATTTTGAATCAATTTTTTTCCTAAACGATTCTATAAAACTAAAATCGAATTGCAGAGCGCACTGCGTTAATCAAATACGCTGTGCGCTCCGCAATTCGTTTCTTATTTTATAAAACCGTTTCAGAGGAAAAAGCTTTCAAATTATTTTGAAGGTGCGCTGATCTTTAGACCCATCTTAACTAACTCGAGTTACACTCGCGAGCCTGGAAATCGTAAGGTGGACCCACTTAGGACACTTCGATCTTCGGTCGAATTTTGATCGAAAGTCCCTTCAATTCTCCAAAATACGATTGAGAAAACACTTCCCACTCATCCGGCGTTTCGAGGTCGCCGCCGACCCTCGGTCAAGGATTCGAGTGCGAATTCATCCTCGCCAGGATTATTATCAACGACTAAAAAAAAAAGAAAAAAAATTACAAAATATCGTTTTCATTTTACAGACTGTACGGGCGAAGTGGGAGGGTCGGTCGACCATTAAGGTAGTCCTTGCGAATAGTGTTCACTTCGCATAAGTTTCAGAGAAACGAAAGGGAATTGTAAACACTTCTGGATGATATAAAAATCAGAAACAAAATCAACTTTGAATTTTTTTTTGTTGTACGGAAAAAATATATAAAAAGTCACAAAACTCAAAATGCATTAAAAAATCAAAAAAAATGCATAGGTAACAATTTTATTTTCCATCAATTTGTTAATAAAATTTTGGAATTATTATTATGCAAGATCAATCTTTGCAGCACCTTTAATATGCCTGCTTTTTCAGATTTTTATGCCATCCAGAAGTGTGCTTCAAATTTTTCTAAAACTTAAGCGAAGTGAACGCTATTTGTAAGGACTACCTTAATGGGAAAGGAGATATTGTCATTACCGTCCGTTAAACTCAATCTCGAGAGTTTAGTTAATTATGCGACGGGGCTCGGCGAGTCGATTCGTCGAACGTTGTTCGAACGATCGTTACGGATTCGCTCGAACCGGTGACTCGTCTAGTTCGCTTGGCGCTTTCCTCTTTCCGCGTGCAACCGTGCTCGCTCAGCTGGGCGGTGTTAATGGCTCCGTTCCCGGGGTGGGGAGGAAGGAGGTTTCCGTCGTCAGGTGGCAAAACCCCCGAGCGCTACGGAATACGTACACGTCTGGGCGAATCGAGGAATCACGATCGCGAATTGAAGCAAAGCTGGTGAACGTTCGGCGGAAGGCGCGAGAGGCCGAGACGGAGGCGCGCACGGTAACGAAATTTGAGAGTGGAACTAAAACCTATCTCGCAACCACCGATAGACTCCGAGCCACGCGGCCTCGAGGTCCAGACAATTTATACCGAGTGCAAGGTCTTGTCTATCGGCTGCTTTGCCCAGAACTAGTTCGCTACCCGCGAACGAGAGAGAGACGGACAGAGAGGCGACGAATTCACGATTGAGTGAAACTCTTGGCCCGGACGTTGATGGCGTTCCTGCCGTTGGCCTCGTCGACTCGGCTTTAGGTCTTTGATTCTAAGGTGGGATTCGTTGATTCTTGATCTTTGAAGATATATTCTCCGTTTTCTCAAAGTAATTCGACGGTCGTTTAGTTTTCTAACTTATCTTTTTGGAAAATAGTAATTCGACTCATCGAAGCGAATTTTCTTACTCTAACGACCTTCTTTGGACGAATCGAAAAGATTCTTTGCTGCCGTTGGCCTCGTCGACTCGGCTTCAGCTCTTTGATTCTAAGGGTCGAATTTTGAAACGTTAATTTGAACTTAAGATCGCTCTTGAGATCGAACTTGACTTCGTGCTTCAGTTTGATTTTAAGTTCAAACTAATAAGAAGCGATAAGAAGTATAAAAAAAAAATGTATCGCTTTCCACGAAACAAATGTTCTCCAGTAATCATTCCATAAAAAGCGATTCAAGAAATTCGTTTGCCAGATCATCTGTTCATGACAGTATAGTGTTATCAAAGTTAACCGCATTTGGCATTAAGCTACAGCAGATTCTATATTAGATGGAACTCGAATACAATCGAATTTGGGTTCAGACTTGAGTTCAAACTTAAGATAGATCTCAAGCACACAATGAAGTTCGATCTTCGATCCTCGAAACTACGACCTTAAGTTCAAACTAACGTCTTAAAATTCGACCCTAAGGTGGGTTTCGTTGATTCTGCATCTTGAAAGTTCCTGCCTCTGTTTTGTCAAAGAAATTCGGCGTTCGTTGATTTTTCAAACTTATCTTTGTGAAGAAATATTAATTCATATCATAGCGAATTTTCTTTACGCCCGTGTTTGGACGGAACCAAAATATTCTCTCCCGTCGTTTGCCTCGTCGACACGGCTTTCTAACGTGGGACTCGTTAATTATTGACCCCGGAAGATCCTTCCGCCGCGCATTGAAGAAATTCTCTGTTCGTTGAGGTTTCAAATGTTTCATTCTGAAGAATATTAATTTGACTAATCAAAGCCAATTTCCTTAACTCTACCAGTCGAACGACCGTGTCTGGACGTATCCAAAAGATTCTTCCATTGTGCTCGCAGCGTCAGCCTTAACTTGTATATTCTAACTCATTAAGGGTTGTATTTTAAGTTATCTTCAACGTGAGGTGGAACTTAATATCAAAGTTTGGCATGGACTTCATTGCGTACTTAAGATCTATCTTAAGTTCGAACTTACGATCGAACATTAGTTCGAAAAATATTTCGTGTTTAGGTTTGATCTTGAGGGTGATCTTAAGTTTGATGTTAACTTTGAACTTGAGTTTGATCTAAAGTTTGAACTTGAGTTTGATCTTTAGTTTGGACTTGAGTTTGATCTCGAATTTGATCTTGAGTTCGAAATTAAGATCGAACTGGAACTACAATCAAATTTGAGTTCATACTCAAGTTTGAACTTAAGATCAAATTTATGTTCAGACTTCTGTTCGAACGTAAGATAGGTCTTAAGCTTGCAATGAAGTTCGGGTCAATCTTCGATCTTAAGTTCAATCTCAAGCGCGACCTTAAGATCAAACTAACGTCTTAAAATTCTACCCTAATTCTGCCGTTCATCGAAGATTCGATGGTCTTCGAGTCTTCAAAAAAGTCCACTGTGAAAAAAATCTCAACTCCACAGAAGCGAATTTTCTTACGTCCGCCAGTCAACCGTCATCGAAAATCTTCTTTAACCATGAAACTCGAGCTGCGTCGATCCTCTTTGTAACAACAGGTAGTGCACGAAATTCCGAGCCCGCCGGTCGCTGCCCGGCTGGCCCGCATCGGCTTTAGGTGTATACCGTAACTACGGCCGCATAACCTATTCGAGACGGCACTTCCGGTACAGCGTATATATCGAGGCGCTCCGTGCTCGAGCGAAGGAGATCGGCTCGATCGAAGCCCTCCTCCGACAAGCTCCTCGTTCGCTCCTCATCATTATCTTCCTATAACGATCTCCCTACGAAATGTCCATTTATTTCCATCCTCTCGTTCGCCTTGAGCTAACATTTTTCTACTTTAATAAAGTCGATCTAACACGTTGCAAAAAAAATATACACATATATTAACAGATCAACGATTTTACTTTATCGAATACAGAGTCGTCGAACGATTCCTCTCGGTCCATTAAAGTTATTATTGTTTTCCGTCCTCTCTCGCTCGCACGCACGTCGCGCACCGACGAGTCTCCCCCCTCCATCCGCGCTCCCCGTTCCGCCGTTCCCTCGCTCCGGGACGGGACTGGACGAGTCAGCGGCTCGGTCTCTACCTGTCTGGTCGCGTCGAGAGTCCCGTCGTGTGGCGCACAGGCGGCTCGCCGGCTCCGGTGACTCAGGTGAGCGCTGACCGAGGGAAGAGAAAGAGAAAGATCGGGCGTTTGTTCGCTCGTGACTCGGTTTATCCCTCGTCATTACAGAGCGGCCGTTCTTCTCGGCGCGCGGTAGCCGAGCCGAATGAAATTAACAGGCCGCGGAGATGCGGGCTCGGATCGGCCTTAGGCGCCGTTTCGCTCGTCTTCATTTCTCGACGCTCTATTCATACGCGGCTCATCTGCCCTCCGAGTGATCCCTGTGTTTTAAAACAACTCTCGCAAATAAACATCTCAGCGCGCCGGTCGAAGGCGCAGGGGTGGGGAGGACGTCACGTGACAGTCCCCAATCGACGGGTCGAGACGCCATTTTGTTGTTATACGTTCCCGCGATTCCTCGGCGGAGAATGTATCGGTCGCTCGACGGTGTACACTGTAAAAAAAATTGTATGAAATTTAATGTACCGGACTGGAAGTTTTTATGCAAAAACTGGTATATTAAATTTCATGTATAATTGCGATGAAAAAATAATGTTCAGTGTATTAAAAACATTGACAATACTTTACTTTTAATAACTTACTTTAGTTTTACTATGCAAGTACTTTATTTTTTATAATGTACTTTAATTTCAATGAAAAAGTATATTACATTTTCTTTACAATTGTACATTAAATTTAATGTACCAGTTTTTGATTGGATAAAAACTTTCAGCCAGGTACATTGAATTTACAATTTTTCTTTACAGTGTAACGTCGAGATATTATTGTACATTCGTGTCAGGATGCGCGCACAATGCAGACGTCTTCGGACGATGCGTCGATGCCAATCTGAGCGTGTTGAGCTAAACTCTTATCTATTCGATGAGCCGTACGGGGACTGAGGGAGAAGGCGGGCGGATAAATAGCATATAGTTCTGATGTTTACACTCGTCACGAGCGTGGCGAGAAACGGGGGAGTTGTGAACAACTTCTGCGTAAGTCGACAAAGGCTTTTTTCAGAGTGGGAGAATGAAATGATGTGATGTCTTTGATTTTTCATTGAAGGAAGATCGAGAGCGAGCTGATTAGGACGGTCGGTAACGAAAACTGTAAATGATTATTTTTCATGGGTGCCAACCGCACTTCTGGTTGAAAAAACAAATTGTTACATGAGGCGTATATCAGTTCTGTTCCATGAGAGAGTTTAACTTCGAGCTGGGAAAATAAATTACAGTTTTGGTTACCGATCGAGGCGCTTCGCTGGTTCTCGGGAATCAACGAAGAGTCGGTAAAGTCGGCCTTCCTGTTCGAGTTGAAGAGAACTAATGATGAATAATTCATTTCCATGTGAGAATTTTATTTAGAGCATTCGTCAGCGATGTTGAGAAAAAAAATTACAGTTTTTGTTACCGACCGAGGGGTGAGGCTCAACATTTTAAACGACCGAAATGTCGAACGTCCAATATTTCGAAATTTCATAATTGCGAATATTAAAATATCAAAAAATGGGTAGTTCGAAAATTGCATTTTCGATAGATGGCTAAGTCAAAGAACCGTTTCATCAAATTATTTTTTCGAGCGATTTTTTGTTCGAGATTACATT
Source organism: Exephanes ischioxanthus (assembly GCA_958510785.1). Taxonomy (NCBI): domain Eukaryota; kingdom Metazoa; phylum Arthropoda; class Insecta; order Hymenoptera; family Ichneumonidae; genus Exephanes; species Exephanes ischioxanthus. Next base: position 16,270,145 of record OY294018.1, on the reverse strand, counting down.
TTTAGAAGTTATAGGTCAACATTTCGAACGACTAGATTTATAAAGACTTGAATTTTGAAGTTGAAAACGGGGACTATAAATTACAGTTTTTATTACCGACCGCGTCGCTTTGCTGTCCCTCGACAATCGACGAAGCGTCGGTAAAGTCGCTCTTCCGGTCCGAGTTGAAGAAAACAATCGTTTGTTTCGTCACCGGGCTGCCGCTCGGTATTCGTTCGCACGAATTACGTCCCGGCTACGCGTACCCTGACCTACATTCACACGAGTATTCGCGTACGTACGTTTTTCGTACCCAACGAATACGAGAACCGGTGCCTCCTCTCCCGTACTCTCGCGGTCGTGACGGAACGTCCACGATATTTTCGCCCGCCAGCCTGCCAGTCTAGCGCCCTTACCCCCTCCAAGCGCCGTCCCGACCTCTTCGATTCTCGAGCGTTTCTTTTTGCTTTTTTTCTTCCCAACGCTTTGACCGGATGAGATACGAGTTTTCGAGGTGCAAAGCCTTTTGGCCAATCTACTCGCTGCTTCGTATTTACAGACGAGGCGACAGACCCTTCTGACGGTTATTGCACTATCCGCACGGTTTTATTCCTATTACAAGTACAAGTAGAGGGCTTATAGAGTTTACAGAGCTTACCGAGTTTTAACGACGATGATGGAACACCTGCAGTACGCTCGGGCGTACCCCCCCCTCCCTCGCTTGTCCCACTGCTGCTGACACCTCTCTCGGTCTCGACAGCTGCTCGGCACGACCGTCCTCCCAGTCCCCGATGGGAAACCCCTATCTATCTTTTTTTCCTTCAAGATTTTTCTTTTTTCATTTTTTTTTCTCTGATACTTGGCCTAGCAGCATAAAACCGGACGGAAGAGAATTTTTTCCGACCGATTCCTTCGTTCGATCGAGACGACCTCATCGACTGAGATTTTTAAGAATTACTAAAAATGAAAGATGTTTTTTTTTCGACGTCCCATCGACACATCTGTTTGATGCGAGTGATTAAAAAAATGACAATATTTGAAGACAAAAAATAGGACAACCTTTCATCGTTTGAGGGTTTGATGCTGACCCGTTTTTAACGCCTTACTTACCGTTTTTACCGAAGGAACGAGGCGATTTCTTAGTTTCAATTTAGAATTATTAATATTCGGCGCATAAGCTTCAAATCGTGCAGGACTATAATATTGACCCAAACGCTTCGACGTGCAACCGAATTCTCATTAACAACGTACCAGGAATTAAGAAAATCGAATATTACAATTTCCCAAAAACATAAACGTGGTGTCACGATTGACCCACCGGTGGTTCCACATCGTGCCCTAAACTACATTCACGCGCTTTTTATCGGCTCTGATTATCGGCTCTTATCACTCGTCGCAAGCGAACAGTAAACGTAAAAGAAGTATACACTTTACATGGATTTCTTTTGTGTGATACACTTTGCGACGATTTCGGAATATTCGGGGAATTCCAGAGAATCGGCGTGCACTTTCGTTTTACGTAGAATGTTAATGGTGTAAAGTCAATTCTACGAAATCGCCTCGTTCCGTCGGTAAAACAGGAAGGTCCAGCCTTACATCCGGATACTTCTTTTTCAAGTGACGGATCTTTTAATTCCCGCTTCCGTACTCGATGTGATTTTAAGTAAAGTAAAGTAGAGTCAAATGGATTATAGTTTTGTAATCAACGGTGAAGAATAGATTAGAAATTGCATTAACACGACGAAATCCGCAAATTTCACTTTGCGATTTCCTACAATAAATTCTGGTCTAAATTTTGACGGTTTCAATTTTATGAGATGTATACATTTTTTTTATGTCGCGAAAAAAGGTGCAAAGTAATTTGCACATGGTTTTCCTATGTGCAAACTTAACTCAAAAACACAGTGAAAAAAAAGTTGAAAATTGAAATTTTCATATCGCTTTCTCATAATGTTCCTATATTGTATTTTTTTTTGTGAACATTGCATAATAATTATGTCTGACTATCCAAGAAACAGAAAAAAATACAACAAAACTATAATATTACGCTCGAACGTTCGAGAAATTTATAAAATATTGCGGAACGAATTCTTCGGAACCGTTCAACGTCGAGTCTCTCCGCGATCTCGTCGACGATTCCGGCGCGCGGATACGTGTCTCGTTTAAGTCGACGTCGCCGTGTCCTTATTACCGTCACCGTTTTCTAGCGGGTATTCGTTGCGGAGCGTCGTCTCCGTTATCGCCGATGCGCCAGGTTGCACGACGTCAAAGAGGACGCTTAAGTGGAAACCGATGGGGTAGCGGCGGTATCCAGAGAGTCGCTGGCACGGAGGGGCAAAAAAGGGCGAGCTGGCCGGCCGGAGAGTGAGGGACGGGGAACAGAGCCAGCCTTGGTGGGAGTAGCGGTAGGCCGTGCGGATTCCTCCGGCGCCTCTTTCGCTTTCTCTATAGGATCGATCGATGCAAGCAATGTTGGAACGTTCTCTCTGTCTTTCTCGCTCTCTCTCCGTCTCTCTCTCTCTCCTGTCGCCTCTCGCTTTTCTCTTACCCTGGAATTGTTTCTTGTCCGGACGACCGCAGACTCGGGGCTCGGCTGGACACTCGCAGCTTTTTACAGGCCTTGTTTATGCAAAGCTCGAACCGCCATTATGCACGATCGATTTTTTTTTTTTTTTTTTTTTTAAACATTTCTGAAATATCGCTATTTCGGCTGTCCGGTTCGTCGTGTATCTATCGTCTTTGGGGCTCTCGGGATTGATTTTCCGGTCCTATCTGTAAGGGCGCGTGAATTACCACAGTCGGTAACGAAAACTGTAATAAACTTTTTTTTGTAATTTGAATTAATTAATTATGTAATAATTAATGTTATATATATATATATATATATATATATATATATATATATATATATATATATATATATATATATATATATATATATATATATATATATATATATAAATTAATTATTTTATTATAATAGTATTATTAATATAATTAATGTCATATTTATATATACATCCATATATATAAATATATTTATTAATTTATCTGAAATATATAGAAGATGTATTTTAGTTGAATACGATATATATTCCTTCTCGCTCTCCGCTTGCTTTTCTCTTGCCCTGGAGTTGGTTCTTGGCCGGACGACCGCATGCTCTGGGGGTCAGTTGGACACCCGGAGCTTTGTACAGGCCTTGTATATGGAAAGCTCGAATTGCCATTATGCACGATCGATTTTTTAAATGGAAAAACATCATTGCTGACAGATCACTATTTCGGTCGCCCGTTTCATCGTGTATTTGTCGTCTTTCGGGCTCTCTGGCTCGAACTTCCGGTCGGATCGTTAAGAGCGCGTGAATTACCACGGTCGGTAACAAAAACTGTAATCCACGTTTTTTTCTAATTTCTATTCAATATATAACAATCAATATATCTTGGATATATTAATTATATAGTAGATTTATTTTAATTCTATAGAAATACACACAATACATAATAAATATAACAGAATAGGTTCATAATATAACGGCGATAAAAACATAAATCGCATATATTTCAAAATATAGTGGATTTATTTAAGTTTTCGTGGAAGATGAACATATAACAAATTTTCTAACGTACTTCTCGCTATATTTTCAAATATACATTAATTCCACTTGGGCGGTTAGATCCGCTCGACCTGATCGAGTCCACGATAATACGGAAACTGCCGGAAATTGCGATGGAAATGCCCTCGCAGTTGGTATATCTGCGTCACGCTTCCGCCAAGGTCCTAAGGTCACGTACGCCGTCCAGCCGAGCTTCCCACCCTCGGTTACGCTAGTCTGGTCGTCGCTCGCTCTTTATTAAAAAAACAAAAATGCCAATAATTTTGCATACGAGTTACGGACAGCACAACAATTAAGGCTCGACTAACGAAAAAAATCTGGTAAGAAGCGCGGCGAAGTTTGCCCCATCGTGCTTCGCCCTCCCCCTGTCGCTCTTTATTAGATTTCTCACACATGTGACCGTGAAACCTTTCGACCACGGGGTCGAAAGTTTGCCGGCTTCTGTGTGTGCTCGGGGCGATTGGCTACGTTTTCCGCGCAAATTCTCGGGGACTCACGTGTTACGCGCAGACACACCTGAACATGTCCGCACCTATTTTTCCGACTCGAGTGATTTGCCCGACGAACTATTATACACGTGTAATAGATTTATATAGAAGGGGCTTTGGAATTCCGTCACAGATTATCGGAAGGGATCGAGTTACACGAAGAATAATTGCCGAGACTGCCGAGCTAATTGAAATTCTCTGGACGGGAGGGATAAACATTGTTATGACCTTGAAGATGTCTGCGCGGGACTAAATTTCGTTGAGTTACAACGGCTGTGTTTTCCATCGCACAAACTTCGCTCGGGGAAGAGTTAGACTTAAAAATAAAGGGAATAAAATTCTGCAAGTGAACAATTTTTTTTTTTTTCTAAAGCCGTGCATCGATAGAGACTTGCTAAAACTAAAATTTCATGTCTTGCAGATATCTTGAGGGTCAGACGTTGTTTCGAAACGTTGGGCTTCGGGAAAATTACATTTTTTAATAATTGCTTGAAAAATTATTTAATTTAAATCGTATCGAGATTTTATTTATCCGAAGAAATTACGATCAAGCCCTTTAATTACGTAAGAGTTCAAGTGTCGCGATATTATTCGGTCGACGATTATATAAAGGGGTCGCGTGGAATAATTGCCGAGGCTGGCGAGCTAATTGAAATTCTATGGACGTGAGGGATAAACATTGTTTCGAAAATTAAATGTTTGAATAATTGCTCCGGCGATTTATCGTCGGATTCCAGCCTACACTGTTAAGAAAACATTGTAAATTTAATGCACCGGACCGGAAGTTTTTATGCGAAAACTGGCACAATAATGTTAATGTATAATTGGAATAAACTGTTACTGAAATTGTACAGTGAAATTAAAGTAAACTCTTGGATTTAAAGTACTTTTAGAGCAAATTCAAAGTAAAGTATTACTAAAGTTTGTTAACATACCGTACGTTAATTGTTCATCACAATCGTACATGAAAGTTAATATACCAGTTTATGTATAAAAACTTCCAGTACCAGTGCATTAAATTTCATACGAATTTTTTTTGCAGCGTAATTTTTTTCACCAATTTCATTTATCCGAAGAAATTACGATCGACCCCTTACATCCCTTAAAAGTTGAAGCGTCACGATGTCATTCCGTCACCGATTATAGGAAGTGGTCGCATTTCACGTGAAATAATTGCTGGGGCTGGCGAGCTAATTTAAATTTTGTAATTAATTTAATGGTGGAAATTACAGATTTTTTCCTGAATCAATTATATTTATCCGAAGAAATAATTTACGATCGACCCCTTAAAAGTTGAAGTGCCACGATAATATCTCGAAATAGGTCGTAATTCGATATTTCCATTGGTGCCCTTTTGCTCGTTAAGTAATTGGTCGGGGTCGCATGAACAAGTATGCATCAAGTAAAGGGAGGTGAAGATGTACCGTGTGTTCTTTGACTCAGCTGTTTCTGTCGCTGGCTACATTCAAGATGAACTTCGCTTTTCTTCACTTCGTTTTTCCTTTACAACCACTTTTCTTTGTTCCTTCACTCCTACGTTTCTTTCGCTGGCTGCATTCGACATACATTCCCGAGAATAATAAAACGAATTCTCTGTAACGTCAAGGCCAGATTGAAAATCGCTTTTAAACCGGAAGTGACGTCACCCCGAAATATATGAAAAATGCGTTGTAACGTAATTTCCGGTTTCAAAATCTCGACTTTTCACCGGAAGTGACGTCATACGGGAGAACTTGACTTCCGGATTAAGAATGTCAGTTCTCGACCGGAAGTGACGTCATACCGGAAATCCGTCATTTCCGGTTTGAAAATTTCATTTTTCGACAAAAGTCGAGATCTTGAAAGCGGACATTTTCCCGTATGACGTCACTTCCGGTAAAAAAATCGACATTTCGAAATAGAAAGTAGCATTTTCCCGTATGACGTCACTTCCGGTAAAGAACCGATATTTTGCAACCGGAGGTGACGTTTTCCCGTACGACGTCACCAGGGATTATTTCACCCAATTTTATTCGCTGAAAGCAAAAGTTTATGATTCTTTGTAAATGGTAAATGTCACATTTTTTTCCCGATGTTCCAACTGTGAGAATTAAGGAGAGACGGCCAGACCATGATCGTCGAGTCTCAATGAAATTACACGGCGTCATCTGCAGGATTTAACAATCCTAAATCGGTCGATCGATATTATCGCGACTGCAGGCCGCTCAAATCTGGCGTACGCCCGTGTGGCTCACTCGTGGGCTGTCCCGAAGAATCGATAGTGGCAGCAACAGTAGGGCAAAGTTATTTGACGTGTTGCAGGCTGCACACTTCCAGTAACACGGTACCGCTGACTCCTTGATTGCTGTTCCAGTAATACGGTACCTTACTTTCGTTGCTTGACTTCACACTCCAAATCCCATTATTCGAATGATCGAGTTACGGACGTCGAAGAAAACTCTGAGTCACGAATAAAAGAAAAAAAAACCTAATTGCTAAATCGTATGCACGAAATTTTTAATTTCTACACAGCGAGGTGTACAGCAGCCTATCGGAAGTAATTCACGCGCATGGCCGGGGTGATTGGCCGCCGGCGTTCTTAGAATTGTTCTCGGGATACTCACCGTCCGAGAAAAGAATTTTATTGCCCGGTTTTTATATACGCACGTGTATACTTACAGCGCACAGTGGATCTGCGATACTCGCAGCAAAACGATTCTTATAATTTTTTGCTTCCTCATAGCCTTTCGTAAAAAAATTGGTTTCGAGATTTTAATGTCAGAGTACTTAAAGCAGTCTGAAACGTCGAGAAATGTGATTTTTAGCTCGCGTCCGGATGTATGTGTGGGTGTGTGAGAGACTTTGCATCGTTTAATACGACTATAAGTCGGAAACGGCTTGAGATAGCCGATTGCAAATTGTTACACTAGCGGAGTGGTCACGTCTCTTGAGGCCGAATTGGATATTTTACGCGACTTTTTTTTGAAAAATGTTTGAGGTATCTCGAACTTTTATTTTTAGCTATCGTCCTAAAACAGCACACGAATATAATATTTTACTACTTCGATATTATATTTAATATAATATCGAAGACCTTTGGTGTGGAATTTGGTCGAAATCTATCCAAGCGATCAGATTTTATGAGTTTTTGATTTCTTTTTTTAAATACTAAAAACGGTGTAATTCGAGTAAACACAGAGGTATCGAGCTTAAATTCGCTACAGGAATGGACTAACACTGTACAATATTTCGTATCAAATTTGGCAATGATTGATCTAACCGTTTAAATTTTATGGAATTTTGAAAATTTCGATTTTTTTTTGTTGAAAAATCTGTTTTTTTTTTCCGCCTGACACGAGTTTTCGAATGAAATATCACGCAAGGAGTAAAATGAGTTATAGTTATGTAATCACCGGTGAAGAGTGGATTAGAAATTGCCATAAAACGACGAAATCCACAAATTTCACTTTGCGATTTCCTATAATAAATTTTGATGGTTTTAATTTTATAAATAGCGTGCAGACATTATTTTTTTATATCACAAAGAAAGGTGCAAACTAATTTGCACATGGTTTTTCTACACTCAACTCAAAAATACAGTAAAAAAAAAGGTTACAAATGGACATTTTCACATCGCCTTCTCATAATGTTCCTTTATTTTATTTTTTTGTGAAAATTGCATAATGATTATGTCTTCCTCTATGACGAAGCCAAAATCGAACAACGAAATTTAAGATCATCGAGGAAGTTATGCGCAAAACCGTAAAACATGACGAAGTCATTTGCAAATCACTTTGCACACTTTAAAAAAATATTTGAACGATACCAACGACAATATTGACTTGAGCTCGAGACTATATATGAATTATAGAATTGAATCTTATTTACGTTAACCGAACGGTACTAATGCCTTTGTTTTTCTTCTTTATGTTGCAGGGAAGAACCTCTACAATAATGAGCACGTAGCAATTAAAATGGTGAGTCTGATCCTGTTAGATACCTCCTTAAATGGATACGTATTTTCTTTTTTTTGTCCAGTCGGACGGTCGTTGCATACGTCAGTAGTAGAATCGCGTTTTAGAGGAAGACCCTCAATATGAGGAAACGAGATTTAATGCGGGCTTTTTTTTAATCCCCGCACGTGCTGCACGCGGTCCTCGTTAAATACCGATAATGCATCGCACTAAAAGCACGAATATACATCCCTCGGAACGAATCGTTAAAATCTTATTTTTACCGTCCTTTGAATTTTTATTTATTTATTTATTTATTTAACGCTGATGTAGTTTCTGTCCGATTATAATCGGCTTTCCGCGCAAACCTACATAAAGAAAGCCCGATGTACCTTTTTCCCCCCAACGATATTTAATCGTTAATCCCGGATTATTATTTTCCGGTGTTTGACATATTTGCGAAACGAAATCATTGAAATCGTATTTTTTTACCGTCCTTTACACATTTTTTATTATTTATTACATTTACATTTTTATTTATTTATTTATTTATTTAACGCTGATTTCAATCGGTTTTCCGCGCGGACCCACATAAAAAAAGCCCCATGTATTTTTTTCCCCATCAATATTTGATCGCCTACCGCGGATTATTATTTTCCGGCGTTTAAAATATTTGCGAAACGAAAACGTTAAAATTCTACTTTTTTACCGTCCTTTGAATTTTTTATTTATTTATTTATTTAAAGCTGATTACAATCGGTTTTCCACGCGGACCTACATAAAAAAAGCCTGATGTATTTTTTTCCCCACCAATATTTGATCGTTGACCCCGGATTATTATTTTCCGGCGTTTTAACATATTTACGAAACGGTGCGAGGCGCTACGACGCTTGGCGACGATGGAAAACTCGAACGACCTGCCCGATGCATATTCACGATCACTGCCAATGAATAAATTAAACTCTGTGACTATACGCACTCTTGAATTTTATTTCAGGAACCAATGAAGTCAAAGGCGCCACAGCTCCATCTAGAATATAGGTTTTACAAATTATTAGGTACACATGGTGAGTAAATTTTCTCTCGTTCGCCACTTAATCGACTGATGTCTCTTATTTATTTATTTATTTATTTATTGACGGGTCGAGCCCTTTCACATCTACAATTTTTACAGTTCAGATAATAATACAAACATCAACCAAAATATAGCATCTGCAAACATAATAACATCGTGATATCACATTTATTATACAAATAAAAATTTTGTTGCCAAAACATGACAAAAAATGAAAGTCGGTTGTCGACATTAAAAATCAAACAAGTACATATTTTTTTGTTATATTTACAATTTTTACAGTTCAGACAACAATACAAATATAAACCAAAATATAGCATGTGTAAACATAATAACTTCGCGATACATAACATTTATTTTATAAATAAAAATGTTGTTGCGAAAACATGACAAAAAATGAAAGTCCACTGTCGACATTAAAAGTCGAACAAGTATATATTTTTTCGTTATATTTACAATTTTTACAGTTCAGATACCAATACAAATATGAGCCAAAATATGGCATGTGTAAACACAATAAAATCGTGACATATAACATGTCTCTTTGCAAATAAATTTTTTGTTGCAAGAACATAACAAGAAATGAAACTCCACTGCCGAATTCAAAATCAAACAAATATATATATTTTTTAGTCGTATATATATTTTGTTCCGATACTGTGATTTAACAAAAACAATCCTCTGTTTCATGCGTTCCATCGTCGCGCGATCATCTCCGGACAATTCGATACGCGGAAAAAAAAAAATCGTTTCATGGGGACCGAAACAACTGTGGGTATTGGCAAAACTACAGTTCACAACACCCACATAGAAGGTGTACCGGAGGTGTACTACTTCGGTCCGTGCGGCAAGTACAACGCACTGGTGATGGAACTCCTCGGTCCAAGCCTCGAGGATCTCTTTGACCTGTGCGGCAGAAGGTTTACTCTGAAAACCGTTCTCAACATAGCAACGCAACTCGTGAGTAGTCCGGACGGATGAGCCCGGATGTCGGACGTGCCGGGGCAGTAAGCCAATTTCGCCTCCCTATCTCGAGCGACGATCCTTAAAGCGTTCCTTTTTCTTCTCTTCCGCAGCTCCACAGGATAGAATATGTACACAGTCGGCATCTTATTTATCGCGATGTCAAGCCCGAGAATTTTCTGATAGGACGAAGTACGACCAAACGAGAGAAGATCATTCATATCATTGATTTTGGATTGGCCAAAGAGTATATAGATTTGGAAACGAACAAACATATACCGTACCGAGAACACAAGAGTTTGACCGGTACAGCGCGTTACATGAGTATCAATACTCATCTTGGCAAAGGTAAATAATTTATCGCTATTTGATAAATAAGGAAATATTAATAAAATTATTGTTAACTATTCGCGTAGTATTTTACCTCAGGTTAGTTCGGCAAAATTGCGATGTTCTATCGATGGTTTTGATGTGATGTGCACTAGATAGATAAATAGATTTATTCCACCGCACTGCGAGTTCGCCTTATACAAAATCATCTTTAACAGTAATAATACGTTTTATGGCCAAACATATCATATTCCACTTGAGCCACACACATCAAGTCTCATTTATTAAGGTTTATATAATCTCATATCATGTCATATATTGATTGATATATCGATATATTGATAATTGATTTTGTATTGGCCAAAGAGTATATCAAGTTGGAAATGCACAAATATGTACCGTATCGAGAACTTAAGAGTTTCACCGGTACAGCGCGTTACTTGAATACTCATTTTGGTAAAGGTAAATAATTTGTTGCTATTTGATAAATGAGTAAATATTAATAAAATAACTGTAAACTATTCACGTACAATTTTACCACACGTCTGTGTGACAATTGATTTGCTCTATCGATGGTTGTTATGTGATGTGCACTAGATAGATAGACAAATTTATTCCACTGTACGGAGACACGGTTTTATACAAAACCATCTTTGACAGTAATAATACTTCGATTTATGGCCAAACATATCATATTCCACTTGAGCCACACACATCAAGTCTCATTTATATAATCTCACATCACATCATATATTGTTTGATATATCGATATATTGATAATTGATTTTGTATTGGCCAAAGAGTATATCAACTTGGAAATGCACAAATATATACCGTATCGAGAACTTAAGAGTTTCACCCGTACAGCGCGTTACTTGAATACTCATTTTGGTAAAGGTAAATAATTTGTTGCTATTTGATAAATGAGTAAATATTAATAAAATAACTGTAAACTATTCACGTACAATTTTACCACACGTCTGTGTGACAATTGATTTGCTCTGCCGATGGTTGTTATGTGATGTGCACTAGACAGATAGACAAATTTATTCCACTGTATGGAGACACGGTTTTATACAAAACCATCTTTGACAGTAATAATACTTCGTTTTATGGCCAAACATATAATATTCCACTTGAGCCACACACATCGAGTCTCATTTATATAATCTCATATCACATCATATATTGTTTGATATATCGATATATTGATAATTGATTTTGTATTGGCCAAAGAGTATATCAACTTGGAAATGCACAAATATATACCGTATCGAGAACTTAAGAGTTTCACCGGTACAGCGCGTTACTTGAATACTCATTTTGGTAAAGGTAAATAATTTGTTGCTATTTGATAAATGAGTAAATATTAATAAAATAACTGTAAACTATTCACGTACAATTTTACCACACGTCTGTGTGACAATTGATTTGCTCTATCGATGGTTGTTATGTGATGTGCACTAGATAGATAGACAAATTTATTCCACTGTACGGAGACACGGTTTTATACAAAACCATCTTTGACAGTAATAATACTTCGTTTTATGGCCAAACATATAATATTCCACTTGAGCCACACACATCGAGTCTCATTTATATAATCTCATATCACATCATATATTGTTTGATATATCGATATATTGATAATTGATTTTGTATTGGCCAAAGAGTATATCAACTTGGAAATGCACAAATATATACCGTATCGAGAACTTAAGAGTTTCACCGGTACAGCGCGTTACTTGAATACTCATCCTGGTAAAGTTAAATAATTTTGTACGCTTACTCGCGTACAATTTTACCACACAGTAGTGTGGCAAAATTGCGGTGTTCTATCGATGGTTGTGATGTGATGTGCACTAGAATAGATATATTTATTCTACCGTGCTGCGACTTCGCCTTATACAAAACCGTCCTTAACCGTAATAATACTTCGATTTATGGCCAAACACATGATATTCCATTTGAGCGACATGCATCAATCCTTTCGCTTTCACCGTCATCCTCCTTACTACAAAATTCCATCAACCATCCCACACACGTAATGTAATGTGTACCAGATAGATTTATTCTATCGCACGACGACTTCGCTTTACACAAAAACATCCGTGACAGTAATAATCCTTCGTCTTATGGCCAAACATATCATATTCCATTTGAGCAACGCGCATCGACTCTTCGTTCTCACCTTCATCCTCCTCACTACAAAATTCCATCAACGATCCCACACACGTAATTTAATGTGTACCAGATAGATTTATTCCATCGTACGACGACTTCGCTTTACACGAAAATATCCGTGACAGTAATAATCCTTCGTCTTATGGCTGAACATATCATATTCCATTTGAGCAACGCGTATCGACTCTTCGTTTTCACTACAAAATTCCGTCCGCCGTCCACACACGCAATGTGATGTGTTCCATCGGTGGTTGTGATGGAATGTGCACTGGATAGATAAATAGACAGATTTATTCCACCTTACGGTGACTTCGCCCGACGCAAAATCATCCTTGACAGCGATGATACTTCGTCTTGTGGTGAAACACATCATATTTCATTCGAGCAAGACACTCATCGTATTATGTCCTTGAAGATATCCGCATGACATCAAATTTCAGCTTTGACGCGTTTCGATCAATGAACTTGCTTTAGGAAGAAAAAAATTATAATTGTTTACTCGCAGAATTTTATTCTCCAAGTGAACTCGATGAAATTTAGTCTCATGCAGATATCTTCAGAGGCATCCACAAGTGACCCTGCAGATACCTGCATCATATGAAATTTCATCCCTGGCAAGTCTCTATCAATGCACTGCTTCAGGAAGAAAAAAAAGTTCGCTTGTAGAATTTTATTCCCCAAGTGAACTTCCTCGAGCGAAGTTTGTGCGATGCAAAACACAACCGTTATAACTTGATGGAATTTAGTCTCAAGATTCGGCCGATACTTTATAATCTGTTATATAGCCTTAAATTCGCTAGAATTTCCACGTGAAATTCTGATCGATTCTGTATTTTTAAATTGTAACGATGCCCCCTCTACAGTAGCACTCGTTTCACCTTTTTCCTGGGCACCCAACGAAGGAAATGCACAGGCCAACACTTCGGTTATACTGTCTCATCTGTTATACACCCTTAACTTCGCTAGAATTTCCACGAGGAATCGATCAAAATTCCCACGAGAAATGCTGATCGATTCTGGACCTTAAAATTGTAACGATGCTCCCCCTACAGTAGCACCTGTTGTTCAAACTTTTTCCTGGGTACCCAACGAAGGAAATGCCAAGACTCTCCCTATACCGTCTCATCTGTTATATAGCCTTAAATTCGCTAGAATTTCGACAAGAAATTCTGATTGATTCTGTATTTTTAAATTGCAACGATGCCCCCTCTACAGTAGCACTCGTTTCAACTTTTTCCTGGGCATCCAACGAAGGAAATGCACAGGGCAACACTTCGGTTATACTGTCTCATCTGTTATACACCCTTAACTTCGCTGGAATTTCCACGAGGAATCGATCAGAATTTCCACGAAACATTCTGATCGATTCTGGACCTTAAAATTGTAACGATGCTCCCCCTACAGTAGCACCTGTTGTTCAAACTTTTTCCTGGGTACCCAACGAAGGAAATGCCAAGACTCTCCCTATACCTTCTCATCTGTTATATAGCCTTAAATTCGCTAGAATTTCCACAAGAAATTCTGATCGATTCTGTATTTTTAAATTGTAACGATGCCCCCTCTACAGTAGCACTCGTTGTTTAAATTTTTTCCTGGGCATCCAACGAAGGAAATGCCAAGACTCTCCCTATACCTTCTCATCTGTTATATAGCCTTAAATTCGCTAGAATTTCCACGAAAAATTCTGATCGATTCTGTATTTTTAAATTGTAACGAAGCTGCCACTACAGTAGCACTCGTTGTTTAAACTTTTTCCTGGACATCCAACGAAGGAAATGCCAAGACTCTCCCTATACCGCCTCATCTGTTATATAGCCTTAAATTCGGTAGAACTTCCACGAGAAAATCTTCAGGCTCATCTTCGTTTTCACCGTTCTCCTCCTCACTGCAAACTTCCATCGACCATCCACACACGCGATGCGATGTGTGCTTTGCATTCTCCATTGCTCAATTAATTAATCGTCTCTTTTTTTTTTTCACAGAGCAAAGCAGAAGGGACGACCTGGAAGCGCTGGGTCACATGTTCATGTACTTTCTGCGGGGCAGCTTACCCTGGCAAGGTCTCAAGGCCGACACGCTTAAGGAACGTTATCAAAAAATCGGCGACACGAAGCGCGCCACACCAATCGACGTTCTCTGCGACGGTCATCCCGAGGAAATGGCAACGTATCTACGATACGTCCGCAGACTCGATTTCTTCGAGACACCCGACTACGAGTACCTGAGAAAACTCTTTCAGGATCTTTACGAGAGGAGAGGCTTCCTCAACGACGGTGAATTCGATTGGACGGGAAAGACCATGGTGGGTGTCAAGTGACGTCGGCGCAACGATCCGCTTCTCTCTGTCGCTCTCTATTTCTCTTTCTCTCACGAAGTCGTCACTCCTTTCTCTTCTTTCGATCTTTGCGCGTCAAATATTTAAACGACTACCGTCAAATCGTTCGGAAGCTTTTGTGAACGCAAAGCGACGCAAAATGTGAGCCGATGAGAGTGTAAGGCAATTTTTTTTAACACTTTCGATCCCATTGCTTTGACGGGCTTATAAAAATTATACTCGATCATTAAATTTGCATCTACGAATTTCATGAAACTTCTCGATTATCTATTTACTTTATTTCGGTTTCGAAACGGTCTAATTTCGGAATTCTCTTCTCTTTGGTTTTTAACGAAGAGACTCAATTTTATTGATTACTTTTCGACCCTCTTCAGAACGATGTTTATTCTGTCTGTGCTTGAATTAAAAATTGGAAACATGTCAATATACTTCTAACATCTCGATCACCGTCGATTTGTAATAGTATAGATAAGTATTCGGGCGAGCGAGCTGCCAATCGAACGACGCATCTTCCGTCCGCCTCACTGACGTTTTTGTTTGTTTGTTTATTTTGAATTTTGCATGCTGCCCTCAAACAAAACCAAACAAAAAAAATACTCTAGCCACCAAACTTCCAGCAGCTCAGAGAACTCAGGATGGCGGCTCCATCTCATATAGCAAAAACCAAGTCCGACAAGGTTGGTAAAGGTCCTCGTACCTTCGCCTCCGTAATTATGAGTATTAATTTTCCTCGAGCTTTCCGCCTCCGGTGTGACAAATTCGAGGGGCGAAAAAAAACGCCGATCGCACTTTGCTGGCCGTTGATGAAATTCAAGCCTAAAAAAAATTATATGTATTGGATGTCGTGCATAGATTGTACAAACCTTTTCCGATTTGCTATCCACCGATACCAGCCCGATTGCCGATCGTCGGCCAAATCCCGTAAATCCGGATATTCCCCCTTGTGTCTCCCCCGGATCACCAAGTACGTTGTCGATTCACCTGTTGCGTATTTCTAACACGAACAGTGTCTAAAACCATCTTTGTTTGTTCGCAGTCAACTCCGGTCGGATCATTGCAGACGGGACACGAAATCGTTATGTCGCCCAATCGGGAGAAGCTTGATCGGCATCCTGCTACTTACAAGGTAATTGTCGATCGCGCCGCACATCCTCGCCGAGCATGGAAGTGTGTATGGCGAACGTGTGTGTTCGTTCACGTAACCGCATGACGTATTTGTCATTCTTCGAGAGAAGAGAAGAAAAAAAAACTAAAAAATCGAGAGTAAGAGGGAAATCGGCAGGGTCGCGCGCTTCGCCCATCCGAGTTACTCGGCTCTCGTTTGGGCGAGGCTATCGGTGTCGTAGGCCATTTATTTACGTACATGTTTTCGTTTGAACGTTAATTTCTGTTGACCGGCGTCGGCGCGCGGGTCGCACCGACGACGATTAGGAATACGACGATTTCGAGGAGGACGTCATTCTTATGATGGACGAGGTTCGCGTTGAGATTCAAGAGGGCAACTATGTAAGACTTTTAACGAGTCTCCTACGAATTATTGTAATTCGTGTAGGGTAGACGAAGCTGCCAATTTTTTTTGTCGTTCGACGTTGTTGATCACGTTGTTGTTTTTTTTCGCTGTCGTTGTTGTTTTGGGAAACTAACACCAATCGAATCGCTCCTCTTTATCGTCGGTGTTGCCGCCAGTAATAGCACTTTAAATTCGTGTCGGAGCTCGGAGACATTATCGTAGCCGTGCCGGCTGTTATCGTCTCGATAGCGAGACATTATTGACTCCTTCGGGTAATTACGCTCTTGATATTTTTTTTTATATAGTTACCCGGTGGTCGCTGTGAGTGTTTGTCAACGTTGCAGCGATAAGTTAGCTTTAGTGAGGAAAGTACTGGTTTTTATATATATGTGTATATATATATGGAGCATTCCGTACCAACTCACATTGGGTCGACACCCTTCGCATATTGGATTGGGACCGCGATTTTTTATATGACTGAACTAAATCTCAAAAGCACTCAGATTTTTTATCAGATTTCTAACGATTGTTTGTAATTAGTTATGATAAAGAAATAACTCATTGATTGCCGCAATTTAAAAATCTGAAAACATTCTTAAAAATCTTGGTTCATACATCATTTTTTTTTAGATTTGAGCCGGACCGGGTCGGCCGTCATCTTCTATTATTTTCAGAACAGTGAGAAAAATTTGAAAAAAAATCTGTCGATTATGGGTTATCGCTTGACCATTTTTATATGCAACACTTTTAATAAATTCCAAGTAAGAAAAAAAAGAAACTTTGGAAAAATCTGACACAATTCCCAAAATGCAGTGTTGAATATAAAAATACTCAAGCGATAATCCATAGTCGCTTGATTTTTTGTTCTAATTTTTTGCACTGTTTTTTTTTTTTTTGCGAAAAAGATTTTTCAGAATTTGGTCACATTTTTAAAATGTGGCTACCGATAAGTTAACTTTCTTAATCACAAATAATTATAAACAATGTTCAGAAAGCTAATAAAAAAAACCCAGTGCTTTTGAGAGTTAGTTTTGTCATTAGACTCATGTCGAAATGGTATGGAACGCCCCATAGATATATATATATAATTAATCGAGTAGTATATAGAAGTAATCACTTCTCGCAATTAGAACGAACCGCTAGATATTCCAAGTACAGTAACTATTATATCGCTAGACCTATTTATCAGACCAGCCATCACCGTCTCATTACGCCGACGACTCGTCGAACGATGTTGCAACGCGACTCGGGAGTTCGATATAACACACTCTCTTTATCGACACCATCGGACAGTCACTTTATTATCCTCAATCCTCGTTAAAAAAAAAATCTCTCTGCCGACGTTGAGATTTTTTTCTTTGTCCGTTTGTTTTATTATCATTCCTCTTAAGGGGATGCTGGGCCCGTTTTTAACTCCTTACATACCGTTTTTACCGACGAAACTAGGCAATATCTTAGTTTCAATTTAGAATTATTAATATGCTACGGATATGCTTCAAATCGTGCACGACTATAATATTGACACAAACGCTTCGGCGTGCAGCCGAATTCTCATTAGCAACGTACAAGGAATTAAGAAAATCGAATGTCACGGTTTGCGAAAAAGCATGAACGCAGCTTACGATCGACCCTTGTCGATCGATCACTTGCCACAAGTGAACCGTAAACGTTAACGTAGATACACTTTACACGGATTTTTTTTCGCGTAATCGACTTTCTGACGATTTTGGAATATTCGGGGATTTTCGGAGATTCGGCGTGCGCTCTCGTTTTACGTATGTGAGTTCCAGAATATTGTATGTTCTACAAACTAAATGCTGTTGAAATTATGAGTGGCCATATTGGTTTTCGCAACAATTTATAATATTGCAGTACACTTCACATCGACTTCTTTTGTGTAATAGACTTTGTGACGGTATCGAAATGTTCGGGGATTTTTTTGTAGAATATTTTATATTCTACAAAAGACAATCTGTAATATTACAATACACTTTACATGGACTTCTTTTGTGTAATAGACTTTGTGACTATATCGGGAATGTTCGGGAATTTTCAGAATATTTTATATTCTACAAAATAAATGCTGTTAAAATTATGAGCGGCCATATTGGTTTCCGCGACAATCTCCAATATTCGATTTTCTTAATTTCTTGGACGTTTTCGACCGAAATTCGAGTGCACGCCGAAGCGTTTGTGGCGAGTATTGCGGTCCTGGAAAATTTGAAGAAAATGCGTAACATATTAACGATGTAAAATCGATTCTGCGAAATCGCACTCGTTCCGTCGGTAAAACAGGAAGCTCCAGCAGCCCCTTGACTCGATTCAGTAACGACTAACAAAAAAAAAAAATGCATTTCCAAAAAAATCTCCCGCTTGTTCCTCCAGGACGTGGCAGGTGGAGGGATGGGAGGCGGGGGCGGTAAAGGGGTGGGAGTGCCATGGCCCGACACAGTGAAGCAATCAGGTGCTGGTGGCACGTTGACACCGGCTGATAGACACGGCTCAGTACAGGTGAGTGTACCCGCCCGTTGTCTACCCGTTCCTTTGACGTGTCACGTTTCATCCACGACGATTTTCCCAAATGTACGAGAATTCTACCCCGATATCCCAACGACCTTTTCGTCCCACCCCGCCCGATAAGAATCGAATTCACATTGTCATACCGCGGATCAACCGAAACTGCGGGGAAGATGCTCGATGAATTATTAACATTTGATAAATATACCTTTCTAGTCACGTCATCATCGGATTATGGTCAGTTGACGCTTGAGATGCATTTAACGTTTTCAGCAGCATGCCCCCTGTGCTCTTGTGTTTTTTTCTCTCACTATATCGTCTTCTCGTCTCTCTCTCTCTCTCTCTCTGTGGGTTTTTATTTTTATTAAATAAAAATGTTATAATTTTTTTTTTTAACGATGCATCACACACTTCCCCAACCAAAAGTTAAATTTGATAAAAATTTCAGTACTTCGCGATATACCAAAAATCTGACAAAAAATCAGCCGTATTAATGATGTCAAGAACTTTGATTTTGCATAATAACAGTTATTCACAGATTATTTAAAAATGAATTGTTGAAAAAAGATCAGGAATCCTTTTACTTTTTCGGTTTGAACGAATTTCTTGATTTTATTTAGAAATTATATGAATTTTTTCAGAATATTCTTACGGTTCAAAATTTTTCTTTCGAAAATTTGAAAAATCGATGTAGAGGGTCGAATTTCCGATATGTTTTAGTATCGGACAATTCACACGTAATTTCACAGTATACACAGAAAGTTTCAAGGCAATAGTTCCGTAGTTTAAAAAAAAAATGAAAAACGGCCTTGAAAAAAATTACAAAATGTAAGAAAATTTTGTAAAAATTCATGTGGCTTCTAGAAAACCAATTAATTAATTTGAAAAGAGAAAAAAAGCCTTGCCGATTATCTGTCGAACTATAATTTTTTTCAACTATTTGTCACTAACTTTTTGACATTATTATTATGCAAAATCAATGTTCTTGGCACCTTCAATACAGTTGATTTTTTTCAGATTTTTATACCATTAGGAAGTGTTCAAATTCTCACCGAATCTCACTTTTGGCTGGGGATGTACGTGTGAAGCATCCTTAATAACACGTTAGATTACCGATAGTAAGTCACACCGAGCCCGTAATAATTGCTGTTGCTCCAGTGTGTACCGTCGAAGATATCCAGTTGCTACCGGCCACCTACGAGCACATTTAATTTTGTCCGATATCTTCTCGGATTATCGACGTTCACGCGGAATCCATCGATAAGTCGAGGAATTTTTCTCTGTTTGAACATCCTTTGACACTGATCTATCTTCGTACCTTCGTTTTTTTTTTTTTTTTTCACTGTGTTGATATCTTACTTTTGTTGATATTATCGTTGACACTATAGATGCTTAGTAATTATTTATGAGCTTTTTATTATTATTATTATTTTTTTTTTTTGAGATGTCCGTAAGACAACCGAGTACCACGTACACAGTAGATTCGACTATCGTAATGAGTTTTCGTCGATTCTTCTTACACCTGTCGGACTCCGTGAATTCGTTCAATATATTATTCGTGTTATCGAGGATCACTTTTTATTGGTGCGTCAAAGTGTCTCGCTAACGAATATCTTTCTCTCGATATAGGTTGTATCCTCGACGAACGGGGAGCTCGCCAACGACGACCCGACGGCTGGACACTCCAACACCCCGATAACTGCGCCCCAGGAAGTCGAGATGATCGATGAAACCAAGTTAGTAGCATATTTGTACGTTATTTTTTTTATTTATTTGTTATCGGATTAAATTTTTTATTTTTCCTTTTTTTTATTTTTTATGTTTGTTACTTTACTGTGCCGTCTCGAAGTTGCGTCAATTTTTCCTCGCACGAAAATTGTTTCGAACGCTCATCGATCACAAAATTTTTAACGGATGGTGTGTGTGTATTAATCGGATGGAAGTTACGTTCGTTCCAGCGGTCGGACGTTAGACGGGTCGAGTAAAAAGACGTGCCCTCGGTGTCGCGAGCAGCTTCGTTCACGAGATCCCGAAAATATCGACGAGAGATTATCGGCGTTCGTCCACTTTCCGGAAATCGTTTTTCTCGACGAATACGGATGGACGATGAAAGAGTTTCTTATCGGTAACATGAAAAGAAAATATCGTCGTCGATGAGAGTAGCGAACCGTGTCTCATCGCGGAGCGACCTGCGTCTCGTTATGTTTTTTTTTTATCTGTTCAACGAACTCGGTAATTATTTTAATCTCGTCACGCCAGTTAAGGGCGCACGCCACAGTAAATGGGTAAAGACTCATGCATATTTCGTGATTTTTTTTCTCGGTAAATGTACGATTTATCGAGTTACTTTTTTTTAGGGTGGAAGGATATGTTAAGGAATATTTAGGAATATTTTGATTCAATTTTATTGTTATGTATTTTTTTTTTATCGGTCGGCGTAAACATTTTTTTTTTTAGTTCCTTTGCCTTTCTTTAAAGTTCCTTTAAAGAAACAATTTTTTTATCTGTTTCTTAATGAATCAGATATAACGCGGTCCTTAACGAGGGCAACACATCTGAAAAAACACTTCGAATCATTTTGAAAATTTATTTTTTATTATTTTTCAAAAATATGAAACCGTCACGGACTGAAGAATCTATTGAAGTATATCGGTACCAGTGTTCATAAAAATTCATCGAGCCATTTTTGAGATATCAGGGACACTGATCTTTAAAATCACGTTTTGAAAATAATGCGATCAAAGTTCAAAGTCCGCTGCTCGAGCGCTTCGCTACTTTCCACATAACGGTCTCTAACTTTCCGAACTCGTTAAATTTTGGCATAAAAATTTAACAGAATATTCTTGGCACTATAAACTATTAGGAAAAAAAATCCAATTTTTACTGTGACGTAAGCTCTTAATTCTTTCGCGTCGTCCGGATCGATCGACGGAAATACCGAAGGCATTAGTTCTCGCGTCCCGCGATAATCCCTTCGGTCATCGTGCCGACCCGTTATTGTTTTCATGATCGGCGTTAGCGCAAAAAAAAAAAAAAGAAATAGACCGACGATTCCTTCAGTACGTCATTCGCGAGTTCCCGAAAAATCTTAACGAGAGATTATCGTCGTCTGTCCGCATTCCGGAAATCCAATTTCTCGAAAAAAATACGGATGGACGATGAAAGAGTTTCTTATCGGTGACACTGAAAAAAAAAGAAGTAAATGTAATGTACCGAACTGGAAGTTTTTATTCAAAAACTGGTACATTATTAAATTTAATACAATTGAATTTCGAACAATTGTGATGAAAAATTAATATACTTTTTTTTATCAAAATTAAACTAAATGATTAAAAACAAGGTATTACAACTGGTTTTTATGCACCGAACATTAATTTTTTTATCACAATCGTACGTTAAATTTAATGGACCACTAAACTACCACCAAATTTAATATACCAGTTTTCCATAAAAAACTTACATTAAATTCCACAAGAATTTTGTTTTACACTCTCCCATAAAAATATATCTATGTATCCTCAACGAGATCAACTCGTCTCTCCTCGCGGACCGACCCGCGTCTCGTTACATTTTTTTTATCTGTCCCATCAAGCGCGGTAATTATTTTGATCTCGTTACGTCGCTTAATTCTCTCGCCTCGTCCGGATCGATCGTCGAAAATACCGAAGGCATTACCGCGGTCTCGTCGCCATAATTCCTTTGATCATCGTCCCGACGCGTTGTTTGCATGATCGATGTTAATAAAAAAAAAAAAAAAAAAAAAAAAAAAAAAAAAAAAAAAAAAAAAAACACCCAAACAAATTGACAAACGATTCTAAGTCCTATTAGTGTTTGCTTTATTTCCAGATGCTGTTGCTTCTTTAAGCGAAAGAAGAAAAAAAGTGGACGACAGAAATGACTGTCCGGTACTGTTGGGCTTGGGGGGACGGTACAGTGCGCGGGTATAAGTGCCGGGGAGAACGGCGCCAGGAATGGGAAGCGCGACGTCGACAGCGTCGATCCGGACCAGGAGATCGTCAACGCGAACGTAAACGGCAAGGAGAACAGCGCGACCGAGCGCGAGGCCGTCACGCTGCTCCGAGACTTCAGCCGTTCGGCGTCGCGAGACTCCGTTCTTCACACGACGGTCACCACGACGCCGAGTCCCACGCCTCCACCTTTAAACAACTGACTACCATCACCACACACAGCCATTACTATTAACGCTACGGCTCTTATTATTACCATTATCACTTATAATTATCATCATTATTATTACCGTCATTATCATCAGCGCCGTCGACCTCGTCGTCACTTCACTCGTAACTGAAAAATATCGTTGACCGAGAGAGTAGCTTATTTTTCGTCTGCGGATTCGGCAAGTTTCGTCCCCTAGTCCCTCCTCGTTATCGTGCTCATCCCCTCCCAGCCCGCCCCTGTTCGAGCGACTGCAACGCCGAAACTCGCCAAATGCCCAGAGCTAGTAATTAGATGAAAAAAAAAAGTAATCCAAGAGGCATAAAGGCGAACGCGAGGTTCGAACCTTTGGCTTGCGCATTTCACACTTCCAATAGATTTTTTTTTCTCTCTAAATACGTCGTTAGTCTCATCGGATTATTAGTGTCGCGAAATGAAAAAGAAATAACGGAAGCATGTTGACTCCCTTCTCATGAACACTAGGGCGGAAAGTACGTCTCACCGAGTTCCGATTTTCGAATCTTGGAGCTGCTTCACAACGGGCTTCGTCTTGAAAAGAAACAAATAACATATATATTTTCATTTGATTGAAAAAAAAAAAAAAAAAACGAGAAAAGAAAAAATATTTAAAAATAAAATAATACAAGGGAAGAATCATTAAAGCTAAGTTGGACTGAATAATTCAGGTGATTAATTAGTATCGTTTCACACTTAATTTAACGTGTATATCCGATAAGGCGATCGATGCCGCGACGGGATAATTCTTCGGTTGAGGGGGAGACGAAAACGAGCCGAGCGTCGATGTCTTTTCGTCTGTCCGACGATCGAGAGTGTCGTCGATCGGCCACCGGCGAATCATCTTTGTTCGATATAGGAAAACAAGATATTTCGATAGACGCCTCGGATCGGCCCGTGAGCGAGCGCCACGGAGCCTCTCGCGTCCTCCGCGACAGCCTGTGACAGAATTTTTAATGTACTTATAGTTGCTGTTGAAATCAATATTTTTCATTTTTTTTTTTTTTTCGTCTTTATAATGCTTGACGCAGAAGTCTGTCGTGGGGTGTCGCGTAAAACACTTTGTCCCGAGCGTCGAGTGACACGACGTGGGTTCCTCCGCGAAATTTTTCCCATTTTTTGCTATCGCATCGTTTCTGTTTTAAAAAAATTGTAAAAAAAACATAACTATCGTTCCTTTAATCGATTATACGAATATACATAGTTGTCGAACAATCACTTGTATTTAATATCTGTGTCCGCCCGCGAGCGAGATTGCCAGGTGGAACGGGCGAGAGTGGAGAGCCACGATTCGAGTGTCTCGTTGCGGAGTACGTTTTGTAGCGCGCGCGTGGGCTCCGGAAAAAATTTCCCCACGACTGTTCGGGAATGCAAAAAAAAAAATGTCTTACCTCGCGAAATAAAAGTAAAAATAAAAATCGTCCAACTGATATCTGATCAGGGTAGAGCCATCTTACTCTCGCGGGAACGTACGGTTAATAATTTTTTTCTAATTGACTTTTCGTGTGCCCGACAACGCGGCGCGGGACTTTCGTGCAGAAAAAACGTGAGCAAGAGGAACCCGCGAGCCGCGAGTCTGTCCACGAGTATGACTACTCTTTTTTTTTGTTGCCGTTCAATTAAAACGCCAGAAACGGATAATACATCCGAAAAAAATGTTGCAGACAAACATTTATCGTACGAGCAACATATATATTTTTTTTCTTTTTTTTTTTTCTTCCTCGAGCATGTTTTAAATATCACACGACTGACTGCTGGTTAAGTACGGTTGTGAAATCTCCTCGACCCCGACTGTGTGTGTCTTTATTATTATTATTATTTTTTTAATTATTTTTTTTTCTCGTTCGGATATTCGTTAATGGCGCGCCTCGGAGATGGAATTATTGTATTTACAGATAAAATGATGGATTAAAGAAGAGAAAATTGAGGAGTTATTTGTATATTTGTGAGTGTACTCGGCGCGCTCCGATCCGAGATATCGGACAGACTGTGCCGTTCCGGAACGGAGTCGTCGATAATCGTGTCCCGCGGCGAAGCGGATTCGCCCCGACGGTTGTGCGCGGTTGTAAATTTTTTTATAATTTCGAAGACGGATACATTTTATACCTGCCGACGCACCCTGACTTCGGGCAACGCTCCACTGTCTAGTAATAACGCTTCCGAACGACGAGATCTCGGCCATCCGGTGCGCGATGGCTCGATCGCACGAATCGCCTCGAGCGATTCGATCGAGACGAAAAAAAAAAAAACAGGCGAATAATATTTGCAAATCGTTCTAGCGCAATCGAGCCAGATTCCTCATCCGTAACCGAAGGAACCGCGACGTATTTCTATAGTTTTTATCTATAAAGACCATTCGCATCGGGATCATCGTCCGTTTCAATGAATCCAATGTCGACGAGCCATGGTCTGTATTTTGGAATTGGCAGCTTGGGCTTGATAATTATTGTATGCATGAAAAAAAAAATCCCGAGTCAATTTTACGGAAAAAAAAGGAAAGAAAGAAAATTCGAATTGAAAATCGAATCGACTGTTCGCCGATTGAGAAACTCGCGGACGATCATTTGTCGGTAATGTGTTTAAGAGATATGTTGAGAGTGTGCGTATTTTTGTTCGTGTGTCATTTGTAAATAATAAATAAACAAGAAAAAAAAAAGAGAAAAAAGGAGAAAAAAAAAGAAGACGATAAAACACTCGAAACAGTGCAGGGAGAAAAAAAAATGTGAACGGACATGCATAGCGTTAATAGATTCGCATTAAATACCTACGATAGTTATATGATACTATTAATTGGAACGAGAAAGGACGAGATCGAGGGAAACGCCGTAATGTTGCGACGATTATTTCTGCGTGCGGAGTCGCGATGTTTACTTTAATGATTAAATTAACAAGTAAGGATTCGTGATGCCGATAAGAGAGATGTTGCTTATGCCAAAAGATTTAAAAAAAGCGCCTCTTGCCTTGTGAATGAGAGAGTCCAGTGCGGGTATGATTTTTTCACCACGGGGACGTTGAGGAAACCATTTGGAGTCTTGTTATTGGAATAATTCGAGCCAATCGCGTACGATTGAATGACACACACACGGACTTTGTGAGATCGTCAGGAAAAAAATAGGATCATCCGAGAAATATAAGACAAAACAAAAGAAATTTCCGACGATAGTTAGTCCTCTTTTTACACCTGTCCTGTCGAGACGCTTTGCCGAGTTTTCTATTCCGGAAATTGAGTGAAAGTGTGCCGCTTGCGTGATTAATTGAAAGGTGTAGAAAAAAAAAATTAATAGAGGAAGAAACGACGCGACTATATCAGAGATCGCGTGCGTATCCGAGAAGAATATTTCAAGGTATATCGAGACGAGAGCTCTGTCGGACACTAGATAAGAGGAAAATAAGCTTTGACGAGAGAGATACGAGGGATGAAGAAAAAAAAAAAAAAGTTCGACGAGGTAGGCATGTGATCGTGCAACTATAAACTATCGTCCATCGTAATTGTAGGTGATATAATATTATTTTTTTCCCCCTTGTACCGCTCTTGCTCCGATCGCAAGGGCGTTGTTCAGTAAACGACAATTAAAAATTATAATCGTGGGTATTACAGGCGTGCGACGCGGCAATTAAAGAAAAAAAGTATATATATATATACATATATATATATATATTATATATATAAAAAAGCACCGCTTCCTTCTCTTCTCAATCGGACGAAAACGTAAAGAGAAGAACTCACTCGAGATCTCTGATTTTTGCACTAAGGAATTTTTTTAGTGCGATTGGCATCGTTTGTAATACGTCTTAACGTTAATAATTTAATATTATAAATTTAATGTAAATAACGATTAAACTGTTTTAGTAATATTACCACACTGAACTCGAATGATTGTGGTTACGCGAATTTTATCGTAAGAGGTATTATTCATAACATGCAACACGGACGGCGAGGGGACAGTGGAACCTCCCGCAATGAAAAAAAAAAAAAGTATAACATGTTGAACTGCGTAACACGACGGACCATCCCATCCACAATTTTGTGATTAATCGCGGGCCCTTGCGTATAATAATTTTTATTTTATCCCGCACCACTTAAGCCGCTTCGATTTAATTATTATCAATAAGAATTTGCACCTTCATCCCCCCCCCCCAAACCCCAATGACCCGCGACCAAGTTTACGATACCGAGTAAGCTGTGATTATTCATTTTTTTTTTTTTCATTTATACTACATAATATGTACTCTCGTTAGTCAATCGTTATTCCGTTGTTTATAAATTTTTCTTCACAATGTCGTCTCGAGCAGAGCCCCCGTGAAAGATTATCCTTGTATATAATACCATACCATACGACCAATGTGTCACGCGCTTAACGAGTAAAAGAAAAAAAAAAAGAAAAAATCGTTATGAACTCTCTGTGTGTGTATTTCTGTTTTTGTAGTTTTACGGAAATAGTATATATTTATTTTAATTATTTATAAACATCGACCCACCGGACAAACTCGTGGATTCGCACAAATTAATTCAAGACTTAAAAAAAAGAAATTGTGAATTTAATGTACCGGGCTGGAATTTTTATGCAAAAACTAGTACATTAAATATAATGTACAATTGTGACGAAAAGTTAATATACTTTTTCATTGAAATTAAAGTAAATTACAAGAATTGAAGTCCTTTCGTAGTAAAAGTCAAGTACATTATAAAAAAATAAAGTATTCCAAGTGGTTTTAATACACCAAACATTAATGTTTCATGACAACTCGACATGAAATTTAATATACCAGCTTTTGCATGAAAATTTCCAGTCCGGTGCATTAAATTTCAGTTTTTTTTTTTTTTTTTACAGCGGACGCAATGCGTTTCGATTATACGTCGATGCTCTTGACGAGTCCTTTTTTCCAAGGACAGAAAAATTCTCCGGCATCGCAGCAGAGTTCATCGTCGCCGCTCGGTCTTCGACCGTTCGTGTTCGAGACCTCGAAATTCCTTCGTCTCGAGAGCCGCGGGCTTGAGCTAAAATCCCATCGCCGAACCGCCGTGCGTGTCGTGAATGAACAAGGCGGATTCTTCGCAGCCGTGCTGAAAAAAAAAAATAGAGAACGAAAGTTGCAAATCTGATTTCTCTCCGAGAAACTCCTCGTAACGCTTTACCGAACTCACCCTCGATTTTTCTCGTAGATTCGCAACAGTTAGTTCGAACCTATAGGTTTAGATTGTACATCGACGCTCTTCACGAGTCCTCTGCCCAGGATAGAGAAATCATCCAGCATCGCAGCTACGTTCAGCACGAGTTTACCGTCGTCGTTCAGTCTTCGACCGTTCATGTTCGAGACCTTGAATTCCTTCATCTCGAGGGCCGCGGGCTTGAGCAGAACGCCTATCACCGAACCGCCGTACGTGTCGTGAAAGAACAGGGCGAATTCGTCGTAGGCGCGCTGGAAAAGACAGAGAACGAAAGTTGAGACGAAGCGACATTATTTTGCCGAAACCTCGATCGAAAAAGAATTTTAAATTGAATGTACCGGATTGGAAGTTTTTATGCAGAAATTGGTACAATTTAATGTACAATTGTGATGAAAAATTAATATGCTTTTTCATTGAAATTAAATTAAATTGTAAAAAGATAAAAGATTCCCAATGTTTTTAATACACTGAACATTCATTTTTCATCGTGATTGTACATAAAGTTCAATATACCAGTTTTTGCATAAAAACTTCCAGTCCGGTACATTAAATTTCATACGAATTATCTACTTGCAGTGAATCGTCAAACTTCCGAAACTTTATTTTTCCGAATAGTCTAATTTCCAAAAGTTTATTATTTCGCATCTTCGTTTAAGTGAACGTTATACTCTTTGGAAATAGTAATTGGTCGAACGTTGATCCTCCGAATCGTCATTTAACGGAACGTCAACTTTTCCGAACAACAATTTCATCGAACTTCGTTTTCCGAATCGTTAAACCTCCAATCGCCGAGTCGCCGAATTGTCAATCTTCCGAATAGTGTTTGTCCGACGGTGAAATTATTATTCGGAAAAATGATGTTCGGCTAAATAACGATGTGAAGAAATAGCGTTCGGTTGAATAACGATTTGAAGGAATAACGTTCGGTTAAATAACGATGTGAAGGAATAATGCTCGGTCAATTACCATTTCCGAAGAGTAACCGGCGAACTTTCGTGGTGCATAAAATATGTAAAAAAAAAAAAAAAAACTTAATCGAACGATCTCAATAGCGAGAAGAAGGCCCAGTTATGCTCTACATCTACCCTGTAGATCCGAATTTGTTTGAAAAGAGGCGACAAATTCGGTTCTAGAGAGGTTCGTGTCGTGTATACCGTGCGACGATGGTCCGGAACAACGATATACGTAATAAATAGATCCATCGATCGTTTCAACGACTGGTTAGTCATGAAATATATACACAATTAATTCCGGTCTTTTCTACCGACTCTCAGGGTTAAACCGGCAGTGATATCAGCCCCGTGTCACGACCTATTGCGCATCGATACGCGACAATTGCGTTTGTGCACATATGTATCTTAATAGCGATCCATATTTGTACCGGTGGTATCAAATGTTGAGTAGCTGCAAGAACGTTCGCCGAAATGAGAATTCGGATAAATAAACATTTGGAAATTTGACGATTCGAAAAAACGAAGTTTTGGAATTTAGACAATGCGAAAAAATAAAGTTTTGGAACTTTGACAATTCGGAAAAATAAAGTTTCGAAAGTTCGACGATTTGGAAGAAGTGCGTTCGGACACATGATTTTTGGCCATACGTCGATTCGGCCGATCGAAGTTTCGGCAAAATAATGTGGCTCCGAAAGTTGAAACCACGAGTACGTCCGACGAGAATCTTCATGAAGCTTTACCGGACTCACCCTCAATTCTCGCAGGTAACACTGGACCGGGTCAAATCCTACGACCGGTATCTTTTGTTTCGAGTGCGCTTTGTACGGGTAAAGCGTGACAGTGGGATATTTGTCGGGCAGATCGTGAAACAGTGGTCTAGTGGGATTGTGCGAGGACTCGAGACGTATCAGGTAATCGTATTCCGAAGTCGGCGCTACGAACAAGGCTCCGAAAGTCAAGTTCGAGTCGGCCTCGAGCTGCCCGTCCACGAGTTTGAGAGCCTCCCTGGCCAGTGAACTGATTCGATTCAGAATCAACCGACTCGGAGCTTTTCTCGTCCACATCGAACCGTCGGGATCGTAAGGAGTGGCGATCAACAACGGCGGATTCGAATCCCCCGCGGCTCTGAACGAATTTTCAATCGCGACCATGTCTTCTCCTGAAATAAAATGAATCGATACATAAATCACCGTAGACAGACCGCTAGGACACTTTTTTTTAAAAAAAGTACAAAATTGAAATGTTCATATTGCTACCTCATAAAAGTTGAAAATTAAAATTTTTTGGAATGTCTGGAAGTTTTTATGCAAAAACTGGTATATTAAATTTCATGTACAATTGTGATGAAAAATGTTCAGTGTATTAAAAACATTGGGAATACTTTATTTTTAATGTACTTGAATTCCAATGAAAAAGTATATTCTTTTTTCATCACATTTGTACATTAGATTTAATGTATAAGTTTTTTCATTAAAACTTCGAGTCCGGTACATTAAATTAACAATTTTTTTTTTTCAGCGACACAAGTTACGAGTTACGCAAATTAATGGAATCGACTCGAGTTGCTCGTGAACAGCTCATGACGCTGCGTGATATCTGCACGACATCAAATTTCATCTTTACCAAGCGTTCATTGATGCACTGTTGTAGGAAAAAAAAATTTGTTCACTTGTAGAATTTTATTCTCCAAGTGAACTTTTCCCGAGCGAAGTTTGTTCGATGCAAAAATTTCGTCTCGTGCAGACATCTTCAGGGTAATGACAGCTTGGCCGGTCTGAATTTGAAGAAAAAAAATGTGTTGCTCACTGGTCATCTCGTTGTTGAAATTCACGAACAGCGGCTCGGTGTTGCAGTGATTGCGAGCGAAGAATTCCAGCAACCTGAAAAACGCCACCTGCGGCGACTGAGCGGGCTTGTAAGGGTCCGGCGTGAGGAACATCGAGGCGACGAGCAGCTCGACGACGATGTCCGGAATGTGCGAGTCGTCCAGCATGTGAGCCGACATCCAGCGTTTCGCGAGGCAGCAGCTCGGACCGAACGACGGTTGCTGCGAATGCAATCTGACGGAAGGATATAAATACGACGGGAAACTTAACTTAACTTAAGGGCTTACGCAGCAGTAAAATTTTGATTTTTTTCCTAAAAGTTTACAGTGTTTAGAATATTCTGTCAAATTGTTACGTTGAAATTCAACGAATTACGAAAAATTAGACCGTTATGTGGAAATTTGTGGAGCGGTCGAACTTTTAACGCGTTTTTCTCAAAACATGATTTTCAAGATCAGTGTCCCTGATATCTAAAAAATGGCTCGATAGATTTTTATGAACATTTGTACCGGTGTACTTCAACAGATTCTTTAGTCCTTGACGGTCTCATATTAAAAAAAAATATATTAAAAAAGATTCAGTGTTGAAAAATGGGCGAAAATCGACTTGTTTTAAAATGGGCACCATTTGGCAATTTTTTCCACTTCGTCAAGGCCCGCGTTATATATCATTTGTTAAGAAACAATAAAAAAATTGTTTACGCCAACCGATAACAAAAATACATAAAAACAATAAAATTGAATGAAAAAATTCCTAAATGTTTTTTGATATATCTTGCTTCCACCCTAAAAAAATTAAATCGATAGAGGGTATATTTGCCGAGAAAACAAAATCACGAAATACGCATGCCTTTTTACCCATTTACTGCGGCGTAAGCCCTTAAGAACACTTTCGAAAACGCTCGGCTTACCCGTGCAAAGCGCTGCTCAGTTTCGGCATGTGAAACAGTCTGTTCTCGAGTCGGACGGATTCCTCGTTGTCGCGATATCGCTCGACATGGTCCTCCGAAACCTCCCGCTTCAGCAACGCGATCTCCCGTTCGTGTCGCACTTCCAGTCGGAAAGCGAAGCCCTCTTTGTAGACGTCGACGCAACCGGAGTGTCCCTGAGCCTTCAG
This sequence comes from Exephanes ischioxanthus, assembly GCA_958510785.1. Taxonomy (NCBI): domain Eukaryota; kingdom Metazoa; phylum Arthropoda; class Insecta; order Hymenoptera; family Ichneumonidae; genus Exephanes; species Exephanes ischioxanthus. Next base: position 16,237,962 of record OY294018.1, on the reverse strand, counting down.
CTGGAACTGTTTTCTCAGACACTCCGCGATTTGTATGTGAAAAGCTGCCTTCGTCTTCCTAACGGCCTCCAGTTCGTCCGGCCACTTTCCGCTTATCGCGAGTTGTATGCTGGCCTCGATGTGCGGCACGTATCTGGGTGTCTTCTTCGGAAAGGGCTCGTTCAGCAAAAGGTAATTTTTGCCCGCCTCGGTGACGCCGTCGATCGGCCGATGAGACGTCGCCAGAGGCGGAAAAACGTCGGTGTACCGAAAAACCGGACTGAATCCTTCGACGCCCGATATCGACAGCGGCAGATCCGTCAGCGATTTGAGCTCCTTCTCCAGAGCGTCGAACACCTTGAGTACCTGCAGCGTCGCTTCCTCGCCGGTGCCGTAAGCGAACTTGACAACGTTTACCTGCGTTATAAAGTCACGATGAGAAACGAGTCGATAACGGTCGGTGTTTTTTTTTACCGCGGATATCGTACCTTCTTCATACGCAAAAAATCATCCATCTCATCGGCCACGTACTCGTGCTGATCTTTCGAGAGATCGAATTTTTCTTTGAGGAGATAGCGGACAATTTTCTTGCACACCGTTCGCTTTTCCGCCAATGTCTTCCCCTTCGCCCAGACTACCGCCTCGCATATGGCTCCGTCTTGGAAGCGTCGCAGCTCGGACTTGTTGCCCCAAAATTTACGAAACGCTGCCGCCTGTTTATGAAAAAAAGTACATTGTTACAATTCGAAGGCCGAGACGTCGATGGGCTCTCAATTCTTCAATTCAACAACTCGACTCAACAACTCGACTCAATAATTCGACTCAGTAATTCGACTCAATAATTCAACTCAATAACTCAATTCAATAATTTGACTCAATAACTCAGTTCAACAACTTGATTCAATAACTCGATTCAATAACTCGATTCAATAACTCGATTCAATAACTCGATTCAATAACTCGATTCAATAACTAGATTCAATAACTCGATTCAATAACTCGACTCAACAACTCGATTCAATAATTCAATTCAATAACTCGATTCAACAACTCGATGCAACAACTCGATTCAACAACTCGATTCAACAACTCGATTCAATAACCCGATTCAATACCTCGATTCAATAACGCGATCTAGTAACTCGATTCGGTAACGCGACTCAATAAATCGACTCAATAATTTGACTCAATAATTTGACTCAATAATTCGACTTAATAATTCGACTCAATAATTCGACTCAATAATTCGACTCAATAATTCGACTCAATAACTCAATTCAATAACTCACCTCGTCAAGATTGGCGTGAGGCCCTTTGTCGATTATGTTGAAACAAAACTGTGGATCGAGCGACAGGCCTATCACGATCGCGTCCATACTGTCGGGAGCATCGTCCGTTAAGTCCCAAATCTTCCGTTTTTCCGGTCGAACGTACATGTTCGAGACTCGATTGCCCAAACCTGCTTTCAACACTCCGCAAATCATCTTGATCGCCTGTGCGCGCTTGTTCACCCCATACTCGAGCTTATCATTCGGCGACGATTTGTCCTCGACCATGTTCTCCAGAGCGCACCGATCATTCAGCCTAAATGGATTAGTCAAACAATCGTCATCGTTTATAGAGTCAGCGTCCTAACGGGTTGTTCGTTAATAAGCTCACCGTACGAAGTGATCGAACGTCCTGTAAAACGGCACCGGCCTCATGAACAGTGCCTGAAAACTGTCGAGATTCGGATTGTCCAGACAACCGACGGTACGCTCGGCCTCGCTCCGAATCCAATTGTAAGTGTCGGCCGACACGTGGGCAACCAAGTTGTGATAGCCGCTGATGTCGAGAAACACGCAATCGTAATATTTTTTATAATCGATCGCGCGAGCTTTGCTATCGTCGTCCGGGCACATGGTCAATCCGTTTTTCGTCCAATCGCTCTGCGCTGTAAATTGACAACGATATCGATCAAACCCCTTACCGATAAAATTACGACATTAAGGGCATCCGTTTTTAACGTCTTACTTGCCTTTTTTACCGATGAAACCACGCGATTTCTTAGTTTCAACTTAGAATTATTAATGTGCTACGCATATGCTTCAAATCGTGCTAGACTATAATATTGACATAAACGCTTCGGCGTACAGTCGAATACTCATTAACGACGTATCAAGGATTCAGAAAATCGAATATTATGAGCGACCATATTGGTTTTCGCGACAATCTGTAGTATTCGATTTTCTTAATTTCTTGGACGTTTTCAACCGAAATTCAAGCGTACGCCGAAGCATTTGCGGCGAGTATTATAGTCCTGCAAAATTCGAAGAATATGCGTCGCATATTAATGATGTAAAGTCGATTCTACGAAATCGCCTCTTCTGGCCTCAAAACAGTAAGTTTCAACAGCCCCTTAAGACCGTAAGGTAAACGTACCAATGCCCGGACACTTAAGGGAACAGTCCCAGTCCCTGGACATGCATGAATAATCGTATTTCCATCTCTCCTGCACGCACGCCTTGTCCGGCCACTGGGACGTGTCCGGTCATTGTTACGTTTACCTACGAAACACATTCTTGCACGTGCGTCCCGGGCTCAAAAATTGTAATCAGATTTTCTCACGAGTCCTCGTATGTACGGTCAAAAATCGTGAGAAAAGTTGATTACAGTTTTTATTACCGACCGCGGACACATGCTCTTAACTATAAGTGAGAAAAAAAAATTACCCAAACAATTCCAAACGTTCCTGACGATCTGATAGCTGCTCATAAAGGTATTGAGCTTTTTCTCGTGCAACAGGTAGACAACGTACGTGGTCAGAACGTGACTGTTGAAAGAGTCGTAAGTGTCGTTGAATTGTCGTTGTCGCAGCCATATTTTCAGTAGTGTCAGACCGTCTCGCAGATTCGGATATTCCGCGATGATCTTTGAGTTGTGCGAGTTAACTCGGGACATCGTCAGGTCCCGGAGAACCGTGGAATTGTAGTGCGGTGTCGGTATCAACGATTTGTCGTCTTCCGAGAATTTCTCATCGCCGAAATACCAATCGGGCCTCACGCTGTTCTTGCCGGGCAAAAATCTGTTCAATTTCAGGCTGCCCTCCTGAGCGGCGAGATGAACGTGAACGGTCACTCTCTTCCCGAGTTTTCCACTCGGAACGATCATCAGAATGGGCATCCAAATTTCGCCCGTGAACTTCTTGCTCTCCACGAGCCGCTCGTCCAGATTCGAAGCTATGTGAGCCAGATAGAGCGCTCGCTTCCTCGTGTAACGATAATTCTTATAGTCCAACTTTTGAAAGAGTTTCGAAGGCATCTCGACCATCACGTCGATCGCGATGTCGGGCCCGGTGACGCTTCCGAGGGCGTAAGAGCCGATCACGCCGATGTCCGACGGTTTCAAGAATTTGAAGACACCCTTCGCGTCCACCGGAACGGACGGCTGCGGAACTTTGACGCCCAGGCACTCCGACGCCTCTGCCGATGCCAGCTGCGAAAAATAATAGCAATAGGTAAGATAAATGCAAATAAAAATCTGCCGGTCTCACAGAGAGATCTGCCCATTATCGGCTCAGCGTCGCAGACTGGGTCAGTCAAGTCCACTCGTTTAGTGGAAGAATTTCGGTATATACAAACTCACTTTCTACTCGAGTCTTACTTTACGAATAGATAATGGTATTGATTACTTTCCCAAATTGATCTTTAGTAAAAATGTTAACTTTGATTATACCGTGCCAATGCAGTAATATTTTTCTTTCTTTTTTCTGTATTTTTCTGTAAAAGTGCTTGCCCTGTAAATAAAATAAGTAAATAAATATATTAAATGGTCAGAACCAGAAATCGTCATAGAAAACTGTACGCGAGACGGGTTTATCGACAATTCTTCAATTTTGTTTCCTTTTTCTGTATTTTCTTTGCAAAAGGGCTTGGACCATAAATAAAATAAATAACTAAATAAATATATAAATATTCAGAACCAAGAATTCATCGTAGAAAATGTATGTGGGATGGGCTTACGGAGAATTCTTCTGTCTCCTCTATGGATTGGATGTTTCTCTTGAATTTTGACAACCAGTCCGCGAAGAGCTTCCTGTACTTGTCCTTGACCTTGACGGCGTCAAGAACCTCCTCTATCTGGAGTCTGAACAAATTGGAGTGAAACAAATTCTCCGTTTCGCGCAGTCTGTTCAATTCCTCAACAGTTGGCTGTGCAAAGAGATTCTTCTCTCGCTTCATTTTCTTCTTTCGTACTTCGTTGGCTTCGTCGGCATCCAACGTTCGCTTGACGGTCTTTGGCTGCTCCAAACTTTTGCTCCCCTCGTCGCTGTGAGCTGGCTCGCTCTCGTCATCCTCGTCATCCTCGTCATTGTCATCGTCAAGAAATAAATTCCCATTGGACTCGTCGGCTTGACGACAACCATTGTCAGACGGTTTTTTCACCTTTACGAAATAAATATTTTTTTTTGTATTCGTTTCATTCGTCGTAATATATAAATATACATAAATATACATAAATATACTTATATACAGTTTGGAGGGAATAATTCGTACAATACCTTGGAGGAATGCGATTTTTTTATCTTAACCATAATGTTGATTCGGCGAATAAGAAAAGTTGGTTACAAATTCGGAGCTATTTATATTTAATGTTTTTTGTCAATGAATATTTACTGTTTAACGGTGTTCATAGGTTATGGAGCAAACGCACGTGGCTGACGGGAGAAATTCATAAGCGCTCCGTGCACGCGGCGATGTTGGTACGCCTGGTCGCGTATTATGCTTATTACGTTTTGGTACACTTGAAGGTTGAAGAACCCGTTACCATTTAAACATTAATTTAAACAGTCATTTAAAAATTCATTTAAACATTCATTTAAGAATTCATTTAAACATTCATTTAAACATCCATTTGAACATTAATTTGAAAATTCATTTGAACATTCATTTGGACATTCATTTGAACGTTCATTTGGACATTTATTTGAACATACATTTATATAGATTATCTATTATATTGTAGACGATGCGACTTTCGGTGGAGTTTTGAGATTTTTAAACCGGAAGTTCCAGTTTAGGGATTAATTTAAAGAAAACATTTTCTCTGTAATATACCTCGACTGCAGCCAATGAAAGAATCAGATGAATTAGGGAGCATACAGTATATACGACTTGATAACGATGGCGACATTATTAAAAAATAATAAAAGATAATAAAAAATAACGAAAATAAAGAAAGAGGAAAATAAGTCGAGCAGGTAATAAATAAAAATGCCTCAAAGCAAGAAGCAGCGACGAGCTTTTGCAGCTACCATTGAAACTCACCCGAAGTCGACCCAGTTTGTCGGAGTTCTGTGCGTGCGTCCGTGTGTGCGTGTGTATGTGTGTGTTAGTGAACTGCGGTGTGCCTGTGGTTATTCGCCGGCAAGAACGTAGCTCCGATAATCTGAATTAATTCACTGCTGTCGTACGAATATCGAGATGATCGGAAGAACAAGATTGTTATCGAGAAATTTAGGAATTATAAGGGTAAGAAGTAATCATTAACATCTTCCACTAATGGAATGGAAGGGCAACGCGTGAAACCAACCTAACCTCTCCGTTCCATTGGAATAAATTATTTCCATATGTGTCGTCATTAATTTGTGTATTACGTTGTAGAATTCGTTGTCGCCCTGTCCGGAAAATGGATTGGCAACCGCACAGCTTCTATGCCCGATTCAGGCCCGACACAAATCAACCACGCCTTTGAACACGATTGTAATGTTTGTGCCGCAGCAAGAGGTTTGAGATTTTTTTTTTTATTATTGTTAAGACTATCTTGTACACGAGCCAACCCACCTGCAATATGCTCAGCCGGTAACAAAAACTGCAATGAATTTCGTCTTGGGAGCGAAGACAGCCAAGAAAAAAAAAAGGTTTTTCTTTGAGTCTGCTGATTCTTGATGGGAAGACGATTTTCCCTTTCCTCAGCTGATTGATTTAATAATCATCCGATCTTAAAACATACCGAAGATTTTTTTACTTAAAATTTATAGATTAGGGACCAATTGCGCTCGCTTCTTTGGAATCTCTTATATAAATTTCCATTAATTAATTCCATTAATGAACGGATCAAGTTTTTTTTTTTAATTATTTTAAAAATTATTTGGTATACTGTCCCACTCACCTGCGCCGTGTTCAGCTGGTAACAAAACCTGCAATGAATATTGTTTTGAGAGTGCAGACAGCCTAGAAAATAAATTGTCTTTCCCTCTGCGCAGATTTCCAGGGAAAGATAATTTTCTTTTCCTCGATTGTTTGTTTTAATTCCTATCTTAAAATCTACCAAACATGTTTTATCATAAAATTTTCTAGATCACACACCAATCACGCTTGTTACTTTGGAATATCTATGATCGATTAGTTCCATTAAGCAAATCAATTTTTTTTTTTAAATTACTTTTAAGATTATTTACGACACTGTCCACCCAGCTGCGCCGTGCTCGGCCGGTAACGAAAGCTGCAATGGGTGCCATTTTTAGAGCGCAGGTAGCTAAGAAAAAAAAAGATTTCTGCGGAAAGACGATTTTCCATTAACTCAGCCAGAAGTTTTAATGCATTGCACAAAATGCATTGCACAAAAAATGTTATAGATCATGTGTCAATCGCAAACAGTACTTTCGAATCTCTAACGTCAATCCTTAATTTTTTTATTTATTTAAATTCCCTTAATTGACGATTCATAGACTAAAATGAGAAAAAAAAAAAAAAATGTTTCAGGCATGGATCGTAGAGAGAATGGGAAAGTTCCACAGGATTTTAGAGCCAGGATTGAACCTGCTCATCCCGATAGTGGACTGCATAAAGTACGTGCAGAGCTTGAAGGAAATAGCCATCGACGTGCCGAAGCAGAGCGCCGTTACGTCCGACAACGTGACCCTGGACATCGACGGTGTGCTCTACCTTCGAATAAACGACCCGTACCGTGCCTCGTACGGGGTCGAGGATCCCGAGTTCGCGATAATTCAACTCGCCCAGACGACCATGAGATCGGAGCTCGGTAAAATATCGCTGGACAAAGTGTTCAGGGAACGTGAGGGTCTCAACGTCGGCATAGTCGACAGTATCAACAAAGCGAGCGAAGTCTGGGGAATCACTTGTCTGAGATACGAAATCCGTGAGTCGCGTACTTCCTGCCGAATATCCATCGAGAGTCACGAGTTTATTCTGACCAGTCGATTCTCCGCTTGCCAGGTGACATAAGATTGCCGCCGAGGGTGCAGGAAGCGATGCAGATGCAGGTCGAGGCGGAACGCCGAAAGCGAGCCGCGATTCTCGAATCCGAGGGAGTCAGAGAGGCCGATATAAACGTGGCGGAGGGAAAACGCCAGTCACGAATTCTCGCATCAGGTATATCTATACTGAGATCGTAATCATAAAAAAAAATAAACCCTGTCGCAGTTAATTACGGCGGTCGGTAACAAAAACTGGATTTTTTTTTTTTTTTATCACGTTCATCATTTACGTTCGAAAGCAAATTCTCGCACGAAGTTGCATCGATGGACCGGTTCGTGTGAGAATTTGCTTTCAACCGGAAGTTGTTAGCAACGGTGAGGGAAATCATTACTGTTTTCGTTACCGACCGAGACCGGGTCGGACGGGGAGAAACGGATTTCGCATAGCCTCAACGATAACACCTGCGCACCTCTTGTCGTCGTCGGTTTTCAGAGGCCGACAGGCAGGAGCAGATAAACAAAGCCAGCGGTGAGGCGGCAGCGATGTTGGCCGTGGCCGAGGCGCGGGCCAAAGGTTTGGAGATCGTTTCGAACTCGCTGGGTCTGAGGGACGGAAAAAACGCCGCCGCCCTGAGCATAGCCGAACAGTACGTTCTCGCTTTCAACAAATTGGCCAAAACGAGCAACACCCTGATACTGCCAAGCAACGTCGGCGATGTTTCGAGCTTGGTGACTCAGGCGATGTCGATCTACAAGCACGTCCTGCCGTCCAACCAGCAGTCCGATCAGCTCTCGTCCCATACAGATTACACCGCGAGACCAGTCGATAGCATAGAATCTCGTCAACGCTCCGACGAGATGTTCGAGTATTTTAGCGACAAGGAAGAGGCGGAGAAGCACAGGGCCTCCGAGCCACAATCTTCCAAGATGTTATAGAATGTACACGATCGCATATAAACAAATATTATTTCTTATTCCGTTGAAAATCCTCGTTTATTCGACAGCGACACGATCGTCGAAGAGAAAAGTAGTTAAGTTTTTCATAGCGCTTCCTCATAAAGTTGAAAATTGAAATTTTCATATCGCTTTTTTATTTCACTGGGTGGAAAAATGGCGGTTTTACGCACGCATCGCGTCCGCAAGATCCCCGTTTTCATACCTCCAGAAATAAAATTTCGTACGATACTCGTGCGAAAAACTTCTTAAATCGTTTGATTGCAACACTCGCCGGCGACTCGTGCTGCATACTTACACGTTAGAAAAAGTTTTTCCCCACTGGTATCAAAATGTACTATAATAGTTTTAGGTGGATATTTTTTTTACCCAATGTTCTACTCTTAGCGTGAAGATTGGCAACCACATAAACAATATTTCTTGTTTCATCGCAATCCCTCGTTTAGTTAATGTTCACTCGATCATTGAAGAGCAAAGTAGTCAAATTTTGTTTTTTCACATTTTTTTTTATATAGATGGATTACGATAATTCTAGATGTACAAATTTTTGTTTACCCATCTTTCTACTCTTAGTGTGAAGATTGGCAGCCATATAACCAATATTAATTTTTATTTCTTTCCAATCCATAGTTTATTCATTGGTCACATGATCCTTGAAGGGCATAATTTTTTTTTTTTTAATTTTTCGTTTTCATAGACGAATTACAATAGTTACAGACGTATAAATTTTCTTTACCCTACTTCCTCCTTTTAGCGTGAAGATTGGCAGCCATGTAAACAATATTTCTTATTTCATCACAATCCTCAGTTTATTGAACAGTCACATGGATATTGAAGACCAGAGCAGATAAATTTTTTTTCTTATATATATATGTCTTTTTTCATAGATGAATTACGATAGTTCTAGATGTACAAATTAATTCTTTTACCCTACTTTCGCTTCTTGGCGTGAAGATTGGTAGCCACCTGCTGCGGCTGAGAGGAATAAGTCTCCTGCGAGAGGCGATTGATGTAGTAGAGAGCGACCATTGAGAATAGGAAACAGGTAGTCGTCGCGACTCTGTGCACCAGTCCGGAGGCGATGAGCGACACGACCAAGGAGATGAATACTGAGAAAAAAAAAGAAAAGCCCCTAAGGATGAGTAAATTGATTTGGACAAAAATTTTTTTCTAGTCGGAAATACCTTCGGGGAAGAGTTTGAGCTGGAAGGACCTGCCGAACATCGTGGACTCGAAATTTCCGAGAGCCGTGAGTATGAAGATGAACAGCATAGAGCCGATGTAACCTCCGAGAATCGTGTGAAACTGGGTGGATATGAGCCAACTCTTGTACATTTGCATCCCCGAGAAGAGGAGAACGGTGAGGATGGAAGATAAGACGAATGAGACGCCGCTGGTCACAGCTGAAAATTAAATACGATAAAACGCATGGATAAAAACATCGAGAGCTTCAGCCGGTGCGTGGAATCGAGGTTGCAACGTAGGCAAGTTTTTAAGTAATCAAAGAAATATATCGATCCATGTTTTTTTTATCATAGAATTGATTCAATTAATCAATAATTCAATAATACTGACACATCGTTGACACTCCTCGATTGTCGGCGTTCTACGTTGGAAACAACAAAAAAAGATTCGTGGCGTTCAATACGGAAGCCGGGGAGGGATACGGACGCACTGTGACACTCTGTGTATCGAAATAACTTCATGCAGGTATGCTCTGTCGGTATATTCGTTTAGTACAGACATTCTGTGTCGGTATATTCGTACGGGTGGCAGAGAGGGGGGTTTTCGCGTAAGAACGTGAACGAGCACGCTTCAGCAACTGGTCCGCCGGTTCGCTAGTCGATGTCCGGAGCCAGTCACAAGCATATCAATAATAATAATGGTTTCGCCGGCTCCGATGTAAATTCGTATGGAATGAGAAGTTAAAAATAATAAAAAAAATAAGAAAACACAAGCACAGCGATAAGAGGAGAGAAAACATTTCAGGCTGACCAGTTCGAGCTTATCGCTATCGAGGATAAAGAGTGCATTAGGGACTTTGATCGGAATTCTTTCGTTCTACGATTACCGACGAGTGGCGTTAGGTTAACGATGTCGGCCTTAATATCGAAGAAACTACTGGGAAAGGTAGGATGTCTGAAGAAATTGTCCCGAGCCTCGTTCGTACCTTCGAGGAAGCTCAATCTTCTCGAATACCAGAGCAAAGAATTGCTCAAGGATTGCGGCGTGTCTGTCCAGAATTTCACTATGATCGATGATATGAAAAACGCACCCGCGGCTCTCGATAAATTTCGTAAGTATTCGTTTCGTAACGAGCCGGATTCGCATTCGATCCGATGGATTTTGGAATTGAATTTACGATTGCAGACGTCGACGAGTATGTCATAAAGGCTCAGGTACTGGCCGGCGGAAGGGGCAAAGGATGGTTCGACAATGGTTTCAAAGGCGGCGTACATCTTACCAAAGAGTGAGCCGGAATAACTATAAAAGTTTACTTGTCTTAACTTATTTTGTTTTACTTATTTTGCTTATGGGTAAAACCCTTTTGTAAGATTCTGTTCCAATGAAGGAATTCATCGAAAAAAAAAATCGAATACGGAAAAAGATTTTTTTTTTTTAATAGTTCCAAGGTCAAAGTTTTAAGCGACGAGAAAAAACTGGAACTTATAAAAAACATTTGTATCTTGAACGATGATTAAATATCTGTAATAATGATGAAAAGGATAGTTTGACAATGGTTTCAAAAGCGCCGTACAATCTTACCAGAGAGTTAGCCGAAAAACTGTAAAAGTTTATTACTTGCCTTATCTTATTTATTTATTTATTTCGATTGCGGACAAAACCCTTTCACGATAATGAGTATAAATGGGTAAAACAAAAAACAGAAATGCATCAGTCGAAGAATCAAATATAGAAAAAGAGACATTCTAATGTTTACGCCTTTTGCACAAACTTCAACGTCAATTTTTTTAGCAAAGAGAAATAAGTGGAATATTATTTAATCATCGTTTAAGACAACAATATTTAGGATATTGTTGTCTTAAACGATGATTAAATATTATTAACAATGAGAAAAAGAATGGTTGTGACAATGGTTGCAAAGGTGGCATTCATGTTACCAAAGAGTTAGCCCAATAACTCTAAAAGTTTACTTGCCTTATCTTATTTATTTATCTATTTATTTTGCCTGCGGACAAAACCCTTTCACACAAATAAGTATGAGTGGGTAAACAAAAAAAAAAAATGCATCAAAGAACCAAATATGGAAAAAGAGAAATTTTTTTGTTTCAACCTTTTGCGCAAACTTCCAGGTCAAATAACTGGAACTTATTTATTTATTTATTCATCGACGGGATAAACCCTTTTACAAAAGATAAAATATAGCCTGTTTGATATAACGAGTATAATACGTAAAGTATTTAAAATATCGGTGTTTTGAACGTATTATTAACACATTATTTTGATTATTTAATATTGCCGTTAACATATTATTGACCAATCTCTATGTTTGTCCAGTCCCAAAGTCGTTCTGAACATAGTGGGGGACACGTAATATGTATAAGAACCAATCATGGACATTTTCTTTTTTTAATGTATATGTTTTGCATAAACTTTAAAGTCAAATCTTTTAGCAACGAGAAATAACTTGACCTTGTAAAAAAAAATACCCGTGTCTTCGACGATTATTAAATATTAGTAATTATTAATTCTTAACAATTACATTAATAATTAATAAATTATTACATTATTGTTATTTATTAAGTTAATTCAATAACAATTACATTAATATTACCGTTATCATATTATTGACCGATCTCTATGTTTGTCCAGTCCCAAAGTCGTGCTGGACATCGTGAGGAATATGCTGGGCAATCGACTGATCACCAAGCAAACCCACAAGGATGGCATAGTGGTGCACAAGGTCATGGTCGCCGAGTCCGTCGACATACAGAGGGAAACGTATGTCTGCATACTGATGGACAGACAGTACAACGGACCGGTGCTGATAGCTTCACCCGCGGGAGGAATGGACATCGAGGCGGTGGCCGAAAAAACTCCGGACGCTATAAAGAAAATACCGCTGGACATTTATTTCGGCATTGACGACGAGATCGCGAATGACGTCGCGAATTTTCTGGGTTTCACAGCCAAGGACGTGCACGACAAGGCGGTGCACGAGCTCAAGAATCTTTGGCGCCTGTTCGTCGACATCGATGCCCTGCAGATCGAGATAAATCCTCTCGTCGAGACGGCGGACAAGCAAGTTGTCGCGGTCGATGCTAAAATCTCGTTCGACGATAACGCGCAATTCAGACAGAAAGACATATTTGACATGGAGGACGTGACCGAGAAAGATCCGGCCGAAGTTGCCGCGGCAAAGTACAACTTGAATTACATAAGCATGGGCGGAAATATCGGATGTTTGGGTACGTTTTTTTAAAACCATTGTTGATGGGGTAACATACTATGTTATGTTACAAGGGAGGGAAGTGCGGGATTTTCACCGAATGTAAGGGCGGAAATCACACGAGGTAAACATCCGCTCCCTCCCGTGTAGCGTACGAAACTTTTTTTCGACGTCCTTCAACGATATTTCAATTTTATTAAATCGTTTCGCCTCGTTTACTTTTTTCAGTTAACGGAGCGGGTTTGGCGATGGCGACGATGGATATCATAAAGCTGAACGGTGGCGAACCGGCGAATTTCCTAGACGTCGGTGGAAGCGTCACGGAGGATCAAGTTTTTCAGGCTTTCAAAATTATCGCAGAAGGTACGACCGAAACGAAATCAACGACGTTTCAGCGAACGATCCCGGCATATTTTAATCATTGTTTGTACGGTCGTTTCAGATCCCAAGGCACAAGCGATTTTCGTGAACGTATTCGGAGGAATCGTCAATTGCGCGACGATAGCCAAAGGAATAGTCGCGGCTGCGAGAAGCTTGGGAATGAAGAGGCCGGTCGTTGTCAGACTGGAAGGTAAAACAGAAATCACTGGATAGTTAAAAAAAAAAAATTATTTGATCGAGCTATTATTTTCATTTTTTTTTTTTCGTTCAAGGCACGAACGTAACCGAGGCAAGGAAGATCCTCGAAGCATCGGGCCTGCCGTTCACTATGGAGAACGATCTCGACGAGGCCGCGAAGAAGGCTGTATCCTCTACTAAAGCATAATTTAATCATAACGCGTCCCAGTGCCTTTACCACCGATCACCAGCGCACGATTGGCAACGATTACCACGCCGGTTGTCGACGGGTTACAGCATCGATTTCGATGTTATCAACTCCATTGATAATATCGACAGACTTTAGGGCTTTATTGCCCCGAAATATTCCCATTTTTACTGTAATTTCCGAATTGTTATTTGTTGTCACAGAGTTTTTCTTTTCGTTGTTTTTCCAATACAATTTTCATACGGACGGTGATGGATATCGTGTGGATGGATGAAAGAGAGAAAAAAAAAAGATATTTGTCAAATACAACGGAGAAGGCTCGAGCAACCGGTTCGTACGAGACACAGTCCTCTTTATCCCAGTATGGTCAACGCGCAGCGAGGCACACAACGGATTCGGAGGGAAAGAGGGCGACTGGTCATTCAGCCCTCGATTGAAGAGACGCGCGTTTGTGTGCGTAGCGCGGGCCTCTTGCCGCCGGGCCCGAGAGCGGGTAACACCATATACGGTCCGGTTATTCCAAAGTTGATACCGAAGGCAACACGCGAATGTGCCCATCCACGCCGCCCCGCTGCGAACATTATATTTCACGAGGGGCTTGAGTAGGTCGACTCAACGTCGACCACCGTCGACGATAACTCTGTTTACACAACAGCATTATTGTAGTCGAGTCGAATTAAATACTGTTCGAGCTATCCGGAACCAGAGTCACATCGAGTAACGTAAACAAAAAAGTTTTGGATACCAATTCATTTTAGAGAACTTGTGTCTTCAGCGATTCATCGTCAATACTCACAATTTTGTTTCGTTTTCACCGTAAAAAAAATTTTGAATGTCAATTCATTGTAGAGAACTTGTGTCTTCGACAATTCGTCGTTAATTCTCATAACGCTGTTTTGTTTTTATCTTTAAAAAAAAGGTAAAAAAATGTTGGATGTCAATGCATTTTAGAAAACTTGTGTCTTTGACGATTCATCGTTAAATTCGTTATAATTCTGTTTTGTTTTCACCGTAAAAAAAATCTTAGATATCAATTCGTTTTAGAAAACTCGTATCTTTGAAGATTCATCGTTAAATTCGTTAAAATTCTGTTTTGTATTCACGGCCTCGAGGACGATTAAATTCCGATGTTCGTTGCACTTCAATTATTACACATCGGTCTCGTCATTGCAATCGGGGGGGATAAGACGGCTCCTTCGGAGTTTTGCGTGTGGTAGAGATTAGTCGTTCGTGTATATATAGACCGCGGCACTTTCCCCTACCTCGACTCGCCGAGGGTGAAGAACGGGGAAGCGCGGCGTGGATTCGGTGGCTAAACGTGTGCGAGGGACCGAGAACTATTCTTGGATAACTTCACTCAGAGCTGCTTTTGACTCCGCAACGACGCAAGTAAACGGCACTAAACTGCCACTGTTCCGGCGACGACGCCGACGGTTAACGCGACGTTACAATAATTTTCTGTTAACGCAAACCGAGCATCCGTCTCGAGGGAATCGAAACTGTCGGGGAGAGTTTCGCGATCCGTGCCCGTTATCAAGTGCGATCGTGGGCGAGACCGGTGAAACGCAGGAAGAAGAACGAAGATACTCGGATTCTGGAATTTTATTTTCGGCCCTTCCAGCCACACGGATTTCTCACGGAAAGTTGGATTATAGGAGGAGACACGATTAGCCAGTGAGACTAGGTAACTATCATTCGGATCTACGCATACCCTCGAGTCACCGCTACGATCGAGGGATGCCGGACGAGCGCGCCGGCTCGATCGTCGCAGTTGACTTATCGCTCGATCGATTTTTGCCGCGATTTTTTTCTATTTACGACACTATTTTATTCTCGCGCGACAAACCGGGGTGAATGTGATTGCGGGTTTCGGCTTTATTGCATCAGTCAGGGGGATTCGAATTGGCGGTTAATAATCATTTAAAAAATTATAAACAAGTCGAGTGCTTTACAAGGAAAGTAAGCTGTAAAAAAAATCATGTGGTATTTAATGTACCGGACTGGAAGTTCTTACTGAAACTGGTATATAAAAATTTGGTGTACAATAACGATGAAAAATTAATGTTCGGTGTATTAAAAACATTGCGAATACTTTACTTTTAATAATTGACTTTAATTTTCGATGGTAAAGTATATAAATTTAATGTATAGTTTTTTCATGAAAACTTCCAGTTCCGTACATTAAATTTACAACTTCTTGTTACAGTGTTTTATATACTGTAAAAAAATCGTATGAAATGTAATGTACGGAACTGGAAGTTTTAATGCAAAAATTGGTATATTAAATTTCATGTACAATTGTGATAGAAAAATTAATATTAAGTGTATTAAAAACATTCGGAACACTTTATTTTTCAAGTAATTTACTTTAATTTTAATGTGAAAATACTTTGATTTTAATAACTTACTTTATTTTCTAATGAAAAAGTATATTAACTTTTCATCACAATTGTACACTAAATTTTATGTACAAGTCTTCTGCATAACAACTTCTAATCCGATAAATTTTTTTTTACAATGTACCATTATCGTAACGAACATGATGCACTCTAAATATTTTTAAACATTTTTAATTCTTTACTATCTATCACAGTTGCCCCGGATGATCCTTGATTCATGCCCACGTGTGTCTCGTCGCTCACAGATAGTGCAAAAGTTTTTCTTTTTGTTTTTAGAGGAAAAAAAAAAATCCATTCGGGAGAGTTTATTCCGTAATTGGCGATCGCGACGATGACGCAGAGTGTTTACACATCGGCGAAGATCACCAACGGCCCGAAGTGTTCACGGCCGGATTGTCGCCTGTGAAATCGGGCGTTCCCGCCGATGTTATCAAACTCGCTCCGTTCGTCGAATTCTCGGTACGATCGAGCTCTCCAATTCGATCGGCGAAACTCCCGAGCGGCTGTGGAGATTTGAATACCAAACAAAAAAAAAAAAAAAAAAAGAAGAAAGCTATACATTTTCGCGTAAATTGTTAGCCGATCCTCCCCCAGTTTTCTTAGCCAGATCTCGCGCGGTTCTGTGTGTTCAAAACGTATTTTTAAAATTCCTTGGCAAGTGGCCTCGGCTCACGCGTTGCCTGACGTAGAATCATTCTCGACATTACCGTACGTTCCTATATAGAAGTATTTGTCATAAATTCGCGATATAAATCATTGTCCAGCCGACGCATCTCGGGCCAGCGTCCGATGGCCCGAGCCAAACTATCGAGAGTGAGTCGACGAGAAGAAAAAAGAATATAATCGTCATCGACCGCGCGCACGCCAATAGCCGAAAAACCGAGAATACATTGTCGACGCAATTGTTTGTCTCCCGCGGCTTGAAATTTATTCGAGCTTACTCCGATCGTGTCGCAACACCGAAGAGTGAATCACTGCCGGTTCTCGGGGTTGATGATTCAGCGCCGGATGCTTCGAACGTCGGTTATGATGTATACATAATTTTGGGGATTTTTTTTTTGTGGTCGATTTAAAAAAAAGAGTCGAATTCTGGTTAGCGTAGCGTGAAACATTTTTCGATGTTCGTTCTCGGTGCTTGGACCGTCACGGCCCGTCTGACCCCACACGACACTCTCCACTGGCTCGCGGTCTCGCACAGCTGCGCGCTCGGTCCCACCACACCGACACTCCACCAGTTGCCACCATCCCCTTGAAAATAGTTTCCCACCCTTCGTACCGAAAGTTTTGACTGCAGTCGGTGTCCCTCTCTCGATCTCTCTCTCGGGGAGATTTTTTAAGAGAGTTTTTCACAACTTTTTTGGACTGAGAACAAAAAATACTAAAATTAATCTAATCTTTTTTGCGATAATCGGTATCAAATATTTTATCTTACGAGGATTTTATTTAGCGAAGCAAACTTGAAATCCCTCGCGCTCTCTCTCTCTTTCTCTCTCTCTTCGGCAGTTTTGTAAAGAGAGTTTTTGCAACTTTTGCATCGTGCACTGAGAAACAAAAATCACTAAAATCAATCTAATATTTTTGGCAATAGTCGGTACAAAATATTTCCATCCCACGAGGATTTAATTTAGCGACGCAAACTTGAATTATTTATTGTTTAACCAAATTATGCCAATTACCCAAAAAAATATAAAATGTCGACTGTTCGAAAAAAAATGTTTCACTGTTTTCGGTAATTTTTTTTTCTCAATTGCATTTTATTTATTCGTATTATATAGCGTTTATTTGCCACCCGTTTGTACCAATTACAACTACCCCCTTCAAAATGGTTTCCCACCGTTCGTACTGCAAGTTTTAACTGCATTTAAGTTGGTCTCTTTCTCTATCTCTCTTCGGCAGTTTCTTAAACAGAGTTTTTGCAACTTTTGCATTGTACGCAGGAAAAAAAAAAATTACTAAAAACAATTTAATATTTTTTGGCGACAGTCGATATAAAATATTTCTATCGTACGAGAATTTAATGCAGCGAAGCAAGTTTGAAATTGAATGTCTCCACAAATTATACCTATCGCCCAAAGAAACATGACTGTTCGAAAAAAAACAACATAAAAAAAAAAAACTAAATGTTTCATTGATTTCAGTAAATTTCTTTTTCTCACTTGCATTTAATTTAAACGTATCCTACCGCGTCAATTATTGTTTGCTCGAGAGTTTCCCCACGAGCGATATTCTATTTTGCTAGACACACAAGATAAACAATACAAGAATTGACAGGCATATTTATTTATTACAGCTGCTCGAAAAAAAAAAAAAAAAATGTTTCATTGATTTCAGTAAATTTTTTTTTTCTCACTTGTATTGTATTTAATCATATCGCATTTCGTGTATTATTGTTTGCTCGAGAGTTCCCCCACGAGCGATACGCTGCTTCGGTCGACACGCGAGATAAACAATACAAGAATTGATAATAATATTTATTTATAACAACTGATCGAAGATATTTTTTTTTTCGCAGATAATCGCTGCCTTCCCTTCTACCCGGATAAGATCGTCGACGTCTGTGTAGGACCGAAGAAGGGGCTGTTCCTCGAGAGTCGCCGATAAGAGAAAAAATCGAGAGGTCGATAAAGGGGCAATCTTGAGCAGCGGAGCAAAGTGCAGAGGTGCGAAGAGGCACTCGAGGATCCACCACTCGTTCAGCGAGGCGCGGAGAAAGGGAAGGAATAAAGAGAAGAAGCGTACAACAAGTGATTCGCTCCGAGTTTCTTCTTGTGGGGTACGCCAAGAGCCCCTGATAGGCCACCGGTGCCCCGTCGAGCACTCGAGGCCTTCCACCTCCACGCGGCAGGAAGCGGCGGCAGAGGCAGCAGCGTCGTAGGGCGGCGGGTAGGAGCGACTCCGCGGCACCGGCAATCCTAACGTACGAACGCCGGCCGATAAGATGAATGAAAATGATAAGTCAGTCACGAGCGAGAACTCCCCGGGGGAGGAGGAAGAGATGATCGAGCGTGAATTAGCCGAGGACGCGGAGTGGAAGAGAATACAGCAGAACACGTTCACCAGATGGGCGAACGAGCATCTTAAATCCGTTAACAAACACATCGCGGATTTGGAGTCCGATCTTTCGGACGGCCTCGGTCTCGTGTGTCTCATCGAGGTCCTCGCCCAGAAGAGACTCCCGAAGCACAACAAGAAACCAAATTTTCGATCCCAGAAGCTCGAGAATGTATCGGTCGCGCTAAAGTTCCTGGACGACGAGGGCATTCGCATCGTCAATATAGGTGAGTACGAGAAAGAGAACGAAAGTAAAGAAATCAACGTCGAGTCGCAATAGAGTGCACGATTCGGAAAACCCCGGTACGTTTTCGAATGAATACAAGAGGACAAAAAAAAATGGAATAAAGGATGTAAAAATATAGGTGAGTACGCGAAAAATAACGAAAGTTAAGAAATCAACGTCGATTCGCAAGAGAGTGCACGATTCGAATAACGCCGGTACGTTTTCGAAGGAAAAAAAAACTGAAGAAAAGGATATAAAAATATAGGTGAGTACGCGAAAAAGAACGAGAAAAAAAAAATCACCGTCGATTCGCAAGAGAGTGCACGATTTGAAAAATTTCGGTACTTTCTCGAATGAAAAAAAAAGAAGACAAATAAAAGAAAACTGAAGAAAAGGATATAAAAATATAGGTGAGCACTCGGAAAAAAAACGAAAAAAAATCACCATCGATTCGTAAAAGACTGCACCATTCGCAAAGTTTAGGTACGATTTCGAATGAAAAAAAAGAGGAAAAAAAACTGAACAAAGGATATAAAAATATAGGTGAGTACTCGAAAAAAAACGAATAAAAAATCATCGTCGATTCGTAAAAGCGTGCACGATTCGCAATTGGAGTACGTTTTCGAATGAAAAAAAAAAGAAGATGAAAAAAAGAAAACTGAAGAAAGGACATGAAAAGAAGCACTGGTAGGCTCTTCACTTCCGTGATAACCGGGACGTCGAGATTGTACACGGGACTCTAAGCGGCGAGCGAGAGCGCGCACGGATATTAGAATCGATCCGCGAGGTCCCCCGGGCTACCCGGCTAACTGATGCAGCAGGTTGCACACACGTTGGTCGGAATCGTTGTACAGACCCGCACTCTCGCCGTTCGGCCCGAGGTACAACAAACAGTCTCGTCGGATAGCTCCAAACGGCGAACCACTGGCTCAGCAACGCACACATTTTTTTTTCCCCCAATCGATTAATTACTCGTTGGCATTCATCGGATTCGCATCATCGTAAATTAGATGGAGGAAGCGACTCGGAATTATAAAAAAAAATAATAATAATAATAATAATAATAACATCTTTAAAAAAGTTGGTATTATTCGAAAAGGTCAAGGCAACGAGACACGCGCGAAAGGGATTTGAAAGCCACTGTACCTTGGCCATAAAAGAAAAAGAGAGAGAGTAAAAGAAAAAGAAGAAAAAAAAATTAGAGAAGTGAGTCTTGTATACGCGACCGGTGAACTAAAAGTCCGGAGCTCGAATATACGTTGAAACGCGACGTTTCGCTGTGCGATAACATACTCATTACGGCGGAAAACAATAAGCCAGCGCGACTAGTCTCCGGTGTGATAATGCTTGCTGGTGGTTAACGAGCGACTATAATAACACCGGTCGACTGCGCGGCGTGCGTATGTTTGCACGAGAGTTTAGTATTCGGAGACGGCAAAAGGAAGAGCGACGAGTTTCGGTATGCGGGAGCCCCACCGGGTCTCCGTTGCGACCGGGCTCAAGGACGCAAAAAACGAACGCTGGGTATACAAAAGGTTCTTGATATCCGAACGGGCTCCGGGGAGGCTTTTAGTGGATCTCGATTCTCGGAAGTACCGTGGATGCCGAGAGATCGGAAAGAGCTCCGCGAAATCCAACGGGGATGTATGGGGCGTTCCGTACCGTTTCGACCTGCGTCCAACTCCTCACATCGTGGATCGGGCACGCTATTTTTTATATGACTCTACTAACTCTTGAAGACACTCAGATTTTTTATTTGATTTTTTTTAATTGTATTATTTATGATTAAAAAAATGAACTTGTCGATCGTGGCAATTGAAAATTTTTTAAACATTCTGAAAAATCTTTTGTCATGTATAAAACATGTTAAGATTTGTGCCGGAGTAGGACGGCGTCACCTTCTACTTTTAAAAATAATTTTGTTAGAAAAAAAACAGAAAAATGCGGAAGAAAAAAATCAATCGGTTATGGGTTATACCTTGCATTTTTACAAGGGTTTTTTTGATTAAAAAAACGGTTAGGAAAAATCTGAAAAAATTCCCAAAAAGGCCGTGTAACATATAAAAATGGTCAGGCGATAACCCACAATCGACTGTCTTTTTCTTCTAATGTTCTTTCACTGTTTCTTTAAAAAAAAAAAAAAAAAAGATTAGAAAAAGATAGGTGACGCCACCCCACTTCGGCTCAAATACTAAAATCATTTACATATGACACAATTTTTTTAGACTTTTAAATTGTGTCGTTCACTAAGTGGATTTCTCAAATCACAAATAATAATAAACAATTTTTAAAAATCTAATAAAAAATCTGAATGCTTTTGAGGATGTGTTCAGTCATACAAAAAATCGCGAGCCGATTCCAAGACGTGAATGGTAAGACCCAGGTCGAAAAGGTGTGGAATGGCCCATACATATACACAAAAGCACACACACAGAGTTTCAGACTTTTATTTTCTCTAGGTTCGAATTCTTACGTCTCGCTCCGGGCAGGAAAGATCGGAAGGGTCTTCGGGTTGGACCCGAGTAGTAAAATCGAAGATTCGAAGGACGTCGGGAAGGATTCGTGGATCGCGACTCGGGGCAGGATAGGAGAGACCATTGTACGGGCTATTCGTCGGAGTTCTCAACGTCGCCGAGAACAAGTACGGCTATCGAGGAACGCCGGGAGAGCCGTGGATGACGTTCGGCGAGCGCAATGCCGGCGACACTGGGCCGGCGAGTCTGACCTTCACCTGATCCGCCACGAGGTTCTCGCCCACTTTCTCTGTAACAGAGCGAGCATCGGGAAGCACATACGAACGTGACTCCCGGCGGGTACGACTCGAGGACCAATGCCGGACCGACAAACGGTGTTTTTTTTTCTTCTCTTATTTTTTTAATTTTTTTCTTCGATAAAACGTCGCTCGCGGTTTGTTGCTGGCCGGCTTCCGTTGATACGCCGGCACGTATCGCTACGCTCTCCGATTTGCACAGCTGTGTCGCCACAATTGCCATTCGGTGTAGTCAGCGATTATTATATTCGAGAGAAAAAAAAATTGAAAAAATAAGAGAAGAAAAAAAGTTACCATTTCAATGTAGCCGGTACATTGAGAGAGTGGGTGCCTCGTTAATTCGCGGCGTCACCGATGAGACAAGCGCTTAATGACCGATTACGTCACTGCCCGAACGCCGGCCGGCGTCATGCTTCCTTGGCTGCCGCTGTGAGTTAACGCGGAAAGAGAGGCGATCCAGGGGCGGTGGTTATGATGCGGTAATTCCTGTGGAATTTGAGATTTAGTATCGGCTCACCGGACGTTCCAGTCGACTGGCCGATCGCTGATTGATCGACGAGCAACGCCAATAATTCGCGTGCGCGATAAAAACGATATTTTTATCGTACGCACGGCGCAGCGAGATCCTGGAGCTCAGGCTCGACCTTGTACAGTACTCGCGAGCAACGCCAATAATTCGCTCGTACGAAACGATATTTTTATCGTGCGGACGGGGAGGCGAGATCCTGTGCTGTAAAAAAATTGTTAATTTAATGCATCGGAGCGGAAGTTTTTGTGCCAAAACTGGGACGTTAAATTTAACGGACAATTGGGATGAGAAATTAATATACTTTTTCACTGAAATTAAAGTAAATTATTAAAATTAAAGTCGATTATTAAAATTAAAATCGATTATTGAAATTAAAGTCGATTATTGAAATTAATGTCAATTATTAAAATTAAAGTCAATTATTAAAATTAAAGTCAATTATTAAAAACAAAGTATTCACAGTGTTTTGAATAGACTGAACATTAATTTTTCATTACAATTGTGCATGAAATTTAATATACCAAATTTTAGATAAAAACTTTAGATAAAAAAATGTTTTGAATAGACTGAACATTAATTTTTCATTACAATTGTGCATGAAATTTAATATACCAAATTTTAGATAAAAACTTCCAGTCCGCTACATAATATTTCAAACGAAATTTTTTTTACCGTGCAATGTTCACGAGCAACGCGAATAATTCGCTCACGCGACCAAAACGATATTTTTATCGTACAAACAAACCAGCGACATCCTGGGCCTCAGGCTCGACCTTGTGCGATGTTCAGGCTTCGCGCAATCGCGAGAGAACATAAATCAGAGCGCTGCTCCGCCGCGTATTCTCAAATTGGAACGGCTCCGATATATTTCTCGCTGGCAATTGATTCACGTCGGGTATCCCGAGGACGAATTAATTGCCGTTGCCAATACTGGTCGTCTCGGCGAGTGCGCTCTCGCCAGATTGAAAAACACTCTCGTCGGGTCTCCAGCGACGACGCGGTCTCAGGTGCATTATTCATGAGTCCCGCGACCGAGGAATCCTCGGCGAATGTTTCACGATGTCGCAGTCGAGGCAAAAATATTATTTACACTACTTTTGTTCGGGTTCGGCTTCGCGGTTGAGAGTCGCGTTACTCGATCTCCGGCACTATTGTTCGACAGCAAGACGCGTCACGAAAGAATTCGAGAGTTGTCACGCGATATTCGCACGAAGAAATGCACCGCCGTACGCAGAGCGAATATAATAGTCAGGATAAAAGTCCGGCACGGCGCGGTGAATTGACGGATGTATTAAGAAAAAAAAATACAGCGTTGCATGCGTTTAATTCGATACTTTACCGGGTAGGCGAAATTTTTTTAATACCGCTGAGTCAATGTACGGACGGCGAATTCGGTGGAGGGAAACGCGCCCACGCAGCGCTCGCCCGCGCCGATGAACCCGTGCATGTGAGACGCTTGTTGCCACGGCCAACCGAGTATCGGATTACATGACGATCTTTAATCGGAGCCGATGATCTTGATTTCTTTCCATTATCGAGCACTACATTATACGGTGATAATGTAGTTAAACATATTGTCATCATTTCTTATCGTCAAATGGGTCGATCGAGGGGCTGTGTTTACTCGAAGGCCCAAAAAGGAAACTAAATTCAATTTTTCGTTCAAGAAAGGATTAGTAAAAGTAAAATCACAATTTTTTTTTGCAAAATTGTGCATTTATTAAGAAAGGGTACGTCCTCGATTTCAAGGAAGAAAATTGTTTTATTATTATTATTATCGAGGAAAAAAGTTTATGAAACATTGTCTTTTCTTAAGAATAAAAAAGCGAAAAAGAATTTACTTTTTTTTCTTCGGACCGAAAAACTGTCTGAATTCAATTTTTCTTTAAAGAAAGGAGGACTAGTAAAATAATAATTTCTTGCAACAAACGTACTTTTATTAAGTAAGAGGAAAAATATTTTTTTTTTTCGTTTTATTTTCTAAGAAAGCGTAAAAATCTTGTTTCCAACAAGAATTTCCTTTTTTCTTCAGGCCTCCAGGTCGATATAGCGTCTCGAATGGCCACGACGACCTCTCAGCTTAGAATCTCTAAATATCTCATAATACCCGATCACGTATACGATCCTATAAGTAAAATGTATCGATTAGTTATATATCCAGATAATTCAAAAAATCAACGCGGCTTGAGTGAACCCGTGCATATGAGACACACGCTTGTCGCCCCAGCCAACCTAGTATCGGATTACATGCCGATCGTCAATCCGATCCGATGGTCTTGATTTCTTTCCATCATCGAGCACTACATTATACCGCGTTGTCGGCGCGTCTTTGATGTCATTATTCGCATCGATAAAAAAAGTTCTAATAGTCTCTCATCTCCAAACGGTCAATCAAGATTATGTGGAGGCCCGAAAAAAGGCTACAACCAATTTTTCTTTAACGAAAGAATTAGTAAAAATAAAATCATAATTTTTTGCATAAACGTACATTCATTAAGGCACAGGACTTTTTCAATTTCAATTAAGGGGCTGTGCTTACTTGAGGCCCGAAAAAGGTCTAAATTTCATTTTTTTTAACCCTTCACGTACGGAATCCTTGTTCAACGAGGACGTAAAATTTGCCGAGACGCAACCTTCGAAGGATTCGAATAACAAGTTAATGTGCTAAAAAAAAATCTGTAAAATTTCACAGATGTACCTCGAAGTGTCTTTTTTGTTTTAAACGCAGAGGAAAAGTTATTACGATTAACCGTATAATTTTTGTACTTACAAGAAGACATGTTCGTTTGCTCTCGGCAAAAAGTCCCCCGTACTCGAAAGATCAAAGCAAGAACTTGTAAAAATTCGTAATTCTTCAGATAAACATCCATTCTCTAAGGAACGAGACTTCCCAACTTCAATCGAGAAGATTGTTTTATTATCACCGAGGAAATAATGAAAAATAAAACCTTTTCTTTTTCTTAAGAATAAAAAAAGCCAAAAAGAGAATCCCTTTTCTCTTCAGCCCTCCAGGCACACAAATTCCCTCGAGTGGCCTTGACGACCTCTCGCAGCTTAGAATCTCTCGATAAAAATTAATCCATCAGATCTTTCCAGATAATCCGAAGTAATCGAAGAAATCGCACCGGCATCGAATGAAACGGTTCGTGCTCCGCGGAGAAGAGTTTTCATCCCGAGGTCCTCGAAGATCGTCCGAGTCGAGAAGAGTCCGCACTCGTGGCTCGTCGAGAGTCTCTCAAGTACAGAAGTGCAGCTCGCTGATTCATCGCCGGGCTGCTGTTCGAGGGGCGCTGTTACTCGACGGAAGTGTCTTGGACGATGTCTGGTCGGCGTCGAATTCGCGGAATGATCCATCGACTCGTGTCTTCGAACGCCGGTTAACCCGCGAGGCTGCGGATTGAGCTCGTGTCATGAGCGAACAAGCAATCATTTACCCCGGCTGTGACTCGAACAGCAATTAACAGCTCTTCGTGCAATCTCACGTTTCGGCAAACTCGCGCTGAAAATCACGCACCGAGAACGGAAGAGACAAGGCACGAAGCCGATCGGCCGCGCGAGCTCTCCCTCGGGGTCCTCGCGTCTATGCGTGTGACGTCACTGGTTGCTCGGTAATTGCTTAAAATAGCCGGCGATGAATCGCGAGGTGGAGCCGCGTCACACCGGCCTCCCTTTCTCCCACTTTACCTTCTGACGAGAGTCGAGCTTTGATCTTCCTCTTGAAACTCTCGTTCTCGCTCCTTCGCTCCAATCTCGCTCGGATGCTGGCAAGTCGGAGCAATTAATCAGCTAACGAGCCCGAGATTCCTCGACCGGACAAGCGACGCCGAGCAGCCTCGTCGAACATAAACGACCGGCGATCCCTCGCAGAAGCAGGTGTGCGATAACCGGAAAATGACTCACGTTTTTCGGCGCCGCAGCTAAAACTGCGAGGATAAGAGAGATTCGGACTTACCGTTATCGAGCGGAGCTGCAATTGTGCTGGTGGCAAAAAAAATTTAATGTTTATTTACTCGGTGTGTACCCAGCCGTGGCGCTCCGGGGGGCTCGTTTTATCCAACGAGACTTTGAGAACGAAGACTCACAAATATACTGAGACCTTCGAAATTCTTGGGATCGCGAGTCATCACTGTCGGAGCGGCCGGATGGGTGAACTTGCACTCGGTTTATTTTTATTTTTTTTTTTTAAGTTTGTTTCGAGGAAAAAATATGGTCTATAATTGATAATTAACAAAGCCGTTGGAGAGTTTTTGACTCCTCGACGAGCCAGTTTGAATGAAAGACTGCACTGTGCCGAGACGAGGAACGAGTCTTGGATTAATCGGTCTTTCATTGCTGGCCATTGAGATTGTTTATCGGTGCTCGAGATTCTCTGTCGTACAGACTCAAGCGAGTTTCTTCTTTGCTTTTAAAAAAAAGTAACTCGCACGTGGCTTCCTCGTTTATTAGAATTTTGCGCGTAGACTTTCTCTGTGACAAAGTTTGTTGATCGATTTTGGCTTTCCCGTAGCGAAAGCTATGTGCACATTTTTGATAAACAGAGAAGCCATGCGCAAACTACTTTGCAACTTCTTTGGTAATATAAAAAAATGCTGTCTCGTAAAATTGAAATCGTCAACATTTATTGCAGAAAATCGTTAAGTGAAATTAGCGGATTTCGTCGTTTTGAGGCAATTTTGTATCTATTCGTCACCTACTGATTATAAATCGGTTACTCATTTTACCATTAGCGTGATATTTATATTCAGAAATTCGTGTCAGGCGTAAAAAACAAATTTTTCAAATTCGAAAATGTCAGAATCCCATAAAATTTAAATGGTTAGATCAATTTTCGCCAAATTTAATATCAAACATTGTACAGTGTTAGTCCATTCCTGTATGGACTTTAAGCTCGATACTTCCATGTTTACTCGAGTTATCCATTTAGTCATAAAAAAAGACCATTTTTAGTCAAGTAGACCATTTTTAGTCATTAAAAAAAATAAAAATCCCATAACAACTGACCGCTCGATTAGGTTTCGGCCACATTCAATACCAAAGGTCTCTGATCAGAATATTATATTCGTGTGCAGTTTTAGGACTGCAGCTCAAAATGTACGCAAGTCAGAGATATCACATAATAATGATTCATAAAAATTGCACTGAATGAAGAGACGTGGCTCATTCTACTATAGTGCATACACACATAGGTTTCTCTATGAGGAAGCAAAAGCTGATACAATAGATATTTATAACTTTTCATGGGAACAAAAAATTACATTCTCTGTTGCACGTCTCGACAGCTGTTTTCCTCTTCAAAGTTCACACTCTCACGAGCAGTAGATAGGCTCGCAATGCGAATAGGATTGTTCGGCGATGACTAATGCGATGCGTCTTTCTCGTTCTCCATGACGAGTCTAGTAACTTGCCAAGAGGTCGACCGGTTGCGCGTGTGTGTTTGCGCGTTCGGTATTCTCAATTCTGTAAAGTTTGATCGAGGCCAAGGTTTCCTCGCAGGCTCTCTAGCGTCGTACTATTTTCGAACCACCGACTGCGATAGTTTAACCGCCTGCGTGGCACGGTGTGAATGCAACGAACCGAAAGTGCTGAAAACCTTCTCGGTGACTGTGGGCTTTTATTTGGCACGGGTCATCGTATGCCTCCCATTCACGAGCGTGCACACTTCGTTAAATTATTTCTATGCTCTCTACGAGCAACATATCGACCCATTTTTTTTTTTCACACGATGTTCCACTAGCGAACCTGTCCGACCGAAAGTTGGACCAAAATCGACGGTCAGTTTGTGCAAAAATTTTACCTCGATTCGACTGCAGTCGACCCATTTCAATGGGCATCTTTTCGGTTGACATGTGGTCGACTTCGAGATAGTTGAATAGATTAGGACCTTGCGCCATAGACCTTCATGGGTCCATGTTCGGTAGACGTTAAGGTAGTCCTTGCGAATAGTGTTCACTTCGCACAAGTTTCAGAGAAATGAGAGGGCATTGCAAACACTTCTCGATGGTATAAAAATCTGAAAAAAATCAAGCATATTAAAGGCGCTGAAAAGATTAATTTTGCATAATAATAATTCCAAAATGTTATTAACAAATTGATGAAAAATACAATCAAATTCTTCAACTGAGTACATATGAATTTTTTCAAATTTTTCAATTCACTTTCAATTTTGTGACTTTCTACACATTTTTCCCTTATAAAAAGCATTCAAAGTAAATTGAAAAATTCAGTTTTGTGTCCAACTTGAGTTGAAATATGGACAACATTCACTGGATTTACCAAAATTCAACTGAATCTAGTTTAGCATTTGTGTCGATTTATAGTCGATTTTTGATGAGATCATCAAAATCTGGTAATTTTTATGTAAAATTGACTCAAAGTTGACTGATACTCTACCAGTTTTAGGGTCGAATTTTAAAACGTTAGTGTGAACTTAAGACCGAACTTAAGATCGAACTTCAATGCGTGTTTAAGATCGATCTTAAGTTCACACTAACGTCTTAAAATTCGATCCGTAGTCGATAGATCGTAAGTCGACCGTAAGCACGGATTAAATCGGTTCGTTAGGGACGACAGACAGTTTGTGAAACATTACTGATTCACCGTTCTTTTTTTGTATCTCAGATTCATCGGACATCGTCGACTGCAAGCTTAAACTGATACTCGGTTTGATATGGACCCTCATCCTTCACTACTCGATCTCGATGCCAATGTGGGACGGCGAGGATGGCGACGGCACCGAGAAAGGAGCGACGCCGAAACAGAGACTCATGCACTGGATCCAGTCGAAGGTCCCGGATTTGCCTATAAACAATTTCACGTCGGACTGGAACGACGGACGCGCCGTCGGTGCTCTCGTCGACGCTGTCGCACCGGGACTGTGTCCCGATTGGGCGGATTGGAATCCCAACGATGCCGTGCAGAATGCATCCGAAGCTATGGGCCTCGCCGACGACTGGCTTAATATTCCTCAAGTGAGATTTCAATCAGATCTTATAAAAATCACGAAAAAAATAAAATTTTGAACTGGAATTGACGTCGTTTTCGATCGAAAAATAAGATTTTTGAACAGGAAGTGACGCATTTCCGGTATAACGTCACTTCCGGTCGAAAAATAAAATTTTCAGACTGGAAGTGACGCATTGCGGATATAACGTCACTTCCGGTCGAAAAATGAAATTTTCAAACCGGAGGTGACACATTTCCGGTACAACGTCACTTCCGGTCGAAAAATGAAATTTTCAAACAAGAAGTGACGTATTTTCGGTATGACGTCAATTCCCGTCGAAAAATGAGATTTTCAAACCGGAAGTGATGTATTTTCGGTATGACGTCAATTCCCGTCGAAAAATGAGATTTTCAAACCGGAAGTGACGAATTTTCGATGTCGCCAATTCCGGTCGAACAATGAGATTTTCTAACCGGAAACTTACCGGAAATACGCTCCGTATTTCCGGTAACTCTCTGGAAATCTACAATTCCGGTTTCTCAATTCCACAGTCCATGGCGAGGGCGCGTAACGCCCGAGCCACGACAATCTGCTGGTATCTCTATAATTATATCTATGGTATAGTGCATGTTACCGAACGGTCTGAACGGAGGAAAGAAGAAAGAAAAGGAAACGTGATAGTAACCGAGTTTGTTTTGTTTTTTGTTTTTTTTTTGGGGTTTGATCGAACTCGCTTCAGATTAAAAAAACAAAAAGAGAAAAAGTTTGTCTCATAATCTTGAATAAATTCCTTTGAGTTCAATATTGTGTAGTTGTGTCCGGTTATCCAATTATCTACGGAGTGAGAGACGAGATTGGGAAGGTGAGAGCTCGCAAGAGAGCGTGAGATCGCTGCGTGTGGCGATCCAACGAAACGTGGGAGATTCGGGACGCATTGTTTGGTGGTGGCGAAACAGTGCAGCACAATTTTTTCGACGAATATTGACGTAACGTTACTTTTTTCAGCTCATAAAACCCGAGGAAATGGTGAATCCGAACATCGACGAGATGTCGATGATGACTTACCTGTCGCAGTATCCGAATGCGAAGTTGAAACCCGGCGCGCCACTCCGAGCTCGCACAAATCCAAACAGGTAAATCTAACGTATGCAATTACGACAAATTACGATCGAGCATACGAGCGTCTACGTCGCCAACTATGATCGCGCAACGGACGATTTACATATAAACGATTCGAAGCGCGTGAGAATATAGATGAAGGATTTAAAAAAAAAAAAAAAAAAAACACGTACATACGACGCTGCAATTGCTTATAAAATAATCGAAATTTATATTTCATTTTTTTCGGTGGCAGCATTCCCCCACCGCGGTAAGTCGGGCAACGTGTTGATAATTGTGTTCGATGCGATTTTTCTTTGCGCTTTGCGCTACTGTACAGTTATTCACGTAAGCTTCAGTGCCAATCTGTTTAAATGAATTTTTTTTTTACAGTACGCCCGCATTATTCTAATATCGTTTGATACACTTATTTTCTGCTTAACACCTTCGACCGTTCTCCTCATCGATTTTTTTTTTTTTAATGATGGAGTTCAAGGTAGCCAACACGTTTGACATAGTAGTTATAATGATTATAGTTGAGTTATAATATTGTAACGCTTGTAACCGATTGGCTCGATAAGTTTCGACTTGGTGTTCACGTTTAAACGGAGCATCGGTATTTTTTTTTTACAATTTTTTTTATTTAGTCGAGTTGCCCGATCATTGTCGTTCTTTAATTATTTCCCATGTAAATTTGGCGTGCAGAGTGCGTGCTTACGGGCCTGGTATCGAGCCCACGGGGCCGATTGTCGGAGCGCCGGCCAATTTTACCGTCGAGACCTTCTCGGCCGGCAAAGGTAACGTCGAGGTCACTGCCGAGGACGCTAAAGGATCAAAGATACCGGTAACGTTGGTTAATTCAATTTTATTTCTACGTCGCGCAATATCCGCCTTGCGTCGATATTCCATCGATCGGTGTTTCGATTAATCCGTGAAATTTCTTCTCTTAGATCGACATGCGCTTCAACAACGACAGAAATCTCACATACTCCGTGTCGTACACACCGAAGTCCGAGGGACCGCACAAAGTTCGAGTTCTGTTCGGTGGCCGGGAAATTCCGAAGAGTCCTTACACAGTTATGGTCGAGGGTCATCCCGGCGATCCGGGCAAGGTAACGGCGAGCGGACCGGGTCTTCAGCCGGAAGGAGTCGTCATAAATCGTCCAACTTACTTCGACATATTCACCAAAGGCGCCGGACGCGGTGTACCGGAAGTCATTATACTGGACCCTCAGGTGAGAATAAAAAAAGAATATCGTTTTCTCGGCACGTACTTCGCGGAGGAAAACTTTGTATGGGTAAAAAAAAAAAAAATTGCTCGGCTAGTGTATTCAATGCTTAATCCACTTGGGTGTTCGCAGAATTCGAAGACCACAGTGCCGGTGAAGTTGCGTCAAACGTCACCGGATGTATGGAGATGCGAGTACGCGTCGCCCATTACCGGTCTTCACTCGGTGAACGTATTCTTCGCCGGCAAACTGATACCTGGGAGTCCGGTGGGTGTCGTCGTCGCGCCGGTGTCCGACGCGAAGAAGTGCCGAGCCTACGGCAGGGGACTCCTGTCTACCGGCGTTCGAGTCAAGGACGTCGCCGATTTTACTATTGTAACGAAGGACGCCGGGGAGGGCGTACCCGAGGCTCGGGTCATCGGGCCCGGAGGCGTAAATTTGCCTGTCCAGTGAGTCGTCAAAATTTGTTAATCAATCATTTATCTACAATTTTAAAATCAATAACTTATCAAAAAATTTCAAATCAATAATTTATCAACAATTTTAGAATCAATAATTCATCAACAATTTTAAAATCAATAATTTATCAATAATTTTAGAATCAATAATTTATCAACAATTTTAGAATCAATAATTTATCAACAATTTAAAATCAATAATGTATCAATAGTTATTTGTATGGCAAGGGCGTAGTAAGGGAGTTAGTAGTAGATTTATTTCCATGCATACCCTGTCGGGTTTTTACATCTCTTTCTCAGACAATAGTGCCCATTAGTGATTATTCCTATTTCTTGTAATTCATTCCTATCTTCCGCACTATCTTCTGTCCCTCTCTCGTCCCTTCCGTTTCCTTTTCCCACGCGACTTCTTGCCCACGCTCACTTTCTTCATAAAAACGTCCAATCGCATTTGCCTCATTCTTCCATCAAGGCTTGGACACAAGCTCGATTTTTGCAGATTTTCTCCCCCGTTTTGTCGCGATATCTTCGTTGCTCAGACGTAATTTCGTCCTTCCCAGTATTTCCCGTTTTTCAGCTCTCTTCCCTTGTTCTTCGTTCCCAATTATTCTTTCACTATCTTTCCATATCAGCCCTTATCTTCCTATTTTCTTGTACCCCTCGGCCATTCAGCACTTCAATTGTTCCTACACATATTCATTATTCTAAAAATCTATTATTCTCAGTTATCTTTTCTTCCACTTAATTTCCAATCCTCCTTGTTATTTTCTGAGTCTCCATTTTTCAGCTTTCTTCTTTGCCTGGTCCCTTGTTCTTATTTCCCAATTATTTCTTCGTTATTTCCCCGTATCGGCCACTTTCTTCCTATTTTCTTGTACCCCTCGGCCAGTCAGCATTTAATTGATCATTTATAAAAATATTTTAATCAAGAAATTAGTGAAATATTTTTATCAAAAATTTAGCCAAATTTGTATTTACAATTTGATATACAAGATTTGTATATTAATCATTCGTCAGATTTTTTAAATGGAAATTTGAAAACGTTGTTTTAAATTGGTATTATATTTACTCTAGGATGAAGAAGACAGACGCGACGACTTACGACTGCCACTACGTTCCAACGAAGGACGGTCGTCATGTAGTGATGATTACGTATGGCGGTAAGGAGATTCAAAAATCGCCGTTCGAAGTAAATGTCGGACCGTACAAGGAATCGGCCATCAGAGTTTTCGGTCCGGGACTCTACGGCGGTGTTGTCGGTCATCCGGCGAGATTCACCGTCGACACCAACGGTGAAACCGGAGCTCTCGGGTTCTCGATCGAAGGTCCGTCCAAAGCTAAGATCGACTGTCAGGACAACGGCGACGGCACGGCCGACGTTTCCTACCTACCGACTTTGCCCGGACAGTACGCCGTTCACATACTCTGCGACAATGAGGATATACCGAAATCTCCCTACATCGCACAAATTCAACCAAAGACAGATTTCGATCCCAGCAAGGTGCGTCATTGACCTTTCATTCCATCATTCCCCAATAATAATAATAATAATAATAATAATAATAATAATAATAATAATAATAATAATAATAATAATAATAATAATAATAATAATAATAATAATAATAATAATAATAATAATAATAATAATAATAATAATAATAATAATAATAATAATAATAATAATAATAATAATAATAATAATTGGACAGACCAACTGGGCAATTTAAAGTAGCCACGAAGAATATATTCTTCGTTACGAGTGTCAAATTAAATCGATTTGCTAGAGAACTATCAGAGAGAAAAATTAGCACCTGTTATTTAAATAATAATAACTTCTATATTTTATAATATCTATACTAATGTTAAACGTATACATTAATTGTACCATGGGGTTTGTCCCCGTTAAATGAATTAGTTATAATAATAATAATAATAATAATAATTGATTTTAGGTTGAAGTCCATGGGCCAGGAATCCAGCCGGAAGGCGTTGGCAGAGACAAGCCGACACAGTTCACCGTGGATGTGCGAAAAGCCGGGCAGGCGCCACTCGAAGTTTCGATACAGGACGCCCTCGGCAGGGAAGTTCCTCTGAAGCTCGAGGACAAGCACGACGGAACCGTGCAGGCGAACTACGTTCCGACTTCCGGTTCCCAGCACGTCGTTATGGTAATTGCGATCGGTCGATCTACCTTACCGACTCACCGGCGACCCCGTTCATTTGTGAAACTCTCCGAGCTAATACCTTGCACTGGTTGATTCGCAGGTGAACTACGGTGGCGTTGCGACGAAAAAATCGCCCTATCGGGTGAAGGTCACGGCGCCGTTGAATCCGGCAATGGTATCGGCTTTCGGGCCGGGAGTGGAGAAAGGCGTGAAATCGAACGCGGCGACTCACTTCAACGTCGACTGTCGCGAGGCTGGAGCCGGCGATCTCGACGTGGCGATGTCGACGCCGGACGGTCACGATCTTCCGGTTTCCCTTACCGACAACGAGGACGGAACTTACACGGTCGATTATCTCGCGCCTCAGCCCGGTCTCTACACGGTCAATCTTAAGTACGGCGGTCTCAAAGTTCCGCAGTGTCCGATCAAAGTCAACGTCCAGCCTCATGTCGATGT
Source organism: Exephanes ischioxanthus (assembly GCA_958510785.1). Classification (NCBI taxonomy): domain Eukaryota; kingdom Metazoa; phylum Arthropoda; class Insecta; order Hymenoptera; family Ichneumonidae; genus Exephanes; species Exephanes ischioxanthus. The sequence continues at coordinate 16,203,327 of OY294018.1, read as the reverse complement.
TTCGAAGATCAAAGTCGATGGTCTCGAGCCGAGTGAGTATTTCATACTTCGAAAAAAAAAAACAAAAAAAAACGAAAAAAAAGGAACACCCTTCCCGCTGGTTTACGATTTGTTTCTCAGCTACTTAGCCATACTGGATAGCGCTGTGCCTGAATATTTCACGAGGCTAATTCGATGCGTCACAAATAGCTAGATTGAAGAGAAGAAAAAAGGCGTTTCTCAAACCACGGAAGGGAAAACGGTCGAGCTTATTTCGAAATTGCGGTGCCGAGTCGCGACGCTGGTAACGAGCCAGTACTAAAATAATTGGTGGCGGGAAACGCACGCTTAGCGATGCGTACGACAACGAGTTATCGAAAAGCCAAATTCGATCAATTAACGTGGGGAAAGTCTCTCGGCTCGCATTGTAAAACGCATTTGTCCGACTTGCCGAGCGGTCCGAGGCTCCTGGGCGTGTGTCGCACCTGCGAGGAGTCGGTGACGGAGACGGCGTACGGCGAAGATAGCTCACTGGAGCGCGGAAGAGAAATCGGAGTTTATTTTCGGATCACCGAGAGCTTCTCATGCATTGCTCGTCTATAAATATTGTAGCTCGGAAAATTTGCATATTCATCATATTTCCCGGTAAAACCCGTTACGATCATACCGCATTCACAGTTTTACACAGCGCTTTTGCCGACCGCTAATAATAATTGTCGCTCGACGATACAACGTTAAATTCACAATTCAAAGAGAAGAAAAAAGAAATAATAATCAAAAGTAATTTTAAAAAAATCGCCGAAACTCCACAGTACTCGATATACAAACTCGCGATAAATTAAGGTGGTCCTTGCGATACAGTCAAGTGCATCGAGTACTATGATTTCAAAATAGTAATTTTCGATACGAGTACGGTAAAGCGAACTTTATGCGCACGCTGCCAAGTGCGACTCACTTGCCAGTCCGCATATAATGCTACACCACACTAGTATCGCATAATATATTTTGTAACCAATGCGGGAGAAGTGCTACTTGATCGTGCCCGCTGATTGCGGCGCTGTACAGCAAGCCCTCCTGCGCATGCGCCCTACTTTACGCATGCTGAAACGTACGTAAAGTAAGATCGGACCGATGTGTATTTATAGTACACATAGCTGTAAAGCGCCACTTTCGTCACTCTCGACAGGCACGAAAAGTAGCACTTTTCATGAATGAGTTACAAAAATGGTTTTTACGCATTTTAAAGGGACAATTAGTGTGGACTAAGGTGGATCTGGATGAAAAACAATCGTAACTACGACATTAATTAATTTTTTTCCGTTTGAGAATCTAAACGAAGAAAATTACTCCGTGAATTCGTGAAACATATTTCAACGTACAAAATAAACTGACGCTCGTCAAGATAGGACTGAAATTCCAAATTCGCAAAAAATAGCATAAAAAATTATACTCGTGGATTTATTGACGTACACTGAGTTATTCTTCTCTTTAATCGAGAACCAGCTCAGTTCGAAAAAAATGTCTCCTTTAAAACGCGTACAAACCATTTTTGAAATCCGGGTACTCGATTGACTCATTTTAGAAATATTTTCAATCTTTCAAATATTTCGAAATATTTGTAAAATGTACGAAAATAATATTTTGAAATATTATCAAAATATTAGAACGAAACGTTCCTTAAATATTTCAGAAACATACTTAATCCCTCAACATATCTGAAATATTTTTTAATATTGATAAAATATCTTCAACATTAAAAACAAAAAATATTGAATCCTTTCAAAAATATTTCCGCGCTATGTGACTGACCTTGCCGCACGGGCTACCTTACAAATGCGAGAGAAACAGATCGGCACAGCCACATGCCGAAAAAGACCCTCAGCAACAAAAAAAAAAAAATCAAAGAGAAAAATAAAAAATCATCGCAGCCGCACCGGTGAACAGCCTGCAGCAATTCCGCGTGATAACCCAGGACGCCGGCAAGCCGGCGGATCTCCAAGTCTCCATAACAACACCCTCCGGCAACCGAGTGAAGGCCCAAGTGATACCGAGCCACGACGGATACGTCGTGAATTTCACGCCGACGGAGCTCGGCGAGTATCTCCTCGCGATAAGCTTCGGTGGCGAAGCCATATCGGCCCTGCCTTACCGACTGAACTGCGTCCACGGAAGCGACCCCGCCAAGGTCCGAGCTTCCGGTCCGGGATTGCACCGAGGACTCGTCTGCAGGCCGGCCGAGTTCGTTATCGACACGCGGGGCGCCGGCCAGGGCGGTCTCGGCGTCACCGTCGAGGGTCCGTGCGAGGCTGCGATTAACTGCCGGGACAACGGCGACGGCACCTGCTCCGTCGCCTACTTACCGACCGAGCCCGGCGACTACGGAATCAACATCACGTTCAACGATCGGCACATACCGGGCTCGCCCTTCCAGGCCATCGTCGCGCCAGAGGCTGATCTCACGAAAATCAAGGTCACCGGAAACGGCATTCAGCCCCACGGTTAGGAAGCCTCGCGTGACATCTCTTTGGTGCTCGATTTTTTCAATTTTTTTTTTTAATTAATTTTTTTTTATGTGCCTAGCATGTGCTCATTTTTTTTATTTTTCCAAAAGAACACTTCGAACACCTTGCGATCCAGCATATCGTCAGCTCTCATGTCCCTTCTTTTTTGTTATCTCATCCCGATCCGCATTCCTCATCGCATATCTAACTGCTCGCTAGTGCTGTGAGTTTTACGATTGAAATAGCGTTTGTTTTAGAATTATATCGTGTCGAGACGTCCTCGTGCGCTATGGAATATGGATTATTTTTTTTTTAATTTTAAATTTTGTTATTATTTTTTTTTTATTATTAGGTATGTACCGCAAGCCATCTTCTGTAGCCGCGAACGATCGATCTCCCTCGTGAGTGCCGGAGGGAGTGAAAAAAAAAAAAAAAACTACACTGCAGCATGCGTTTAGATTTCGTATTGATAAGACTTTGGACTCTCGAATTTGTCTCTATCGAATATTATATGTGATTGTTGTCGTTTAGAGTTCGACGAGTTGGGACTATAAATCTCATTGATTTTTTTTTAAGGATTTTTCATTTCAATTTATTTGTAATATAATTCTGTATAGTTGTTCTGATTTCGAGCTTGGAAAATATTGTTAATTCCAGGTGTGAGCGTCAATGGGCCGGCTGAGTTCACCGTTGATACTAGAGCAGTGCCGAAGGCCAAGGGCGACGACGGAAAGATATCTTGCTCGATAACGAATCCCAGCGGCGGCAGAACCGAGAAGGTCATAACGCCGCAGAGCGATGGAACTTATCGAGTGAGTTACACGCCTTTCGAAGAGGGTCGTCACACCATCGACATTCTGTACGACAACGTGCCGGTTCCTGGCTCCCCGTTCTTCGTCAACGTCAAGCGAGGCTGCGACCCTACGAAGTGCAAGGCCTACGGACCTGGCCTCGACAAGGGCTACGTCAACAAGTGCAACAAATTCACTGTGGAAACGATCGGTCGGTGGAGTAACAAAAATATTAACTAGTTAACGATATCGTTGCAATAATAACATTAACACGGCAGGTATGACAATGAGGCGGTCAACTTAGAACAAACAAAAAAAATAGCCTTCGGTTTATGTGGATTGTACGATGATCTAGCCAGAATTTGAATATCGACCGAGCAGAAACTTTTGGTTAAATGATAAAAATAGAAACTAGTTCACGATGTCCTTGCCCGAATGACATTAACACAGCCAGAATAACAATAACGTGCTCAACTAAAAAAATTGGGAATAGTTTACGTACGTTTCACGACGAAGTAGCCGGACTTTGAATACCGACCGAGCAGAGAAAAGTTTTTAAATAATAAAAATCGAAACTTGTTCACTATTCTTGCCAAAATTGACACAAAAACTATATGAAAAACGAAAATTTTATGTAATACTATTTACATAGAGGCAGATCAATAAGTGGAAACTTAATTTCTGTAAACAGTAATAATAATAATAAATATTATTAAGACGGCCAGAATAGCAATAACACGGTAAATTAAAAAAAAATGTATTCCGAACAGTCTACGTACATCTTTTTTGAGCCGGAATTCAAATACCGACCGACCAGAACATTTTGTATTAAAAATAGCAAAAATCGAAACAAGTTCACGATATTCTTGCCAAAATAACAATAACGCGGTCAACAAAAAGAAAAGAAATTTATAACGAACAGTCTATGTACATTTCGCGACGAACCAGCCGGAGTTTGAATACCGACCGAGCGGAAAATATTTGGCACCGATATCGATAAAGTAGAACGACAACGAAACTATTTATTTTTTTCAGGTGCCGGAAACGGAGGTCTGGGACTCGCGATCGAAGGGCCGAGCGAAGCGAAAATGACCTGCGTGGATAACTACGATGGTTCGTGCAGCGTCGAGTACGTTCCGACCGAGACTGGCGATTACGACGTGGGAATAAAGTTCGGCGACAAGCACATACCCGGCTCGCCCTTCAAGGTCCAAGTCGAGGCTGGAGTGAACGCCAAGGACGTTGCGGCCTACGGCCCGGGCCTCGAACCCGAAAAAGTACGGGAGGGTGTGCCCGCCCAGTTCGTCGTCGACACGTCCGCGTGCGGTCTCGCGCAGCTCGACGTCAAGCTAAAGACTGACAAAGGTCACATTCAGAAACCGGAGATCAAGAGCCGCGGCGAGGGAGTCTACGAGGTCACTTATCAGCCTCCGCCGGCGGGCAGCAACGTTCAAGTAGGCGTCACTTATGGAGGCGAGGACGTTGCCGGAAGTCCGTTCAAGGTCAAAGTTCATCCGACCGTGGAAGCTAACAAGGTCGTCCTCTCCGGACCGGGAGTCTCGCCTGTCTGCACCGCCTCGTTCCCCACCGACTTTGTCGTCGATACTTCCAAAGCCGGCTACGGGGATCTCGAAGTTCAAGTTCTCGTGAGTTTATTCATCAGTAGAAGAACATTTATTGACAATGCTATACCTTTTTTTTACATCGATTGTCTTATACTAAATTTTATATGTAAGGATAATCATACGGGGCATTCCTCTTCAAGTCGAACGGCCCAAAACCCCGACCCCGTCTTAGATCAAGCTGAAAGTTCGTGATGTTGTAGTATCATATGGTGTGAGTACCTGGAATTTTTTTCAAATTTTTATCGGCTCTCTATTTCAAGTTAGTAGATTGGCGTGTTAATATTAAAAATTATATCTCTGAAACTTTTGGATGTACAAAAAAACGTCGTGTGCTAAAAAGATGCGACTTTTGATTAACAATCCTCGTACATTTTTTCAAAATTTTCGAAGCACGTGAAACTTAGAAAAAAAAAAAACAGAAAATTCGTATCTTTTTTAAATTTTTCGGCAAGTATGACGCGGTGGCTTTTTGCTAAACATTTCTAAGAATGTTCTTTTATTAGTGTAAAACAACATGTGTAATCGTTCTGTAACCATAACACGTCTAACTATTTTTTTAATATCATATATGTATATATCTTGTAAAAACAGATGGTTAGACGCCTGCGAAAATTAAACGCAATCCCAACCCATTGTGAAATTTACACATTTTGCTTCACCTTAATAAAAGAACCTTCTGTGATATTTCAAGGGAAATGCACAGAGTTATACTAGCTGAAAAATAAATTAAAAAAATAATTGTCTGTTTTTTTAAGTTTCTCGTGGTTGAAATATTCTGAAAAAATTTACGAAGATAGTCCATCAAAAATAGCATCTTTTTTGTACGCGAAATTTTCTTGTGCGACCAAAATTTTCAGAGATATAACATTTTTTAATACTAAGACGCCTATCTGTTAACATGAAAACGAGAGCCGATAAAAAACTGAAAAAAAAATTCCAGGTACTCGCACAATATAATCCTACAACATCAGAAATTGTTAGTCTGATCTAAAGGTGTCAGAATTTAGGGATGTTCGACTTGACGTAGAATGCCCATACACGTTGAAGGGCCATCGACCTGAGTCCTTCAGCCCGAGTTCATTTATTTCGTTAATTTTTTTTTCAAACATACTTTCCCAATTTCGAACGTAATTTTTTTTGGTTACAAGAGCGTCGATAATCGGGTATTTTTTTCTGGATTATTTCAGGGCCCCGACGAATCGCCTCGGAAGGTCGCAGTGCAGAATGTCGGCGAGGGCAAGTACAAGGCAACGTATCTGCCGGACGATTGCGGGCGTTACAAGGTAAACGTGAAGTACGGTGGCAAGGAGGTGCCCGGAAGTCCGGTGATGGTCCAGAGCGTGTCGACCGGAAAGGCCGATCAGTGCAAGATCAAGGAGGGAATCCAGCAGACTCTGGCGCAGGGCGAAGAGTACTGCATCGCCGTGGACACGGAAAACGCTGGCCGAGGTGCGGTAACGTGCCGCATTCGCTCGACTTCCGGAAGGTCAGTCCCGGGAGGGGAGCTTGAACTATATATATATATATATACTCCGTTTTCTTCAAACACACACAATACCGCAAGTTGTTTCGCAATTATCGACGGTCCCGATTATTTTTACGATCCCCAAGAAATGTTTCATCCTCGGTTTTTTCTTTATCGTCTCACGTTCGTTTTTGCGTCAACAGACTTGTCCTCGTAAATTTTGTGCCTCGCCCAAGTTCCTCGGCTCTCGATGATGGGTAAAAAAAAAAGAACTTCTGTTTGCTTGGACTGACTCTCGCATAAACAAATCAATCCGCCGTACAGTGGGTTTCTGCAGGTCGTACAATTTCTCACTGTTAAATTCGCCCGTCGTGTAAATCGTCTACATATTTTTTCAGAAATCCTCGAGAATGGGTTTTCCTGCGTTAGTGCTGTCGCAAATTACAATAGACAGTCGAGAGCCCGACAGCTGGCTCGGACAGTGGAGAACGCGATTTCGCACGAGCCCGTGCCAGAGTGTCTTTGAGGGACACCGCGTGAGAGAAACGTCGCTTGGCAGCAACCAAACTCGATATTCTCACGTCGAACAGGCGTAGTGAAAGGTTGCGGAGACTCGCGCGCGAGGGTAAACCTCTTTCGACGTTGACAGACGTTTCGGACGCTCGGCACTAACGATGAAGCTTCCGTTCTTAAGCCAAGTTGATTATCCTCTTGTGTCCTGTCGACGTGCAACAAGTCTCTTATTTCACGGAGCGCTTTGCGCGACTCGTGCATATTCGCCGACTCCGCTCGACGATATTTCCACACGCTGCTCACCTCTCGTCACCGTTCACTGTCAATTACCCGACGCATGAGCGACGGGTCGCGTGGACCGAACTTCGGCCTCGCATTCTATATATTCCGTTCGCGACAATCTCTCGCTGTATCCGCTCGTCGCGCGCACGTCCGACTTTGCTTGACTTTTACTACTTGCGCTTGCCGCACCTATCCGGCAAGTGCTGCCACTCGATTCTCCCCGCTCCGTCACTCTATCTTTTATTAGAAATAGAGAAATCGAAGTCGATCGCAAAAAAATGTATTTGTCACACACGTTCTTTCACCCTCTTTTCTTCGCTCGTTCATTCACACTTTTTTAAATCAGCCGCATTCGAGATACATTCCGGAGAAAAATGTTACATTTTTTCTGTAAAGTTACTTCCGGTTTGAAAATCTCACCTTTTAAAGCCGAAGTGACGTCGTACCGAAAAATATGAAAAAATTTGTTGTGTCGTTACTTCCGGATCGAAAATATCATTTTTCGACCGGAAGTGACGTCGTGCCGGAAATACGTCACTTTCGGTTTGGAAAACTCATTTTTCGACCGGAAGTGACGTTGTACCGAAAATACGTCATTTCTAGTGTCGAAATCTCATTTTTACGACGGGAAGTCACGTCATACTGGAAACACGTCACTTCCGGTTTCGCGATCTCATTTTTCGATGGGAAGTGATGTCGTACCATATATACATTACTTCCGGCTTGGAAATCTCATTTTTTAGACCGGAAGTGATGTCATACTGGAAATACATCACTTCCGGTTTCAAAATATTATTTTCGACTAGAAGGAATGTCGTACCGGAAAAACGTCCCTTTCTGGTTGGAAATCTCATTTTTCGACCGGAAGTGAGGTCATAAGGGAAAACGTAACTTTCGGTCAAAAAAGTGGATTTTTAAACCGGAAGTGACATATCTCCCGTATGACGTTACTTCCGATTGAAACTTTTCCCTCAACCGGAAGGACATTACATTTTTAGAGAGACAATATTTTTAATTTTTCTCTGGAATGTATCTCGAATGCCACCAGTGACAGAAACGGATGAATTAAGTAATACGCGGGAAGCATTCCAGCGCCAAGGAATCTCAGCCGCACGCGATGTGTGCGCAACATAGTCTACTGATTAAGAAGAGAAAAAAGATCGGTATTTTTTTAATAAATCATTCAAATACGCGGATTGCTCAATGATAAATTATTTCTGGATTGCGAATTTCACGACTCGCGTGAACGACGTTTCGGAAGGGTGAAACTCCAAAAATATCGTATCGCCGCTGACATCTTTCTACGGGAAACGGCACTCCAAGAGACCGGAAATGTAACACTTGGCTCCGACAACTTTGTAGTAATTTCTTCCCGTGGCCTCCGTTTCGCTCCGCTGCTCGCAGATTCTTCGGCAGCCAGAGTGTCTTGTCGACGTCGATCATACGAATTTATTCACCCTTCGGACGCGCGTGACCCAATTAACGTCAGTGCACAGGATTATCATGTCGAATGCATTTCGTTCTAACGACTGGCATTTCGTTCTAACGATTTATCAATAACTTTATGTTATCGGATAGTACCGTCACCTGTTTACCCATCCGTTTTACGAGTGGATCCAAACGTTTTTTTTTTTGGAGGACGAAATGTTCAGAAAAATGTAACGAACAGCAATGCATCAGAAGATTTTTTTTTTTTTTACCAAAATTACATCATTTTGGCTTCCTCATAGAGAAAGCTTTTTTTTCTTAACTTGAGGCTAAAAAAAACCACCTCCGATCCTCATTCAGCGAGTCCAATGATTACGACAATAGCGCAAAATAATATTCGAGATAAGTTTAACGTACGCGTAAAAGCTCTCGCATTTTATTTTACCAGTCGATCTGCACGTTCGTTGATGGAATTTTCAGAAAAATGTAACTAACAGCAATGCATCCGAACATTTTTTGTTCACCAAAATAATATAATTTTTGTTTCTTAACTGCGGGCTAAAAGAGACCCCCTCGGATCCTCATTTAGTGAGTCCAGTTGCGACACGACTACAACATGATATTCGAGATAAGTTCACCCTACGCGTAAAGTCCCTCTCATTTCCGCGTTGTTCTGCCCGCGTCGTGGTCCGTCGAATTTTTCAACGACCTGGCAGGAATCCCAGAGGGTGTGCGAATTGCCAAAATCCTCGAGCGCCGGATCGTTTGTTTCCGACAGTGAACTCCACTGTTTGAAGCATCTCATTAATACTGAAAGGACAAACAAAAATTACTACCCATTAATTTGTTTATTTTTATTTTCGCTTTTGCAGCGAGGTGGTGGATATAGACATCGAGGACAACGGGGACGGAACCGTTAACGTCTATTACACGGTGGCCGACGCCGGTGACTACACGCTCAGCATAAAGTTCGGCGGTCAACCTGTGCCGAACGGTCTTTACACGTTCACGGTAAGTTCGGACCAAGGAGAGCGCAATTAAGCACGAGCTCTCGGGACAATGCCGAAAGCCCATTAGACGATGTCTTGTCACCCTGTCTCGCATTTGCCCGAAATTAATGCGCTCCACTTGCCGAATGCAATGTCAATTAGCCGAGACGAAAAACGGAGCGGGTTCTCGAGGCTAATCGTTCTCCGTCTATCAATGTACAAGCTCGCCCCTCCGACCAGATAGAATTTCTCGAGCAATTATATAATTTACAATTTTTAAAAATATCAACGTATGGGAATATTAAAATCAGCAAAGCTGATTAATCGATTGGAAAAAAAAAAATGAAATTATAAAACAACAAGGGCTGGTACTACGTTACACCGCGGAGAAAAAAAATAATATTCGTGGGGGAAAAAAGTATATATTCTCAATTAGCCGAGAAGGAAAAGGAACGGGTTGTCGTGGCGAAGGCTCTCCTCTGAAGACATAGAAATTCGCGAGGAATTATATAATTTGCAATTGAAAAAAAAAAAAAAATTCAACCTATGTTGATATTAAAATTAGGACAGCTAATTAATGAATTGAAAAAAAAATTGGGGTGTAAAACAACAACGACTACCACTACGGTACACCGTGGAGAAAAAAATATACATTCTGAGTTAGCCGAAGAGGAATTCGGAGCAGGTCGTCGATGCGAACCGTTCTCCGTTAATCACTGTACGAGTGTGCCTCTCCGAAGAGATAGAAATTCTTGAGCACTTACAAAAAACTTACAAAAAATTAGCACACCCAATTAATTCTTCGCAAAAAAAAAAAATATATATATTAAAGTGAAAAAACAACATCGGTTCTACCTGCAATACACCGTGAAGAAAAACAAACTATCCGCGGATATCGAATGTCCGCTCGAGGTGGACCAAATACAGTGTTCTAAATCCGAATGCCTTCGACTATAAAACATAAGAGTGACGTGCGTACTCTTTAAAAAACGCTCATAGCTGTTAAGTATAAATATATATGACGTATATATGTGTATATATATATATATATATACAAAATTTCGATGCGTCCGGGCAACAGGAAATAAAGTCTGAGGTTGTTTTTAGGGGGGTTGCGTTCCGCGTTGTGTCCAACTACGCGTGTGTGTGTTCGTGTGTGTGTGCGCGCATCTTTCGTCGCTTACAACACGGGATGGAGGGGGCAACCGGGGGCAAATCGGACACGTATTTCTAACTATAGCGTCGGTCGGGAACACGTACGAAAGGATATTGTAGCGAGACTTCCAGCGAAACAGTTCACTCCGAAGGCTCACCGAGATCGCACCGACGAATCTCGTTGTTCTCTTCTTATCCACAACGGCATAATTGGACTTCGTCGTCGTCGTCAGCACCGGCGATCCTCCTGAGGCAGTGACGCGTCAAGGCCGCGCGACCCCGAGCCAAGTTATAATCACGTGAGCCCCCTGGAGACGGCGCCGCCGTAACTACGTTCGAGCAGCTCTCTCTTATCATTAAAAAAAAATTTATTTAATTTAATTTTATATTTTTATACGATTCTTATTACGATGTAAGAAGGAAGTTAGCAATTATTTATGTGGTGAAAAACAAAAATAATAATCGTAATGTGAAGTAAGTGCGTAAATCATTGGACGGAATCCGCGCGAGCCTGAGCCAAGTTGTAATCACGTGAGCACCCTGAAGACCGCGCCGCCGTAAATACGTTCGAGCAGCTCTCTCTTATCATTAAAAAAAAATGATTTTACTTAATTTTTCTATTTTTATATGATTTTTATTACGATGTAAGAGGGAAGTTAGCAATTATTTATGTGGTGAAAAAAAAAATAATCCTAATGTGAAGTAAGTGCGTAAATCGTTTGACGGTATCCGCGCGAACCCGAGGCTAGTTGTAATCCCCTGAGCACCCTGAAGACCGCGCAGCCGTAAATACGTTCGAGCAGCTCTCTCTTATCATTTTTTAATTTTTATTTAATTTAATTTTATTTTTTTTCTATGATTTTTAATACAATATAAGAAGGAAGTTGGCAATTATTTATGTGGTGATATAATAATAATAATAATGTGAAGCCGTAGGTGCGTAAATCGTCGGTCGTATCGTCGGGCGCGTTCGACCAGTTTGTGAAATTCAATACCCGTGATCTGCGAAATCTCGTTCTGCGCCGGCGATAATTCGACCCGAGGGGAGCGAAAGAGATCCGGGGACAGTTTAGCCGCGAGCTTTGGTCGAACTATTTCGATCGTCCGGTCGGCGGGCTTTTCTCAAATTTATAAGCAAAATAGCGTAGAGCGGAGGTACGCGCGCGGATTCGGGATACTCGTGTGGGTGCGGACGGACGGCGGGAGCGACGAGTTCGGTAAATTAATGCCCGTCCGGTTATATTAAACGCGAGCGCGCTCGCGACCCGATATCGCGTAATTCGTCGGAAGCTCCGAAATCCGCTCAGACCAAAATAAATAATAAATATTTAAAAAAATTGCTCTGCTGATGGTTAAATGTTATAATTTTTTATTTTTTATTTTTTAGTTATTTTTTTATTTCAGAGCGATTCCGACCGGATTTAGGAAGAAGCTGGACGAACTCGGGAGCGAGGGCTTAGCAATTATTACCCAGCGCGACGTTCTCTGGGAGACCAGACGATTTATTATGATTGCGAGTTTACGGACGAATGGGACGACGCTCGCCGCTCGGTTTCAGAGCTATGATTGGCCGAGGCGAAGACGGAGGAAGCGATAGGGAAATCCGACGGGCGGCGAGGGTGGCCCCGATACTGTCTCTGGCTACTGCCCCGAGACTCGATCGGGCCAGGCAACAGAAAGCGAGACGACAGCTGCGCTCTGTGCACCGTTCACGTGCATGGATTCGCGTCAGCAATGCTCGCGTCTCGAAAATAGAAAGAGAGCCCGGTTCATGCACCGATCTTGTTTAAAAAAAAACTTCCTCTGAGAGGAAGCAAAAAAATGCAAAGAGAAATTGGCCGGTCGCTGCCCCCTCCAAACAACGACGCTACTGTCGATCTCGATACACAGGACGAAAAAAGCTCGCACATTCGACGAAGGTTTATTGTCCACGTACCACAGATTTTTTTTTTAATCGTTGATTTTACAATTTTTCTTCACATTGTAATACGAACGAGAAGAAAATGTATGGGATATTCGAGGACAAGAAATGTTTGTCGAATGTAGAAACAGTTTTTTTTACTGGGTTGTTTCGTCTCGGGAAAAATTCGTAGCTGCCTTCTCGAAGAACCTAATTGTTTTTCTCCAAGCAAAAAAAACTACAATTGTAGAGTCGATCATTTCCACGAGGTCAATGATGATCGCTTTGTTCTATTTACTTTGAATTTTGCTCACGGATGCACTCTTTCGGAAAATTAATCCACTTTGTTTTTTTATCGTTCACGAAAGACCGAAATTTAATTTTTTGTCATGAATTTTACAATTTTTCTTCACATTGTAATAGTAATGAGAAAAAATATTCGGAACGTTTGAGGACAAGGAATGTTTGCCGAATATAGAAACCATGTTTTTACTAGGTAGTTTCATGTCGCGAAAAGTTCGTAGTTTCCTTCTCAATGAATTTCATTATTTTTTTAAAAACACAAAAAAATAACGATCATTATATAATCGACACTTTCCGAGAGTTCGATGATCTTTTTTTTCCGATTTGCTTTGAAATTTGCTCATGCGATCACTCTTTCCGAAAATGAATCCACTTTGAACATTTGGCCAAAATTTATCGTCCACGAAAAACTGAACTTTTATTTTTTATCGTTGATTTTACAATTTTTCTTCAAATTGAAATATCAACGAGAGAAAAATATAGGGGACCTTCGAGGACAAGAAACTTTTGTCGAATGTAGAAACAATTTTTCTTTACTGAGTCGTTTATTACTGCATCTCCCGAAAAATTCATATCTGCCTTATCAAACAAGTTCATTTTTTTTCTAAAAGCAAAAAAAAAAAAGAAACGGTAATTGTAGAATCAATAGTTTCCGAAAGGCCAACGCTGATCTACTTTTTCCCATTTGCTTCAAATGTTCCTCACGAGAACGCTCTTCCGGTGAATGAATCCACTTCGATGACGAACTTGTGTTTAAAAAATTTGGACCTCATTGGCTTCGGTCGAGTCTTTTCAATCGCGTTATGTCTAGATTTTATCTTCCCGACTATTCGCCACGGCTAATGTGTTTCTCGATCTCCCTCAGCGTTGTTTATTCGTTCCTCGAGTCTCGAGGTCTGTGGATTCTTCTCGATTCCCCATCCGCGCGCACCCTTTACCCTTCACAACAATCATTGCGGGTGGGGGGCTGAGAATCTATTATAGTCACATCGAATTCCGCATTCTCTGAATATTTCGCAACAGGCAAAATTCGCTTTCGTCGTTGTCTTCCCCGATCGCGAGTTTAGCGTTGGAGTTCGCTCTAGCTAGATCGACGGCGCTCCCTCGATTCCGATAACACAAATTCGCCCCTCACGAAGTATGAATCTCGTTTTACTCTTTATTTTTTAATTTTTTAAAGTTACTGTTAAGATAAAGTGCTCTCGAGTTCAAGTGTTCGGCTCGGTTCTCTTGACAGACAATATTTATTTATCATTTTATTTTTTATTTTTTTTTTTATCTATTAATTTTTTTAAGTTACCGTTAAGATTGAGTGCTCTTGAGTTCAGGTGTTCGGCTCGGCTCTCTTGACAGACAATATTTATTTATCATTTTATTTTTTATTTTTTTTTTATCTATTAATTTTTTTAAGTTACCGTTAAGATTGAGTGCTCTCGAGTTCAGGTGTTCAGCTCTCTTGACAGACAATATTGTATAAGCTCAAAATATTATCGAGGTGTGCACACCCCATCTTCCCGATATCATGCGCTGAAACTTATTACGTAATTTAATCGCGTCGCGCACAAGATGAGTTTGGCCGGGTTAACCGGGATTTCGAAATACGTAAATTCCATCGTCCAAATAACGTTACAAACGTGACTTTTGCAATATCTCTTTCGTCAGCTCGGGTAGAGAGTGTGAGTGATTAACCGTCACGCTTCGCCCTAAGCTATTTGGCAAAAATCTCATGCGTCAGAGGCGCCAAGATAAACACGCGAATAGAAAAAAAAAAGAAATTTTCTAAAAATTGTCATGAAAATAAATTGACTGAAAAAAAAAAAATTTGTGATTTATGTGTCGCAGGCGTCGGAGGAATATAGGGAGCATAGCAGCCATAAGACTCGTCGCGGCAAGAGATCCCGTCAAGAGGAACATTTGGTGAAACAGGAGCACAGTTCGAGCCTCCAAGAGAGCTCGAGCATAACTACAAAGCGCAGCACAACAACTCACGACAGCAGCGCCAACTCCAAGAAGAAGTTCGACGTTATCCGCCTTAACGGCATCCCCTTGCCATCCACAAACGGCACTGTTACCTGTGAGTATGATTTTCACGAAAAACAAATTTTTCCCAAAAAAAAACAAACTCTTTTCCCAAAAAGGTATAAAATGGTACGCCAAGAATTTAAAATTTTATTCTCAAAAAAAAAAAAAAAAATGTTAACGAAAAAAAGTCTATCGAAAAAATATTTTGAAAAATAGTTGGTGCACATAAGCCAATATATCTCGTGCTTTCAGAC
The DNA here is from genome assembly GCA_958510785.1 of Exephanes ischioxanthus. Classification (NCBI taxonomy): domain Eukaryota; kingdom Metazoa; phylum Arthropoda; class Insecta; order Hymenoptera; family Ichneumonidae; genus Exephanes; species Exephanes ischioxanthus. The sequence continues at coordinate 16,188,120 of OY294018.1, read as the reverse complement.
CAACAGTCTCATGGTATTGCCACAAAAGTTATCGCAGTCTCGATTCCCGGAAACCAAAAAAAAAAAAAGTCAAATCATAATTTTTATCTAATTACACAAACTCGGCGTGCCAATTTCTTTTTTTTTTCAGAATAACGATCTTACATTGTAAGCCTTCGTCGCGAAAGCTCCGACTTCCAATCTCCACGTAATTATTAATTGTCAGCCAATCTCGCGGTTAATTAACGCTCGTCTAATATTCACCGTGATGGTTGGCTAATTTAGCTGCCGGTCACCTCTTTATTCAAACGTGACCGAGAGACGCCTGGACCAGCTCGAGGCGCTTGCTCGACGATCTTCAGCCGCATGCAATCAAACGTTTATGATGCTAGATCGTTAATCACCGAAGAGCAAGCGCCCCACGTGTAAGTTTCGCGTGGCGGAGTAAAAGCGTTAGTTGACTGGCACGACAGGTTCTCACTGTTCATCAAGTCGTGCGAATCCATTTCCCTGAGTATATAACTCACATATATTTATATGTATATATACATATGTGTGTATATATCAGATACATTCGGTCTCCGGAAAATCTACGGTGAAGATATTGCCAAAAATATTTTGCGAAAATCTCCCTCTGGGCCATCGAGACGATTCAGCTCAACGACGTTGGTTGCCGCGTGTCGTAATACATAGCCCTGTGCCATTGGCGTTATTAATATTGGGGGTGATTAAGTGGAGCCGCGTGCGTGTACGTATTACCCTCTCGTGTGCGACGCTCAATGGTTGGCCCGGATGCGGGAGGGGCCGGAAGAGGGACACGACACGCGAGCTCCTCGACTCTAGGGTAAAAAAATGGTACACGATCTACGAATTCCGCAACTGGGGAAACTGTAAATAGTGACGAAACAATTATTAACTGGTTCCGTTTTTTTTTCTTTCATGTTCCAATTTGCCTCGCTCCGGTTTATTTTCAACGTCGTCTTTGGGCGTAAGTGTCGTGTCGTGATTTCTCGAGTCACGATCATGAAGATCGAGTTGCTATTTTTTTGGGCTTTATTTCGCTACGTTGTCGCTTTTTGTATCGACCTTTCTCGCTGTAGCCGGTGGTACGAGATCAAAGTAGAAGTACCTGTCGGGAAGTTGTCGTGTTCTTCTTGGGCTACGTTACGTTTCTATTTTAATTTTTATTATTATGAGAAGGTTGGAGCGCTTCATACTTGTCGAATGAGTGCTAACTTTTTAAATCGTTTGTACAAAGTTTTACTTCACTCGATGCGAAATGGCAGTTTTTCGGACGCGTGCGTAAAAGCCCCCATTTTCACACCTTGTGAAGTAAAACTTTGCTGGTGCGAAAAACATTTTTCATCACTCGGTGCGGAAATGGCCACTTTTCGGCCCGCTTCGCGTGCGTAAAACCGCCACTTTCGCACCTGGTGATGAAAAATGTCGTACATCCATCGTGCGAAAGACTTTTTCTAACTCGCGTGATTACAGCACTCGCCTTCGGCCCGTGTTGCAAACTCACACTCGTTAGAAAAACGTTTTTCGCCCTCGTGGAGTAATGTACTATTCTTAACTCGTGTGATTGCAACACTCGACAAATTACTATTCCGCATCCGTTGTTTGCAGTGGATGGTTATTTCTATTGCAACAGATGTCCTTGATCAAGACAAACATCGAATGCAATGAATTTGCAAAAATATTAACTGGTTTGTGCTAATTTTCGAAAAGGTACATATTCGTTCAGTTCCGTCAAGGAATAATCCGTAATTTTTGCTTGATTTTAATGTATTACCGCTCATTCTCTACGAATACATCATCTGGATATTCGACAGTATTTTCCGTTTTAAATTAACAGCCTCAGCGTCGGCGAAATTCCTTCATAAACAAACAGCCGTAATTTTTGAACGGAAAATACTATCGATTATCTAGACGGTGAATTCGTGGAGCATCTTTCAAGGAAAAGAATTAGCCGTATTACATTAAAATCGAGCAAAAATCACGGATTATTCTTTGAAAATACTGAACGAATATGTACCTTTTCGAAAATTAGCACGAACCAGTTAGTATTTTTGCAAATCCATTGCAATTAATGTTTCTCTAACTCAAGGGTATCTGCTGTAATGCAAATGTAATAAAAAACCATACATTATAGTTAATAGAAGCGTGAAAGTTTGTAGAAACAACTTAAACATGTAGCACTTATTTGACTAGTGCGAAGCGCCCCAACCTCCTTAAGGTGATGCAAAACGGTGAACAAAATCCCTACTGAACGTGGTTTTGAGACCGCAGACCGCCGAGGAAAAAGTAAATTGTCTTTCCCTGCGTTCACCGATTCTCCAGGAAAATACAATTTTCTTCTTCGGCGAATTGCGGCCTGAAAACGTCGTATAGTACAGTTTTTGTTACCGGCGCTCGTATTTCACATCACTTCAAGTCCAGCATGCTTTGCTCCGTCCGGTGGCGTGCATTTCGAGGAAAGGAGGTGCCCGGTGGAGACAAACGTCCGAAGAAGACTTTCTTGTGAATCGGCGAAAGTCCGGGTGCAATACCGGCGCCCCAAATAAGTGCGCGACACATTAGAGGAAGGGTCTTGTTTTCGCGCTTGCGCCAAGGGAAGCGATCGTGAGGAATCTATGTGGGCTACCGTTTATAATATTTCGACTATCGGTATCGATGCCGTCACACTGAGAGAAGGATTAACGTAAAAACTACACCGATAAAAAGGTTTGGTAATATCAGCTAAGCTGCGGTTGCGGGTGGCGAAGGAAATGTTTGGTCGATTGAACAAAATGTTTTTTACAGTCAATTCAACTAAATATTCGGTCACACGAATGAATATTCGTTCAATCAACTAAATATTTCCTTCAATCGATCAAAATATTTCCTTCGCCACCCGCAACCGCAGCTTAGTTTATATTACCAATCCATTTATCGGTGTATAAGAAAAAATACCATACGTAACATGATAGTACGTAACAGAGCTGGGCAAATACATTAAGTGCGTAATGTACGTATTGAAGTGCCAAGTGCTTGAAGTACCGAGTACTGGATAGAAATTCAGCACTGACGTATTAATTACTGGCAGAACTTAACTGCTGAAGTTCTGCGTACTGACTCAGTACTTGATACGTCGATACGTACTTCAAGTACTTGGTGTATTTGCCCAGCTCCGGTACGTAACTAGGGCAGAACGTATGGCAGAGAGTGCCAGATTTTCCAAGAATTTTTACTATAATATGTACAAAAAATTCTTATAAATCCGGTACTTACTGCCATAGATGGCGTCCCAGTTCCCTACTACTATGCGCTATGGTAATATCTTTCAAGCGATATAGTCATATTTACTGGATCCTTCTCTCAGTGCAGAAGATAGTGGGCAGGCCAGTCGTTACCTCCCAAGGATTTTCGTATAATCATAATTTCGCGTTACCGTGATTTACATTTCACAACGGTCCGTTCTAGCTCTCGCGCTTCAGTGTATACAATTTGTTCTGCTCTCGCAGCGTCGCGTATTGTTCTCGCGAGTATGTCCGGGTCCTCGCTTCTCGTCTGCCTGTGCCACGATAAGCTAACACGTCCCGGTCCTCGGACACTCCTATGGAGATTTCATCTATTCCTAATTTAAGTATTAGAAATCCACTTTGACACTTATAATCATATCTACAAACATTATTTGATGCAGAGAAAACAGTTATACAAGGCTTGAGTCTAAATTAAGAATGCAGAGAAAACAGTTATACAAGGCTTGAGTCTAAATTATTCTTTACAGATAATAAGTGCAGATAATCTGCACTATTATCTGCACTATTATCTGCGTTATTTTTGCATTTTGTTAAAGGCCGGACTTCTTTTAGTTCATTCGAAAATTCTTTTAGTTCACATGAACTGGTACAGTTCGTACATCAGATTTCTCGAAGTCTGTGATCGTCCGAAACACTGGGACGTACAATGTCCGGATATAGGGACGTGCCGGAAAACCGCGTCCGACAACTGGTACATTTGGACGCCTTCTTATTTTCTTCCGTAGTTAAAAAAATATTTATCTTTTTGTAATTAATCGATGTATTATGAAAACTAGAAGCCATCGGCTTGACATTGGTTTCAGTAATTAAAAAAAAAAAAAATTATTCTCGACCAATCAACAACTGCCGAAATCTGGGGATGCTCTCACCCGTCCGAGCACTGGTACCTTTACCTTAAATGTTTCAATTGCGGAAGAAAATAACAGTCCAAATGTACCACACTACGAACACAGTTTCTCGGCACGACCCTAGACTCGGACACTGTATGTCCCGGTGTTTCCGACAATCATAGATTTCGAGAATACCGATGTAGGAACTCAACTGGTTCATATTAACTTAAACAGTTTCTCTGACATTTATCAGTTAAATCAATGAACAAATTATATTTACGCGAAACTATACTGAGGATAAACTACGCAGAAAGCGGGCTGACCCAACTAAAATAAAAAAAAAGTAACGCTTCTACCAATTTCCGGACACTAATTTATAAAAATTAATATTACTTCTGTCCGGGCATTTATACCTTTGCCTTAGTCTCTGCGGTGTCTATGATAATCGGTGCTCTTGAGCCAATTATTCGAATTTCTCGGTTTTCGTGGTCCCATGTAATGCCGCGATGGTCCCCGTGCAATGATGCATTCTGCTGCAATCTACCAATTTTCGGTGAGCCTTGGTAATGTGAATTCATTTCGAAACCGCACGGATAAAAAAAAAAATTGACGTACAGTTATCGCATTCGGAAGTAAGCTTTGCGACCAAAAATCGCATTAAAAAAAATTCCTCTCATTAAAAAAAAAATTAGAAAACGAATTTCAAAATGTCAAAACTCGTCTCATTCTACATATTTTTTTATTCAAAATTCTTTTCTTTCATAGGATTGCCAAGGCTTCTCGAGGCCGAGAGGAATTTTTGATATCAGGAATGCCGTTCCGATTCTTTTACGAGACCAGTCGACGTCGGGAACGGCGGAAATCATCGAGTTTTCTTCGGCTATCCCGAGACAGCGCCAGCGCTATAAATTTCTCAAGTCACGGACCGTCTCGAGCTATTGCGTATACTTATCGTAAAAGCATACGCCCTCCTTCCCTCGCGATCGTCCAGCCACTCGGCCGATCCATCCGAGCTTTCGGCCTCCCGCGCTGCTCGCCCCCGACACCCCCTTCCGATTTCGTGAAGGCGGCGCGGGGGGACGCGTGCGTGAGCCTCGTCGGTGCGTGAGCGAGGGCGAACCCCGAGGCTCGAAATGCGCTACAGTGTACGCCGACGTTCCAACAGCCGCAACGGGGCGACCCTCATAAATATACTGTACACACTAATAACATATACATATATATTTATATCTATATGTATACGACTTCCTGCTGCCCGACGCTGGAAAATAATTTGGTCCCCGGGACAGCGAACTTGCCAATATCGTCGGAAACATGTCGCGGGCTCCTCAGTCGTCCCGGAGATGTGCCTCTGATCGGTAACCACCCTGGAGAACCGCTCCTCCTTTATTTCACAAATTCAATCGCTTCTCGATCATTTTTTTTTTTATTTTATTTTTATTTTATATTAAAAAATTAAAAAATTAAAAAATTAAAAAATTAAAATATCTAGCTTCTTTCCGATCGACTTGGACAGAGAATGAAGCACAATCGTCCACGCTCGAACACGAGTCCTCGACGTTGAGCTCGAGAGTTTGCGATCCGTGAAACCAATTACACTTTTTACTTTTTATTATAATTTTTTTTAATTAAAAAATAAATTATTTTGATCGTCGTGGATCGTGATATAAGGTTGGATCTTTAAAAAAAAAAAAGATCGTTTCGTTCGGGTTGCGGATAAAAGTCGGGAATCGGAAAATCGGTAGAGAAAAACTGAGAGATCGATTCGTTCGGGCGGATAAAATTCCGAAATGCATTGGAATCAGAAAGCCATTTCGGAGGAAGTGACAACGTGGGACGAGACATCGACGTATCACAGATACTATCTGAAGAGCGTGACTTACAGCGAAACCGATCGCCCCGAGAAGGGTCCGATTTGTTACCAGAGCGATCGACTCGATCGCGAGGTGAGCGACGAGGAGGAGGACGTCGAGGAGGTGCGCGAGGACGATCCTAAGGACTGCGGACCCGGCCTCAAATTCGCTCCGTTAAAATTTCAGAGTCTCTTCTACATCGAGACGAAAAAAGGTTCGCGATCCCGTGTGGCCCAGTTTAATTGGTGCGCGAAAAGCGGGAAGACCGCTTCCCCGAATAATTCGAACAGATAATTACGTAACATTATATCTCCAGACAGGTCGTGATTTATTTCGTTCGGTGGATTGTCTAGGGGGCTTTGATAGGTTTTATCAAAAAAGGGACGAATTTGTCAATTTTTTGTTATTTTTTATTTTTTGATAAAAAAAAATTATTAGTTAATTTTTTTTTTTCAAATGTTATATCTTGAGGAGGATCATGAGAATATTCTTGGCAAGGTAGGTCGTGGGTTCAGCCCCGTTACCGCCACCGCTTCGTTTTACCACCGACGCGCGCCCTCGGTTAGCCGCTTATTTTTAGATGTGTTTTTCTAGATCTAATGAAATTTCGTCCTCCATGAATTATATACGATCGTCGAATCTAGAGAACTATCGCGGGATTTATTTAATTTTTATTTATTATATTGTATACGGTCCAAGGCCCTTTTTACAGGAAAATAATATACAAGTGTGCACAGTTGCGCATAAGTTTTGCCCAATAAGGGATAATAAATTATGAGAGAAAAAAAATTAATCATTTTCATCTTTATTCATTTTTGTGTTTTTTTTTAAATTTCAGCCGACGTAAAGATGCCGAGCGGGAACATGGACAAGCCGACGATCGAGGATAATCGCGATGGTACGGTATCGATCAAGTACGAGCCGCGCGAGGAGGGTCTTCACGAGCTCCTCGTAAAATTCAACGGTGAACACGTGCAAGGTAAGATCCAGTCCATCGACCTCGTGTGCTTTTTTTAATTTTCAAGAATCCAGGGGGTTCCCCTCGGGGCTTCCCTCCCAGGCCCTGACAACGATTTCCCTATTATACTATTCTAGTATTATTCTGTTGGTCTTGATGAGTTGTGCATAATAATGCGGTGCACTATCGTCGTGTGCCAAAAAAAACTCATTTTTTCAGAAATATGTCACTTCCGCTTGGAGAATCACATTTTTCGACCGGAAGTAACGTCGTACCGGAAATACGTGACTTCCGGTCGAAAAAATGAGATTTTCAAACCGGAAGTGACGTATTTCCGGTGTGAGGTCACTTCCAGTGGAAAAATTAGAGTTTCAAACCGGAAGTGATTTATTTCCGGTCTGACGTCACTTCCGGTGGAAAGATTAAATTTTCAGACCGGAAAGCTCAGATTTTCAAACCGAAAAAATTGCATTTTCAAACCGGAAAATTCAGATTTTCAAACCGACAGTGACGTTTTTCGCGATGACGTCACTTCCGGTGGAAAAATGAGATTTTCGAACCGGACGTGATGTATTTCCGGTATGAAGTCACTTACTGTGAAAAAATGACATTTTAAGATTAAAAAACTGAAATTTTCAAACCGGAATTGGCGTATTTCCGGTAAATCTCCAGAAATCTAAATTTCCGGTTTCCAAATTTCATAGTCCATAGCGAGGATGCGAGGCTCCCTCGAGCCACAACAACCTGCCAGTGTAAAATATCATAAAATATTTCGAGTTCGAGTAGACGATCCCGAATTAACGAACTGTTATTTGTACATAGGTTCGCCATTCAAGTTCCACGTGGACTCGCTCGCGAGTGGATACGTTACGGCTTACGGTCCCGGCCTCATTTACGGCGTATGCGGCGAGCCCGGAAACTTTACGATCTCAACGAAGGGCGCGGGCGCCGGTGGACTTTCCCTCGCCGTCGAGGGACCCAGCAAGGCTGACATATCCTGCCACGACAACAAAGACGGCACCGTGTCGGTGTCCTATCTGCCGACCGCACCCGGAGAGTACAAGATCTCCGTCAAATTCGGCGACAAGCCGATAAAGGGCAGTCCCTACGTCGCCAAGATCACCGGTCAGTATTTTTTATATTATTGACAAACGAATTCCCTATGTTCATTTTTTTTCCTCGTATACCCCCCTGGGGTGTTCTACGCCGCTACGAATAAAATATAGTTTATTTAAATTTTTTTATAAAAAAAAAAACATTTATGATTGTGCCAGAAGCGACGATTAATTCTACATTTCTATTGTATTATTACATGGTCTACACGGTTCCTCGCACACATGATTACCTAAAATATTTCTATCTAAACCGAAATAAGATTCCCATTGTAACGTTTCTCGCGATAATTCGCTATTATCCGAAATTGTCAGGGCCCGAAATAATCCGGGTATTCGAAATTATTCGGGTCATGTACGGCTACCCGTCTGCTCGGATCAGTTCGGATATCCGGATAATTCGGATATAAGTAGTTGTCCTAGTTTGCAATGACCTTTCTGTCATGGACATGGAGAAACTGCGGAAAGCCTATGCCGATACAGCCGGTCGTAGGTTCGATTTCCGGCGCCGGAGATTCGGAGCGTTTCACCGAGAATGTAACATGGACAACAGCTGTATATATCTGACACTGGGCACTTAGAATTACTACGCGCGAGTGGCCGATTTATATATCTGGAGCTTCGTCGCGTTCATATTTTTATTCTCCTGGGCATTTTTTGAGGGTATTTTTTCGAGTATTTTTCCAGCGTATTTTTTGAGGGTATTTTTCCGAGTATTTTTCAGGGGTTTTTTTAAAGGTATTTTTCCGGGGTATTTTTCGGGGTATTTTTTCGAGTAATTTCTCCGAGTATTTTTCCGTCTATTTTTCCGAGTATTTTTCCGCGTAATTTTCCGAGTATTTTTCCGAGTATTTGTTCTGGGTTATTTTTTCCGGGATCCGCCAATACAGCGGGTCTCAGGTTCGATTCTCGGCGTCGGAGATTCGTCACGCTTCACCAAGAATGTAAACATGGACAACAGCTATATATATCCGACGCTAGCACTTAGAATTACTACGCGCGAATGGCCGATGTATATATCTGGAGCTTCGTCCCGTCCATATTTTTATTCTCACCGAAACTGTGTGAACCGGAAATTGAACCGTCGATCTCCCATTGCTTGTGTCTAGAGGCGAGCACGCTAACCACCGATGGTTCGATCACCGTTCGGTACAATTATCGTGGAAAAATCGATGAGCAATGGTGTAAAAAAAAAAATTGTGTTTTTAATGTACAGAAATGGAAGTTTTTAAAATTCAAAAACTCATACATTAAATTTAATGTACAGTTGTGATTCATAATTAATATACTCAATAATAATTAATATTTCATGGAGATTAAGCGTAATTATTAAAAAATTAAGTACCGCCTATATTTTCAATAAATTGAACGTGAATTTTTCATCACAATTGTACACGAAATTTAATATACAAGTTTATCCATAAAAAATGTCCGCTACATTACAGCTACATTAAATTCCATGCGATTTTTTCTTACAGTGCATACTAATTTTTTTACCGTGAACGTGACACAGAGATCCATGATTTTTATTTGTATAATTCATCTAAAAAAAAAAAAAAAAAAAAACTCAAACCAAAAACGTTAAATTTACAGGCGAGGGCCGAAAGAGAAACCAGATCTCTGTGGGATCGTCGAGCGAGGTTCAACTGCCAGGAAAGGTCTCGGACTCCGACATCCGTTCGCTGAATGCGTCGATCACAGCGCCGAGCGGTCTGGAGGAGCCGTGTTTCCTCAAGAAAATGCCGAACGGCAATATGTGCGTCTCCTTCACGCCCCGGGAGTCGGGCGAGCACATCGTCGCCGTGAAGAAGATGGGAAAGCACATAGTGAATTCGCCATTCAAGATCGACGTCAAGGACCGGGAGGTCGGTGACGCGAAGAAGGTGACCGTGACCGGAAACGCCCTGAAGGAGGGCAAGACCCACGTGGAGAACACATTTTCCATCGACACGAGAAACGCCGGATTCGGCGGTCTCTCGCTCTCGATGGAGGGGCCGAGCAAGGCGGAGATTCAGTGCAAGGACAACGCCGACGGCACGCTCAACATCTCGTACAAGCCCACCGAGCCGGGTTACTACATAATGAACCTCAAGTTCGCCGATCATCACGTCGAGGGTTCGCCGTTCGCCGTCAAGGTCTCCGGCGAGGGAAGCAATCGTCAGCGCGAGAAGATACAGCGACGTCGCGAGGCGGTGCCGGTGACCGAGGTCGGCAGCCAGTGCAAGCTCACCTTCAAGATGCCCGGCATAACGTCCTTCGACCTCGCGGCGACGGTTACATCGCCGGGCGGCGTCACCGAGGACGCCGAGATAAAGGAGGTCGAGGACGGCCTCTACGCTGTCGCCTTCGTGCCGAAGGAGCTCGGCGTTCACACCGTCTCGGTCCGTTACAAGGAGATGCACATCCCCGGCTCGCCCTTCCAGTTCACCGTCGGTCCGCTGAGGGACGGCGGCGCTCACAGGGTGCACGCCGGCGGTCCCGGCCTCGAGAGGGGCGAGCAGGGCGAACCCTGCGAATTCAACATCTGGACCCGTGAGGCCGGAGCCGGCACGCTCGCCGTCTCGGTCGAGGGGCCCAGCAAAGCTCAGATCGACTTCAAGGATCGCAAGGACGGCAGCTGCTACGTCAGCTACAGCGTGGCCGAGCCTGGTAAGTCGCGGAGGGAAGAAAACGGAGAAAAAAAAAAACGTCGACCCACGCACTCGCGGTCCCGAGCGATAACGCAATAACGTTCGATATTCGCGGCGGAGTCGCGCTTCTCCTCTCTAATGGTACCGAAATATCTGCGGTCTATATTCGTTGATGAGGATTCATATTTTGGCGGAGAGTTGTTGCTCGCCTCGCTTGCTCACCACCCCGGTGGGCTCGTCGAACGCGTTAACGCGAATATCGCGAACCTCGCGTCGGAGCGTTATATTCCGGTTATATTCGGCTCTCACGTGGAAGTTACTCTCGTCAGGACTCGAGCGTGAAGAGAGCGCGGATAGCGCCGAGAACGTTGGAGGGAAAACGATCGAGAATCGGGCGTCGCGGAGAAGTGGCAACCGCGACGATCGTGCAGAGAGAGAGAGAGAGCTTTCGAGGAGGCTCGGGAGGGAAAAACGCGAGGCTTAGCACAGGGAAGCGGCAGTGGCGCGCGGCTGATCTCCGGTTCCGCACTCGTATTCGATTCGATCTCGACGATCACTTCCATTTCTTGTCTGTTCTGCTCGTTCGCCCTCGGGATCGACTCGACGGCAAAAGCTTTTTTTTTTACTCGATCAACGATCGGTTGTCCCACGAGAACCGCTGCCGTCGCCCTCGCGCGAGCGCGAGATGGGCACCTTTACCGCTTGCAAGAACATCGTGCTCCAGGCCTCCGACGGTCCGCAACTGCCGGAGGACGATGGTCAGTCTATAGCAAGGACGAAAATCCCGAATTCCATAACATCGGTCTATAACATTCGCGTTACCCTGATGTCCACCGGGAATGAAATTCATTGTTTATCTATTGTTTATATTCATGGAAAACGGAGAAAAACAAATCGCGAGTTCGATGACATCAGACAATAACATCGACGTTTCCCGGATATCCAACGAGAATGAAATTCATTATTTATCTATCTCGGTGGGAAAAAAAAAGAGAAATAGCAAGTTACATGGGACAATAACATGCGCGCTGCTCCGATATCCGACGGGAATGCAATTTATAATTTATCTATCTCGATAAAAAAAAAAAATCGTGAGTTCGACGACATCGGACAATAACATCCACGCTGCCCTGGTATTCAACAGGAATGAAATTTAATACTTATCCGTCTTGACGAAAAAAATATAGAAAAAAACCGCATATAATTATAAAAAATTCTAAAATTATAAAAAATAATGCATATAATTATAATTTTTTGTTTCTATCAATTGCAGGTGACTACAGAGTGGGAATAAAATTCAACGACCAGCACATTCCCGACTCGCCGCACAAGGTGTACATCTCACCGGCGATGGGAGACGCTCACAAGCTCGAGGTCGCACAGTTCCCCGACAGCGGCGTCCAGCCTGACAAACCGGCGACTTTCCTCGTTCGCAAGAACGGTGCCAAGGGCGAGCTCGACGCTAAGGTACTGCACGCCAACGACAATAGCATCGTTCCGTATGCGTGTGTGTGTGCCTGTGTGCTCGAGCTTTATTACGTCTATCCGAGGCACGTTCGACGAGACGATCGGTCGACGTATCGGCCGATCCAGAAGCTCGGCGGAATCTCGGCTCTTCCGCGAGAGACGATCCATCCGGCTATCCTCGCCTCGCCGAGTTACGGACGATGATTCACGATCGTGAGACAGTTTGGGGAAAATGGTTGCGCAAACGAAACGCCAGGAATAACGGGCTTTTGCGAAATAACTATATGCCCGCTTTGGAGCCGTCAGCGTGGGCAGTCGGGCACGCTTTCATCGCAACCGTAAACTCACACACGGACCCAAGGTCCCGAAATTTTATTGCTACAGCTGTGCACCCGTTGACACAGTCGTGTATTTTCGACGACGAACGGATTACTTCCGGATTTTACTGACATAATAATAATCGGAGCTCGGCAGTACTTGAAGTACCGGGTGCTTGTTTGGTACTTCAAGCATCTACTCGAAGTACACAAGTACTTTTTTAGTACTTGAATTACGCAAGTAATTTTTTTAGTACTTGAAGTACACGAGTACTTTTTTTAGTACTCGAAGCACTTTTTATCATCAATATATTTCAATATATGATTATCCTATTAATTATATGACAGTAAACACATCGCCAAGATCAGCCGTAAAACTCAAAACACAACATAACGGCAATCATAATATGTTTATGTTTATGTTTATGTTTATAATATGCTTTTTTGTCTGACTGAGAGTCATGATTTTAGAATTGTGTGTGTGTTGTTTCTTTGATTTAAGCCTAGATAAGGATTAACGTTACAAATCTAATTGCGAAAGGTACTTGGAAAAAATATTTGAGAAATACTTCAAGTACAGAAAGTACTTTTTGCTTCGAGTACTTGTGACACTTCGTACTTTGCACTTGAAATATTTTTTAATACTTGGCCCAACTCTGATAATAATAACAACAATAATAATAGTGTAATTGATCAAATTTTTGTTTGTTGTTCGCAGATCGTATCCCCGAGCGGCATCGAGGACGATTGTTTCATCCAGTCGATCGACGCCGAGGAGTACTCGGTGAGATTCATGGCACGCGAAAACGGTATCCACAACATCCACATAAAGTTCAACGGTGTACACATAAACGGCAGTCCGTACCGCGTAAAGGTCGGCAAAGTCGATGCCGACCCGGCCGCTCTTCACGCGTACGGCAACGGATTGAAGGAGATAAAAACTGGCCAGAAGACCGATTTCATAATCGACACGTGCAACGCCGGTGCCGGCGCTCTGGCGGTCACCGTCGACGGTCCGAGCAAAGTCGCGATGGACTGCACCGAAGTCGACGACGGCTACAAGGTCAGGTACACACCCCTCGTACCCGGCGACTACTACATCAGTATCAAATACAACGGATACCACATCGTCGGCTCTCCCTACAAGGTTCCATGCACAGGTAAGATTTTCTTGTGGTTTTTTTTTTTTTTTTTTTATTTATGCCTTTCGTCGCTCGTCGATATTTATTGTCGCTAATCGTGGAGCGATTTTGTGCGTCAATACAATGTTGATTGTTTATTCCAGGTGCCGACCTCGCGGAGAGAGGAGCCCAGGAATCGAGCTCCATCGTCGTCGAGACAGTGCAGAAGATTTCCAAGGCGAAGCAGGTCGGTCCTGTTCTGCCGCTTTTCAAGTCCGACGCAAGCAAAGTATCGAGCAAGGGCATGGGATTGAAGAAAGCTTACATGGGAAAGCAGAATCAGTTCACCGTCAACGCTACCGATGCAGGTCAGTGCAGAATTTTTTATTTATTGAAGAAATTTTATTTAAAATTAAATTTTTGTTAAAATTTTTTTTCTAAAATTCTAAAATAAAAAAATTCTGAATAAATGTTTAGCATTTTTTGACGTTCTTGTTCGATTTTTAAAAACCGCGAGCGGGATTGGCTGTCGATACGGAAAGAGTTCTACGTGCCGACGGCCGGTGTGCTGACTCGAGAAAAATAAAATAAAAAATACATTTAAAAAATACGTTTTTCCGCCGGTATCACGAGGTATGTTCCTATTAAAGTAAAACTTCTTTCGGCAGGTAACAATATAATCTACGTGGGAGTTTACGGACCCAAGGGACCATGCGAGGAGGTTTACGTGAAGCACGCCGGCCGCAACAACTACAACGTGAGCTACTTGGTGCGCGAGAGGGGCGAGTACATTGTCATTGTCAAGTGGGGAGACGATCATATTCCCGGATCACCTTACAAAGTCGAGGTCTAATATACACACGAGGAATGCGTCGAATTGACCCTCGAAAAAAAGCACAAAAAAAAAGATTTACGACGAATTCTCGAGTCCTTTTTAGACATCCTTTCTCTCAATTGTCTTTTACTGTCCCTCTAATGTTCCTTGAGGAGGAATATCAATGACATTATTACTATAATTATTTTTTTTTTTTTTTCTCTTTTTTTTTCTGAAGCTTGAGAATGTTAGGCCCGTCCACTGTATGCTGTGTAAGTTCGGGTCTCCGGAGCGTATGGAGAGAGTTTTTTCGCTCTCGTCAATCGACGATCCTCGCAGAGAGACCCAATCGAACATCACCCTGAAGATATCTGCACGAGACTAAATTTCGTCGAGTTGTAACCGACGGTGTTTTGCATCGCATAAACTTCGCATCGGGAAAGTTTACTTGGGGAACAAAATTTCACGAGTGAACAATTTAGTTTTCTTTCCCCTAGAGCAGGGATGAAATTTGATGTCGCGCAGATATCTTCAGGGTCATAATCAAACAACACCGATGTGCCTTCGATTTAAAAAATATTTAATCGACGACATTATTTCGAACGCACGAATAGCTCTGCGCAGCGCGTCTGTCTGATGTCTTTGGTATGTATAAAAAAGAAAAAAAGAAAAGATTTGTCACGCCATACGAGATGATCGCGTACCGCGCGTTCACCTACATTATTTTATCGACTATCAATTATAATAGCGCATATAGATGAAAATATATTACATACATATATAATAAATACAGTATGTTATAAATTAGCCTAGAAAATAAAGCATAATATATTTATTAATCATTACGACGTCTTTTTTGTAGAGCCGAAAAGAAGAAGAGCCCCCGTAGAGCCTCGACCCGGACAGAGATTCCTCGAGAATGTAACTTTGTTTGTTCGACGATCATCGAACGGACGATCGGGTTTCGTCGTCCGATCCGTAAAACGCTCGAAACGAAGTCGCTCTCGAGAAACCATCGTCGCGAAAATTCCCTCGGTTATTTTCCCTCTCGACTCGGTTGCTATACTGTAAAAAAAAGTATCGTATGAAATTTAATGTACCGACCTGGAAGTTTTCATGCAAAAACTGGTATATTTAATTTCATGGACAATTGTGATGAAAAATAATGTTCGGTGTATTGAAAACATGGGAAATACTTTGTTTTTAACAATTTACTCGAATTTCCCTATAAAAGTACTTCAATTTTTATAATTTACTTTAATTTCAATGAAAAATTATATTAATTTTTCATCACAAGTGTACATTAAATTGAGTACCAGTTTTTACATACACATTTCCAGCCCGGTACATTAAATTTACAATTTTTTTTTACCATAACCGTACCTATTTTTTTTCTACATCAGTTTTCCTACAATTTCGCCCGAAGAGTCCGAAAACCGTATGAAATTTAATGTACCGGACTGGAAGTTTTTGTCCAAAAACTGATTTTACGTACAATGCCGATGAAGAGTTAATGTTCAGTGTATTCAAAACATTGGGAATACTTTATTTATAATAAAGTATTAATAATAATTTACTTTAATTTCAATGAAGAAAAATATTAACATTTCATCACAATCGTACATTAAATTGTACATTTATAATTTTTTTACAGTATCGAAGAAAAAAGCCCCGTAGAGAGAGAGAGATTCCTCGAGTGTATAACTTTGTCTGCTTGACGATCATCGAACGGCCGACCGAGTTTCGTCGTCCGGTCCCCAATACGCTCGTCGCTCGTTGCACTATTTTAAAAATTGTAATTTTAATGGACAATTGTGATGAAAAATGAATGTACTCTTTCATTGAAATTTAAGTACTTTACCGAAATTAAAGTAAATTATTAAAAATAAAGTATTCGCAATGCTTTTAATACACTGAACGTTACTTTTTCGTCAGAATTGTACACGAAACTTAATGTACCAGTTTTTCCATAAAAACTTCCATTCCTTACATTAAATTAACAACGGTTCTTTCACATTGTGGAAGAAGCGTCTCTGACCCGCCACGTCGACCCGCACAGTCGACGAGCCGGGATGTCTGTTTGACGATCATCAAACGGAAGAGCGGATTTCGTCGCTCAATCCGTAACACGCTCGTCGCTCGAAACATAGTTGCTCTCCAGCAACTATGACCGAGAAAACGCCCTCGACCCTCTTCTCTCTTCACCCGGTCGCTGTCTACATCCCTCGCCTGTTTTTTTTTTTTTTTTTTTTTTCTCCTACATCAGCTTTCCTACAATTTCGCCCGAAGAGTCCGGAGAGTCGCGTCTCTCCACGAGCCCATCTATCTTCTCCGTCAGATAGATGAAGAGCCCCGCAGAATCTCCGAGACCCGTCGACCCGGACGGAGAGACAGCGATATTTATTCCGTGCTCTGGAAAAGAAGTTCCCGAAGAGCGCCGTTCCTGAACTCATACAACCATTAATACAAATTATAATAACATCATATAAACAACCCTAAAATTATAGAATGAAAAAAAAAAGATAATAATCATAAGCGCAAAAATGCATGATATAAGAAAAGTGAAAAAAATAAAATAAACGAAAAGTACCCAGAAATAAACTACTCAAAAGCCCTCCCCGCAAAGACTATGCAACCATGAAGACAAATTATAATAAAATAATAATGATATAATATAGGAAAATAACAGTAACAATAATACAATAACATAACATATATAATCATACATTTTTTTTCATTTTTTTTATTCCGTATATACGGGCAGGGCCGATTTACAGGGCGATAGATAACCTATCGTTCAAGCATACAATACAATTGCGAGATTCGTATAATACGCATTTGCACATAGTTTCGAGAGATAAATAATAAGTTACAAACGTGAACAATTGCAAATAATCGAAGTTAATGTTGCGATATAATGAAAACACTAGAAAATAAATACAAGACTAACAGATTGTAGCATCAAGTGTGGGCAAAAGCGAATCGTAGTCGCATACAAAAAGCAAATCGAATCTGTGACAAATCTTGGAATTTTTCTGGAACTTAAGCGAGAGTAGTTATTCAAAACAACAGGTAGACAATAGTTAATTAGGCAATATAAAAAATTATAGCATGAAATAAGGAAAAGAATCATAAGCGAAAGTGCATGATAAAAGAAAAGAAAACAAAAAAATAAACGAAAAGTACCCAAAAATAAACTATTCAAAAACCGTCCCCGCAAGAGACCATACAACCACGAATACAAATTATAATAAAATAATAGTATTATAATATCATAATAATATAATATAAACAAACATAAAATTATAAAAGGAAAAAAAAAGAACCGTAAGCGCAAATACATGATAAAAGAAAAGCAAAAAGATAAACGAAAAGTACCCAAAAATAAACTATTCAAAAACCGTTCCCGCAAGAGATTATACAACCATTAATATACATTATAACATAATAATTGTATACAATATAGTAAAATAATGATATAATAATATAATATAAACTTTAAATTATGTAACGAAAATGAAAAGAAAATAACCATAAGCTCATACGCATGATACAAAAAAAAAGCAAAAAGTCTCCGAAAATAAACTACTCAAAACCGTCTCCACAGACAGACAGAGAGAGAGGGAGGTTCCTCGATAGTGCAACTTCGTCGGCTCGCCGCTCATCTCACGGACGACCGGGTTTCCCCGTCCACTCCTTAAAGCGCTCATCGCTCGAAAAACATACTTCACCAAGCAACTATCTCCGCGAAAACGCCCTCGGATTCTCCCCCTCCACCCCCACCCCGCCCTCCCCCTACCTGCAGAACACCGCTCTATTTTCTCCGATATATACATTTTTCTCCTATATCAGTTTTTCCAACAATTTCGCCCGAGGTCTCCGAAGAGAGTCCCGACTCTCCACCTCCGTCTCCACCTCCTCCCATTCGTCTGCGCAGCGACCTATCCGGCGCAAGCTGAACCAAAACAAAAAAAAAACAAAAAAAAAAAACCATGCACAGAGAGCCCTTCCCCCTCCCCCAGGCCGCTTGCGCGTCGAGCAAAGTCCTCGTCGGCGCAACACCTGTTCGCCGGCGAGACCGACGGAGGGCCGGCACTTCGTTCTCGGCGAGCCGCGCCTCCGCGCTTCTCCGAGGCGCCTCTCGGCGGTTCCGCGCAAACACCCACGTACGATGCCTCGAGCTCCGTCGTCGCTTGCAGGGAAAGGGGGGGGGGGAGACCTCAGGAGTCCTCGCGGTTTGGATAGGACGGTGGGCGTAGCCGTCGCTGGCTCCGCCGTGGAGGAGAGAGAAACTCGCCGACCAGGAACGGTGGCGTGCTGCGCAGCCGACGGTGTCCCCCCCCCCCCTCCCCCCCTCCCTCCGCCCCTCCAGCTCCGGGTGGAGACTCCCGCCAGAAGACGCGAGGAGCGCACGCTCTCTCCTCTCCCTCCGTCGTCGCCGGTGGAAATCTCTCCAGGGAAGAGTTACGTATATAGGAGAGACGAGGCCGGCGACCCCTTCAGAAGCGCGCTTCTCGCGCTGCGGAGAGGTCGGCTCGGGGACGTCGAATATTCCGCCCCTTCCCGCCGCTCCCCGCCCCTCCGAGGACGCTCCGGCGTCATCGATCCTTCCCGGGAGTCCCTCCAGGTCTCGCGACGACGGGGACGATGAAGACGTCGGCCGCAAAAGGAATTAAGCCTGTCAGCGGCGTCTCGAGATTACGGAGGCGGAAAGACCTGGCTTGACTCTGTACATAAGTCTCAGATGCGTATGTATGTATGTAGTGATTTATTCGTACGGTAGGGCCAGAAGTCCTCTAGGCACATACACTAAGAAATTAAACAAGAATAACCGTGGACCCCGACGGTTATTCTTGTTTAATTTCTTAGTTTATTTTTTTTATTTTCTTTATGTCCTAATATTTTTGTATACCAATACAAAAATATCAGGACATAAAGAAAATTAAAAAAAAAAGAATATAAAATACAAAGAAACGGGAAATGAATATTAAGAGAATAAGAATAGAATACAACAATAATAACGATGATAACCATCGTATCGTATGGCACGATGATGCATCATGTCTCGGATGCGTATGTATGTATTTAGATATGTAGTGATTTATTCGTACGGTAGGGCCAGAGGTCCTCTAGGCACATACACTAAGAAATTAAACAAGAATAACCGTGGTGGTGTACAAAAATATCAGGACATAAAGAAAATAAAAAAATAAAGAATATAAAATACAAAGAAACCGGAAATGAATAATAAGAGAATAAGAATAGAATACAACAATAATAACGATGATAACCATCGTATCGTACGGCACGATTATACATCATGTACATTAGTCTTGGATGCGTATGTATGTATTTATGTATGTAGTGACTTATTCGTACGGTAGGGCCAGAGGTCCTTAGAACATACCCTAAGAAATTAAACAAGAATAATAGTGGTGGTATACAAAAATATCAGGACATAAAGAAAATAAAAAAATAAAGAATATAAAATACAAAGAAACCGGAAATGAATAATAAGAGAACAAGAATAGAATACAACAATAATAACGATGATAACCATCGTATCGTACGGCACGATTATACATCATGTACATTAGTCTTGGATGCGTATGGATGTATTTATGTATGTAGTGATTTATTCGTACGGTAGGGCCAGAGGTCCTTAGAATATACACTAAGAAATTAAACAAGGATAACCGTGGTGGTATAAAAAAATATCAGGACCTAAAGAAAATGAAAAAATAAAGAATATAAAATACAAAGAAACCGGAAATGAATAATAGGAGAATAAGAATAGAATATAACAATAATAACGATGATAACCATCGCATCGTACGGCACGATGATGCATCATGTACATTAGTCTTGGATGCGTATGTATGTATTTATGTATGTAGTGACTTATTCGTACGGTAGGGCCAGAGGTCCTTAGAACATAAACTAAGAAATTAAACAAGAATAATAGTGGTGGTATAAAAAAATATCAGGACCTAAAGAAAATAAAGAATATAAAATATAAAGAAACCGAAAAAGAACAAGAATAAGAATAGAACATAACAATAATAATAACGATGATGTCTATCGTATCGTCCGATACGATGATACATCATGCATAAGTCTGTTGGATGCGTATGTATGTATGTATGTACTGATTTATTCGTACGGTAGGACCAGCGGGCCTCCAGGCACATACACTAAGAAATCAAACAAGAATAACAGCGGTAGTATTAAAAAAATATCAAGACATAAAGAAATTGAAAAAAAGAATATAAAATACAAAGAAACCGAAAAAGAACAATAAGACAATAAGAATCGAATATAACAATAATAATGACGATGATAACCATCGTATCGTACGATGGTATGTGTAGGTGTGGATAGTATAGCGGAGAGCATAGAAGACGGAAGTGTGAAGGAGAAATATAGGGAGTCGTGGGAACGGCGCAAAAGCCCGGAGGAAAGCGGGAGGCGGAGCTTCCTTCGACCCCTCCACTTCCGGTTTCAACGGGTGTTTTTTTTTATTTATTTTTTTATGGGTTTTATAACGCCCCCTCCTCCCCTTGGTCGCGTTGACCCCGGCGTGACCTCCAGAATGTCTCTCCCACCTCGGACGAGTCGGAGGTCTCGCTGTGCGATATTCCACCTCGAGGAAGAAGGCGTGTATGTGCTCCACCTCGAGCAATTGCTCGGGCGTTCGCCAGGAGAGAGACCGGGGAGAGGACCGGAAGCGCGCTGTACGTAAATAGAAGAGGGGAGGGGGAAAGGTCGTTAGCCCATTATACCGTCGGCAACGGAAATCGTTCTCGGGGTTGTGCGTCATATAGCTTTAAACTGGCTGAAATTTCCATGGGAAATTCTGATCGATTCCGGAGCTTGAAATTGTGAGGATGCTGCGCGCTACGGAACAGTATAAAAAAATAGTTTCGTCAAATCGGAATAACGATTGACGCAAAAATAACTTTGTTAAATAAGTGTCAAAGTCGTTTGCCCAAGTTTGATTATACAAATCTGTCCTTTTGTTTGAGGTGTCTTTAACAATTTTACTTTGTAGCTTCGTTTGTAAAACTTGGAGCCGGTTGGTGCGATTGGAAAATTAACAAATAAAAGATTGGGGAGGTTTGTGGACAATAAGTTGTCGTAAAAGGTACAAACTTTTTTTTACCGTCTAGCACTTATCGTTTAAACTTCTCCCTGGGTATCCAATGAGGAAAATGCATAGACCAAGACTCTGCCTATACTGTCTTATCTCTTGGATGGCCTTAAATTCGCCAGAATCTCCACCAGACATTGTGATCGGTTCCGAAGCTTAAAATTGTGAAGATTCTGACCGCTACTCTGTAGCGGTTCTGCAAAGACTCTGACCACTCACCGTTAAAACTTTCTTCCAATTAAGGAAATGCATGCGCTGTGAAAATAAATTATAAATTTAATGTACTGGAACTTGAAATTTGTTCGCATTACTTGCATTAAATGAATATTAATATACTTTTTTTTAATCAATATACCAAATAATAAAATAACAAATATTTTGCATGAAATTTACAAAAAATTTTATTGAAAATACAAATTCTACTGTAAAATTGCAACGGACATGGGTTTGAAATGTCAGAAACTGTTTACGTCAAAATACCGTTAACCAATGTTGAAACAAAATTTTGTTTACAGTTCAGACCAAGCCTCTATGCTGTCTCATCTGTTACGTGCCCTTAGGTTCGCTAAAATTGCCATGAGAAATTCCGATCGATTGCAGATCTTAAAATTGTAACGACGCTGACCGCTACAGCAGCACTCACTACCTAAACTTTTTTCCTGGTTATCCAGGAGGTCTGCAGGAGAATCAAAATTTTACAAAAAATTTTATTGAAAAT
Organism: Exephanes ischioxanthus; assembly: GCA_958510785.1. NCBI lineage: Eukaryota > Metazoa > Arthropoda > Insecta > Hymenoptera > Ichneumonidae > Exephanes > Exephanes ischioxanthus. The sequence continues at coordinate 16,165,866 of OY294018.1, read as the reverse complement.
ACAAATTCTACTGTAAAATTGCAACGGACATGTGTTTGAAATGTCAGAAACTGTTTACGTCAAAATACCGTTAACCAATGTTCAAACTAAATTTTGTTTACAGTTCAGGCCAAGCCTCTGTCTATGCTGTCTCACACTGATAAAAAAGTTCAGTTGAATCAACTAAGATTCGGGCAGGGACGTTCAAATAAATATTTAGTTGGTCGAACAAAATATTTGAATGACTCAAAAATATTTTTGTGCAATCACCCAAAAGATTGTTGAACTAACCAATTTTTTAGCTATACCAACAAAATATTCAGTTGAACGTCCCTGCCCGAATTTTAGTTGATTGAACCGTATTTTTTTATCAGTGCATCTGTTACATGGCCTTAGGTTCGCTAAAATTGCCATGAGAAATTCCGATCGATTGCAGATCTTAAAATTGTAACGACGCTGACCGCTACAGCAGCACTCGCTCCTTAAACTTTTTTCCTGGTTATCCAGGAGGTCTGCAGGAGAATCATACTTTCGTTGTGCACACACATCGGTGGGAACGTGGTGCATGCAACTGTGTGCACAGAGAAGGCATCCGTGTAAAAGCGCTTCGAGGGGGGCACCGAGACGACCCGAGTGCATCGGGAACCGTAGCCGCGCCCAACGACGCCATTTTGTACCGAGTTTCTTGCAGACTCTCTCGGCCATTCGCTGTGCGGAACGGGGTAAAAAGCCCCTTCCCCGACGACCACTTCCGGCCCCGACCGGGCTCTCGACTACGTAATTATGATTCGCGAACGTTCGTGTTGTCAACGACGCGCTGACAAAACTCGGCCCCATGAAATGTCGCGCGTTCTAACGACCACCGGAAATGAAACTCGGCCATTCATTTCGCTGCGCTCTGTTCCGCCTCGCCTTCCGGATCAGCCTCGTTTTTCAAATCCCTGCGGCGACAAATCTCGCTCGTTCTTGTCCGAGCCGCCCCGCATCGGCCGCTCGACGAGCTTCCTCGAGACTCGGCCTGAAAAAAGGGGCGAAGGGTGCAAATGAAAAGACCTCGACTCAGGTTATACACACTCGATGAATCGGTTTTTTTTTTTTTTTTTTTTTTTCCTTTTATTTCGAATACATAACATTCTTCGGAATATCTTTAAAGCCGCATTGGGCAGTCGTGACGTATTTACACACAGATCTTGATTTTATTTTCGTCGATTAAATCTCACACGGTTTACCCCCGACGAGACTGCATTTTTACTTTATCTTTTAATTCTTTAAAATTTTAATCGGTAAAATGCACCTTTTTTTTTCTTTTTTCTTTTTTTTTCTTAAGTTTCTTTGCTAACGGGGTGGAACACATTGCTGCACGCTCTCCATTTCGTGCCTATCCTATGAAGGTTCTTTAAAGTCTTTTTTTTTTTACTTGTTTTTGTTTTCCGAGTGGCAAGGGACGTCGAGGGATTTATTTTCTTGGGGTCGATGGATGGGGATTGGCCAGAGTCCGACGATAATCGTATTAATGCGTCGGAGGCTCTCGCGGGCCAGATTTTTTTTTTTTTTGTATACTTTCTATGAGTTAATTTACTAAACGCTAAATACGATTTTTAACGGGTATGTCGGAGTCGTTAATTTACGTATGTCAATATACAAATGTACAAGAGGGGCGGAGCGATGGCGTCTGCGGATCGGCGAACGGCCTCGTGCAACTCGCCTCGAGTTTTTCGAGCGTGGTCGTTCGGTCGTCGTCCGTCCATGGCTCGCAGGACACCTTCACACCGCGACATGTAGCTCACATGTAGATCCTTCGCAGATCCGACGGTGACGTTATCATGTTGCACTGCGGACAGAGCTTTTTCGCCCCCTAAAAAAAAATAATGATAAAAATAAAAATAACAAACCGAGCGTTCGAGCCAAATGGACAAAAATTTGGTATACCAGAAATCGCACGTCGGTTTCATTTTTCATTCTTTTTTTTTTTTTTATCTCAAACTCACCAGTGTGTGAAGCCAGCATTGCTCGCAGTGTACGTGCCAGCAGCATACGGAAGTCACTGGTTTCTTGTATTGCTCCTGGATAAAACGGGACAAAGAACGAGATACATGAAATATTATTTGCAGCGACGTACCCGAGACGATTATTGCGTAATCGTAAATTTATTGGTCTCTTCGATGCGCAAGAATATTTTTTAATTCGCTTCCCTATAGAGAGAGCTGTGTTTTAGTAACAAATTTTTGTTTTTTTTTGAGATTTCGATGTTGGAGTACTTAAAATCGTGTAAAACGTCGAGAAATGCGATTTTGAGATATTTATGCCGAAGTATTTAAAATCGTGTAAAACGTAGAGAAATGCGATATTGGGATTTTGATGTCGGAGTACTTAAAACAGTTTTTGAAAAGTCAAAAAAATGAGGTTTTGAGATTTTTTTTTTGCAGTAGTACTTAAAATCGTGTAAAACGTCGAGAAATACGCTTTTGAGATATTTATGCCGAAGTACTTAAAATCGTGTAAAACGTCGAGAAATGTGATATTGAGACTTTAATATCGGAGTACTTAAAATCGGGTAAAACGTCGAGAAATGCGGTTTTTAGCTGTCGTCCCGATTATGTGTCTATGTATCGTTTTAAAAGGCTGTAGTTTGGAAACGGTTTGAGATTGCTGGTTGAAATGTGGTACTCTAGTAGAGCGGTCACTTCTCTTAATTCAGTGCAATTTTTATGAAGATTGAGAACGAATTGCAGATTTTACGGAATTTTGAATTTTTTTGAAAATGTCTGTTGTGTCTCTAACTTGCGTAAATCATGAGCTATCGTCCTAAGACTGCACACGAATATAATATTTTAAACCAAGACCTTTGGTATTAAATTTGGCGGAAATCTATCCAAGCGATCAATCTAAGAGATTTCATGGAACTCTGTAATTAGTACGTAAAGTTTGTATAAAAATCTCCAATTTAAGTAAACATGAAGAGTATTGAGCTGAAATTTAACATGGAAATGGACTAACAGTGTTCAATGTTTGGTATTAAATTTCGCGAAAATTGATCTAACCGTTAACATCTTTGAATTTGTAAAAAGTTTGTATTTTTTTTTACGCCCGACACTAGTTTCCGAATCAAACATCACGCTAACAGTCCTACAGTTTTGTAATCAGCGGCGCAGAACACCATAAAAATTGCCTCAAAACCACGAAATCCGCAAATTTCAGCTTGCCATTTCTTACAATAAATTTTGTGTTCAATTTCGACGGTTCCAATTTTATGAGAAGTAGACATTTTTTTTATGTGTTGAAAAAAGCTGCAAAGTAATTTGCGCACAGCTTCCTCATTAATTACAAACTCGTCCATAACTTCCCCTATGAGGAAGCGAAAATCGATCAGCGAACTTTCTCATCGAGAAATTTATGCGAAAAGTTATAATAAATAACGAAGACATGTGCAAATTACTTCGGACCTTTTTTATGATTATTTATTATGGATCGACGGATCGAGCTCGGCTCACCATGCAAATGAGACACTTGTAAAGTTGTCCCCTCATCTCAGCCTCGAGTTCGCGGATGCGTCCGCGGAGTGCTTCGACGACGGGAGCGTCCGGAGTGTCCCTCCTCGTCGAGTTTATTCCGCCGTCCTCGGACTCGACGTTCCCGTGCCTCGCCGACGGCGTCGAGCTCGGCGAGGGTGGCGAATTTGCTGCTCCGGTCGTTCCCGGCTCGGGTTTGACCTCGACCTGGGCACCGTGCGGCTGGTCGGGCGGCGTGTGCGGCGTCAACGGGGCGTTCGGCGATATTACAGCTTCCCGAAGAGCCTCGCGTTCCTTCTGCTCCCTGGGCGTACCCTCGCCTCGGGGCGCTATAACGTCGGCCTCAGAGTATTGCGCCGGACCGAACTGTGCCGCGTCGTCGCCGTCCACCACGAGGTCGACGTCTTCGTCTTCCTGATTGCCACCCTGACCGCCGCCGAGTCCGCCGCCCCTGTTACTCGACGTTGCCAATCCGACGGCTGAAATAAATTCAGATTAAAAAAAAATTTAGATCCTGAGAAACCGGACTATGGGTGTGTGTAACATAATCTTTTAAAACTCAAAAGTAAAGACAAAAACGATACAACTAATTAGGAATGTAGACTGTAAAAACAATTCGTGTGAAATCTAATGTTGCGGATCGGAAGTTTTTGTGCAAAAAACTGGTACATTAAATTTCATGTACAATTGTGACGAATAATTAATGTTCGGTGTTCTAAAAACAATGGGGATACTTTATTTTTTATATTTTGGTCTAGTTTCGAGGAAAAAGTATATCATTTTTTTTCATCACAATTGTACATTCAATTTAATGTAACAGGTTTGCATACGAACTTCCAAACGACTGAAATAAATTCAGATTTTTTTTTTTTAATTTTAATTATCATCCTGACGAATCGGACTGTGAGGTGTGTGTTATATAATGTCTTACATGTCGAAAATGAAGAGAAAAAATGCTACACCTAATAATGTATAAACGCTACACCCAATAAGGTACACATCATAAGGCAAAAAAAAAATTATATGAAATTTCGGATCAGAAGTTTTTGATCAATAACCTGTATATTAAATTTCATGTACAATTGTGATGAAAAATTAATGTTCAGTGTATCAAAAACATTGGCAATACTTTATATTCAATCATCATTTATTTTATTTTTAATCAATAACTTTATTTTTAATGGGAAAATCAGATTATTTTTTCACCACAATTGTACCTTAAAATGTAATGTACCAGTTTTCGCATACAAATTTCCAATCCGGTACATCAAATTTAGAATTTTTTTCTAGGTCGTAAAAAAAAAAAAAAACTCGCGTCTGATGAATTTACTCGAATCAAATGAAATTCGACGAAATCTTGATAAATCGTTATTTTTGTTTCGCATTTCTGGAAGGCGCGCGACGATTACCGGAGAAGCCGCCGACGAGCATCGATGTCGCTCTGACTCTTCTCTGTCCTGCCCACTCGTATTCCTCGAAGCTCTCGGCGTCGCCCTCGATGTCGACCTCCTCCTCGTCGATACCGGCGGCGTTGTGCCTCGCAGGATTACCGCCGTTGTGTTTGTTCAAGCATCGTTCGACGTGCTGATTTAACTCCTCCGGCGAACCGGAAAGACGCTCGCTGCACACCGGACACGCCGGCTCGTCGGCCTTTCTTTTCCTGTTCTTCACTCGGATTCTCGCCTGTAAAATGAAAAAAAAAATTCAAAAAATGTATTACGCTAATGATTATAATTATTATTAGCGTTCGGGCACGGTACAGCTTGTTCAATTGTTCACAATGTAGCTTTATATTCGTGCTGCTTTACCGCCTAACGAACGGTCCCGGACTTACGAGCCAGACATTCCGATGCATGTGCAAACCTCTAATCATTAAAGTCATAAACCTCGTAATGGTAATCTTCGTAGTCATACGGCAAAAACGTCACTTCCGGTTTGAACATATCGGTCTGTGACCGGAAGTCTCAGTTTCAACCGGATGTGACATCTCGCAGAAGTTTTTCTTTTTTAAGTTCGTTGTGACCTCACTTCCGGTTTGGAAAAGTCATTATTCGTTCGGAAGTGACGTCATACGGAAAAACTTCCCTTCCAGTAAAAAAAAAATGGGATTTTCAAACCGGAAGTAACGTATTTCCGGTATGCCGTCACTTCTGGTAGAGGAATGACATTTTTAAACCGGAAGTAACGTATTTCCAGTATGCCGTCACTTCCGGTAGAAAAATAAAATTTTCGGTATTGCGACACTTCCGGCAGAAAAATAAGATTTTCAAACCGGAAGTAACGTATTTCCGGTATGACGTCACTTCCTATCGACAAATCAGGTTTTCAAACCGGAAGTGAAATCGCAACGAAATTCCTAAAATTTGTATGCAGACGTCACTTCCGGTTTAAAATTGCGATTTCCAACCGGAATTGACCTCACCCGGAAATTAAAAAAACATTCTCTGGAGTGCATCTCGAATGTGACCAGTGACAGAAAGGCGTGAAATAAGCAACACAGGAGCGTGAGTAAAAGAATGTGTGCGACACGTCTCAAGTGTATCTGGAATTCATCTCGAGTGTAGTCAGCGGCAACGGACTCTAAAAATCTACCTGCGGCACGTCGGTCATTGATCATCGCGTGAGACTCTGTTATGTAAAACAGAAATTTCGGCTATGTACAATTCCGTAAATTTAGTTTCTACTTTTTCATACCTGACGATTCGCCTTGATCCTCTTGTATGTCTCCCACCGTCCCTGGGGCGTTCCGTCGGCGGCCGACGGTGCATGGTGCATCGGCCCGTGCGGATGATCCGGATGATGATGTCCAGGGGGTGGACCGATCGCCGATCTCTGTCGCGGTCGGGAATTTCCGGTCGAAACCTTGTACAGCCGATCGAGCTCCTGGGCGAAGTGCTGCTCCAGCTCCTGCGGTCTCACCGTCACACTGCATACCGGACAGCACGAGGGATCCGACGGAAATTTCTTCTTACCTGTGGACAAAAAAAAAAAGAAAAAAATATATAAAACACGGATCTTCTTTAGAACCCCGAAAATCGGTACTCGTCTTACAGAGAGATCAGCTCATTTCCGATTTACTAGCCTCGCAAACAGGGTCGATATGTCCCATCCGCCCAATTGGCGCAAATTGGTCCGCCGAATAGTTCGCGGACCAATTTTATTTATTTATTTATTTATTTATTTATTTATTTATTTATTTATTTATTTATTTATTTATTTATTTATTTATCCATTTATTTATTTATTTATTTATTTATTTATTTATTTAATTAATTACGGCCAATCGCCTAATTACAGGTACGATGTTTTGTTTATATCGTTTTTATAAAGCTCTCATTTTATAATCTTTATTGTCACTGTATGAATTTCCTTTCACCAAGCTTAACTTTAAAACTGAATGTACTTAGCAATCCATGCAAGGAGCGGTTTGAAGATTCGTCAACTTTTAGCAAAGTAGAAACAGTTGATGTAAATCGGGTTAAGTCAGGTATTTTTTTTTTTTTTTCTTATCGAATGCACTCGTCTTTAGTTCTTTACACCATTTATGATGTTTTTGGAGTTTTTATGGTCTCTTTGGGGTTTTTCCTTTATCTGGGATATACTGTGCGAAATGCAACCATACTTTCCTCTTTACATCTATATGTTCATTGCAGAAGGGCTTGTCCCGTAAATGAAATAAATAAACAAATGAATAAAACATAACCCGTAAAAAAAAATGTAAATTTAATGTACCGGACTGAAAGTTTTTATGCAAAAACTTGTACATTAAATTTAATATACAATTGTGATGGAAAATAATACACTTTTTCTTTGTAATTAAAGTAAATTACTAAAGACAAAGTATTACCAATGTTTTTAATAAACTGAACATTAATTCTTCCCCACTAATTGCCCGTGAAATTTAATATCTTTTTTAATAACTTTTTGCACAAAAACTTCCAGTCCGGTGTATAATTTTTTTTTTTTTTTTTAGTGTACAGTTAAAGTCGCCTGTCAGAGTACAATGGGTCGAGGTAAGAAAAATGCGGGTAATGGGGGTCACCGACTCGGAATGGTTGGCCGGACCGGCTGCAGCCACTCAACCGAAGATATTTGTTTATTTATGTGCGCGAGAGGTCCGCAATGAGGAAAGCCTTCCTTTTCGTAGACAGTCGACACGCGTCTTATTCAACGCTCTCACCCTCCGCCCCACCGCCGTTCGAGGCCGCGCGACCTCTACCCCGCATATCCATATCTCGCTCGGGTAGACGAGCCAAACAAAATAACCGCTCATATGCTCCCGGAAGTCCCTTCGGGGTATCGCCGCTCGTGTATTTTCACAGGCCGTCGAAGAATGCCCGCTGAGCGATACATACACTCTCGGCTCGCACGGCGGGAGACACGGAACATTTGGTGCTGCGGTGCGGTGTCTCGGAATTTTTTTTTTTTTTTTTTTTTTTTTTTTTTCAAGATTGCTATTCACCGGCCAGTATTTGACGAGGGACGAAAATAATATCGGGAAGCTGCGCCTCGGAGATCCGTTGCGTCTCGGGCGTGTAATTTGGAACCGGGAAATTGGATCGACGACTCGGATGACGCGCGAAGTTTCACTCTAACGAAACTACGTAAGGTAACGGTACCGATGTTCGGACACGTCCCAATCTTCGGACACTCCTATGCAGATCTGATTTATTCCGAATTGAAGTATTGAAAATCCATTATGACACTTGTAATCGTAACTGCAAACATTATGTGATGCACAGAAAAAAAGTTACACAAGGTTTAAGCCTAAATTATTTTCTATTGTTGAATTCTGTTAAAACACCGACGATATGGTGTCCGAAGAATGGTACAAGCGTCACTACATACGCGGCCTAATAATCGGACAGTACGAAAAAGTTAGGTTGGCCAGTTTTCTACGTATCTTATCTTCATTATTGTTTCGCGTGAATATTATTGTTTTCATTTATTTAATTGATAAATCGCAAAGGAATTCTGTTAGTCAATATTAACTAAAAGTTCGCACATCAGAATTCTCGAAATCTGCGATCGTCCGAAACATTGGAACACGCAGTGTCCGAATATAGGGACGTGCCGAAAAACCGCGTCCGAAGATCGGTACATTTGGGCTCTCTTGATACTTTCTTCCGTAATTAAAAAAATATTTATCCATTTATAATTAACCGGTGACTTTTGGAAACTAGAAACTATCAGCTCGACATTGGTTTCGGTTATTTCAAGAAAAAAAATGTTCTTGATAAATTAATGACTGCTGGAATCTTAGGCTGCTCTTAACCGTCCGATCATGGGTACCTTTACCTTAATTTTTCATTAACGAAATTAAATTTACAAAAAAGCTTCCTCTATGAGGAAGCGAAATTGGGTTGATTTTCCGGATAGCATGTAAATACCTTTTATTGTATAGTTGTGTAATGGATTTGTCAAATGGGCTTAACACTAATATTAAGGTTTACTTTAAGACTGTGTACTTATTATTCTCACTGCCTATTGTAGTAATCGGGATATGTTAAGTTTGTTTGCTTTCTATTCACTGCCTGTATTGCCATCTCGGGACTTCGCAATCTTTTGTTATCTATCTGTCTGTCTATCTAATTAACAGAAAATCCATTATGCGAATGTACAAACGTTTCGACATTCTCGATATACATACATTTTTACGTATTTTAATCAGGTTTTTTCTTTCTTCTTATTATAGCCAATATTTGACGAGAGACGAAAATAATATCGGGAATATACATTTTTGCGTATATGAATGAATTTTTTTTTTAGCAAAACTAAGAAGGTCTAAACGATTGGACATTTTTCTATATATATATATATATATATATATTTGTATGTATTATAACTAGATTTTTTTGTTGTTGTAATTGTGACTATTGGGACGCGTTCCGGATTGTTCGAAGTGCGTTCCATATTTTTTGTTTTGTTTCGGTCCAACGTTTATTATTTTAAAAAATAACTTTCGGGGCAGTTGCGGGACGATTTCCGGTGTGAACAAAGTTGCCTATAATCAACTTCCGCAATCGGGCTCGGCAACGATTCGATCGTCAGAGAAACGATATTTTGTAATTTTCCTTTTCTTGTTTCGAGGAAACGACATCGATGCCGGATACAGCAGCGCTTATTTGAAGAATACCGAGAGACATTCCACGGGCGTTTAGCATATCGGCGCGAGAACGGTATTAGATACTTGTAAGGTATACACGCGAATACATTCGACTCTTTGTCCCGTAGAGGGTTCCCTCCTTTGCTTCCCGAGCGTCGGGAAGAGATTGGTCCACCCTCGACGGAGCACAGATCTCTTTTTCCTTCGCCTCCTATTTCCTTTCCTTACTTCCTTTTCCCCATTCAATTAAGTAGCCTCGCAAATTTATGTTTACCGTCGCATGCCCCCCCCCCCCCCCCCCCCCCCCCCTCTCCTCGTCCCGTCCCACCACTACAGTATTCGATATTCGTTCTCTTCTCGTCCCTTTATTGAAAGTGGAAACTCGTATGCTGCGATTGCAATATCAACGTTAAAAAAATAATAATGCAATATATATAAATATATAGATATATATTATTGTATAGATTTATAAAGTGTAAAATTAAATTGGAAATTTAATGCACTGGGACTTGAAATTTACTTACATTACTCGCATTAATTGAACATTAATGTACTTTTTCGTAAAGCAAAAATATCGGGTATTAAAATTAGAATTTATCGAAAATACTTTTGATGAAATTTACGAGAAATTTAATGGAATATAAAAAATTTGCAACGCACGTGTGTTTGAAATTTAAGAAACAGTTTACGTAAACAAAAAAAACATTGTGGACACAATGTTGCAAAAATTTAGTTTGCGACTCTCTTGTTATAGACGCAAATTTGCATAGAAATGCAAATTTGTGTCTATAACAAGACAATAAATGAAACGCCCGACGAAATAAAGGTCCAAGTAAGAGCGTATAAAATGTTGAAGTAAAAAATATACAAGCAGCGACTGTATCGCAAAATCGCAGGGAGGGGGGGGCGGGGCGGGTGGGGGGAGGCATAAGGTGCCGGAAATAAGAAGATTACACCGAGAAGTACGTCGTAGCCATTTAAAGTCCCACTGTTGAGCGTCGTAATTAATGGAAAAAGAGCGTATTGCTGCTCCAGCGTCGCGAAGGAACGGCAACGGCCGCAGCAGCCCTTTTGGGAGGTGGGGGGGGGGGGGGGGGGGGAGGGAGGGAGGTTGGTGCAACCTCATTTCTCGCGAATATCTCGAGTTCTCAACTATCGTTTCGGAGCCCCCGAGAAGAAAGAAGAAAGCGAGGGTGTGCCGGCTCGCTTTTCTCTCGGCAGAGAAAAGCCGCAGTTTTCTTTCGTTTTTTTTTTTTTTATATTTATCTCGGCAGAACCGGCTCGCGATTCGCCGGCGGACGACGAGGTCGTAAACGCTTTTTAAAAAGTATCTCGAGAGGCCCGGGGGCGGGGGCGCAGTTACCATAACCGCGCTATCATTTACACTTAGTCCCCTCGAGTCTACTGTGGTGCTCCGAGATTTTTTTCTTCTTCTTTCCTCTTTTTTTTTTTTTAGCGCACCGCATAGTGTCGCCGGCGATGAAAAGCTCGCGTTGCCCTCGATAGAGCGATTCCGTATCTTTAATTAAAAAAGAGTGTGGAGCGTGGGGTCTCCATGGAGGCTGCGGGTCGGGTACTTGGAAAGATACCTGTTCGAGTTTCATAAAAAAAAAAAAAGTACACACAGATCTTGGTGATCTAGGAGTCTGCAGGCGGAGCGGGGCAAAATGGAACCTCGGGGTAAGACGGACTAACGTTGGCAATAAATAAAGAAATAATAAGTAACAATGATAATCATAATTTATTGTTATTATCAACCCTAGAACTCATGTGTGGGGTACAAAAGTACCCCGGACGATATCCAAGCTGCACTCTTAAAGTTGAAATTGACCTTGACGGAATGCAATGGGACTATTTTTTTCCTAATAGCCTGATGTCTCCCCTGTAAAATGGCGTTTGAGATTTGAAAATCGGACGATTTAAAAAAAAAACTACAATTTTTTTCACAAAAATTGCACTTTTTGCCTATTTTTGTTACGTTTTGGCCTTTAAGGGTGATTTTGAAGCCCTAAACTTTAATAAAATCAAATTTGCCGCATATCATTCTCTCCCTTATGAAAAAAAGAAGAGATTCATGGGCGGCAAAACACACTTAATGCTCATAGGAGCCTTGTATGTTGAAGAAATGCGTGGTCCCAGTCATGAATTAGAAGGTAGAAAAAATGATACATGAGTTCCAGGGCTAATAACAATAAATAATAAATAAATAAATAAATAGTTTCATCTAAAATGGAGGCCACGGGTGAGTTTTGGGCTGATGTTTCGTTTCGCCCCGCTTTCTCCCCTACGGTCAATTAGTCGAAACAAAAAAAAAAGCTAAAGGAGCGAGGGCTTAGCGGGACTTTGAAAAATAATGAAATGAAATAACAAGTGAAGAAAACTGAGAGGCATCATCTGCTGTCCATAGTATCGTGGTCCTTTCAGCCCCTGTTCGGTGTATACCGTGGGCCATTGCGTCGCCTAATCCGGATTTAATTAAATAACCAGCACCTCTGCTCTCTGCGGCTCGGCGCCCCACCCCCCGGAACTTTGTGCTCCGAAAGGGGGTGCTGCGTGCCATTTTCGTTCGAAACTGCGCCGAGAAATGAGAAAAGGGTTGCTCCGCTTTTAACTGCGCCTAACCGAACACTGGATCTCGAATTAACCGCAACTGTTGTCACGCCGAAATATCCCTACAGTAGGGTAATTCAGGATGATGTGGCGACGCTTCTTTTTTATTATTATTTAAACGGAAATCGAGTGCTTTGGAAAAAAAAACATATTCGTATTCCTATTCGTATTCGTATTCGTATTCCTATTCGTATTCCTATTCGTATTCCTATTCGTATTCCTATTCGTATTCCTATTCGTATTCCTATTCGTATTCCTATTCGTATTCCTATTCGTATTCCTATTCGTATTCCTATTCGTATTCCTATTCGTATTCCTATTCGTATTCCTATTCGTATTCCTATTCGTATTCCTATTCGTATTCCTATTCGTATTCCTATTCGTATTCCTATTCGTATTCCTATTCGTATTCCTATTCGTATTCCTATTCGTATTCCTATTCGTATTCCTATTCGTATTCCTATTCGTATTCCTATTCGTATTCCTATTCGTATTCCTATTCGTATTCCTATTCGTATTCCTATTCGTATTCCTATTCGTATTCCTATTCGTATTCCTATTCGTATTCCTATTCGTATTCCTATTCGTATTCCTATTCGTATTCCTATTCGTATTCCTATTCGTATTCCTATTCGTATTCCTATTCGTATTCCTATTCGTATTCCTATTCGTATTCCTATTCGTATTCCTATTCGTATTCCTATTCGTATTCCTATTCGTATTCCTATTCGTATTCCTATTCGTATTCCTATTCGTATTCCTATTCGTATTCCTATTCGTATTCCTATTCGTATTCCTATTTTTATTTATTTATTGTTTTTTTACTGTTTTTTTGTTGCCGGAGTATTCCGGATGATATTCGCGGTCAAGAAACTTTAAGTCCCCGAAAGTGGCTTGACGATTGGTTCGTCTTGCACAAAGATGCAACAATTGGCCATAACACCCTTAATTACTCTATCCCGGGCACCGCCCGACAATTGGTCGCGAGAAACGCTGGTATAAACGTTTGAGGGCTTCTTTAAAAAAACGTACATTCTCTATCGTCCGAACGATAAGAATACATGGAATGGTATCCACTCTATCCGTGATTGTCGTAAACATTGTTCTGCGGGAGCCGGGAGCAGGGAAGCCAGCAGGCAGTAGGCACCCGCGCGCGGCCGTGCGAAACGAGCGTTTTATTAATAACTTAAGCCAGGGATAACAGCGTCGGTGGAGGGCTACTCTTAACAATTATCCGGGCTTGCCGGAAGAGCCGGTAATGAAATGATAACGGCTCGTTTCGACAATCCCTTCTACGCTCGCTACACTTTCACCCCACAAACTGACGATCCTAACTGAGACTCAAGAACGGCTGTCACGCGTCGTCATCCCGATTCAGTATAATAACCACCGTAAATGAGATTAGTGCCCAATGAGCAAAGAGAATCGAATTATCGTAGGAAAACAAAAATAAAAGAAAAAGGAATCGAGAAGGACGAAAAACAATTTTTTTTTAAATCGAAAGAGACGTCATAGGGGACAATGTCACTTCCGGTTTGGAAACATCTGTTTGATCGCCATTTGGAAAACTTCACTTCCGGTTTGATAATCTCATTTTTCGACCGGAGGTGACGGCGTACCGAAAATTCGTCACTTCCGGTGTGAAAGTTTGATTTTTTTACAGGAAGTGATGTCGTGGGGGAAATACGTCACTTACGGTTTGAAAATGTCATCCTTTAACCGGAAGTGTCGCCATATTGGAAATACGTCACTTCCGGTTTGAAAATTTCATTCAATGACCGGAAGTAACGCCATATTGGAGATACATCACGTCCGGTATGCAAATTTCATTCTTTGACCGGAAGTGACGCCATATTGGAAATACGCCACCTTCCGGTTTGAAAATTTCATTCTTCTACCGGAAGTAACGCCATATTGGAAATACGTCACTTCCGGTTTGAAAATTTCATTCTTTGACCGGAAGTGACGCCACATTGGAAATACGCCACCTTCCGGTTTAAAAATTTCATTCTTCTACCGGGAGTAACTCCATATTGGAGATACGTCACTTCCGGTTTGAAAATTTAATTTTTCGACCGGAAGTGATGTCACACCGGAAATGCGTCACCTCCAGTTTGCAAATCTGATTCTACTTCAGGAAAATGAGATTTCCAAACCGGAAGTGACACATTTCAGGTATGAAGGTATCCCGTCCAGTTATAAACTTAAATCATCGCACCGCAAGCTATGTTTTTACCCTATGACGTCACTGCCGGTAAGGAACGAAACTTTTCACACCGGAAGTGGTGTGGCAGAGACGACTTTCGGCTGACACGACCTTGCCTCAAATGTCACCCCGCCCTCCTTATATTCGTCGGTTAAGCCCCTCGCGAAGAGCGAAGGTGTATTAGCTCCTTCCGCGTAGGCGGTGAGAACGCATCGGTTCCGCGCTAAGGCTATGCATTGCATCGGGGCGGAGGGGACGACTCGGTAAAGTGGCTGACGAGAATCAAAAGGCAAACGTTCGAGTGTGGGGATGGCGAACGGTTGGTTTAAGCCGGGGCCGCGGTAGGGGTTTGAGGGCCTCGGTCATAAGTTCGGCAGTTAGGGGATGTAAGTACGAGCGGGGGGTGCTTGTACTTTATACCCGCTTAATATAGCTATAGATACGCGGGTATTAGTTATACCATAGCTATAAGAAGGCTCACCGTAGGCGGCAGGGGTCCGGCAGTCGCGGGCGTACTTCCATCCCGGCGTTTCTCTCAGTTTCGACGAGACTCGGTTGCGCCGAGGAGCCTTAAGAGGTAGCAGCAGGAGCGCGAGAACCGGCAGCACTCATGGAACGAGATATGTGAAGGAAGTGGAAGGTATAAAGGGGGGGGGGAAGATCACCGACTAAGAACGAGGATGAGAGTCCTTTCATGCATACCGGAGTATCTCTTGCGGGGCTCCCCCTCCAACCTCCAGCATCCCAGCCTCGCGGAAGATGGGAGCCTCCTCTCCACGTTAAATCTCTCGCGTATCATAACGCGATCGCATGAGTTACGCCGGGTAACTCGCGCGCGTTAACCATAACCGGCGTGTACATATGTATGCGCTGTATGTATTATATGCGCATACTGTATGCGCCGGGGCTCGTTTTATTTATTTCGAGGGGTTCCGGACGCGGGCGGTCGGGGAATGATGAAAATTACAATTTTCGAGGATGGCGAGCCTGAGGAGCGAGAAACGTGTGTTTCTGTATTGAAGATACTACTTTGTTGTTGGTAGTTGTTTCAGTGAATCGGGCTTTTCCATCGTGGGTGTGATTTTATTTTTTTAAGTGTTGGAATCTGGGGAGTAACTCGAGAAGACCTCGGCTGTTTTTTTTTTTTTTCCCTCTCGGACCTCGGCTGTTTTTTTTTTTTTTTTTTTTTTTTGGGAAAAAGTTCAAGCTGTATAAAGTAGACTGTAAAAAAAATTGTAAATTTAATGCTCCTGATTGGAAGTTTTTAGGCAAGAAATGGTAAATTCAAATTAAAGTATTCCCAATGTTTTTAACACGCTGAACATTAATTTTTCATCATTTCAGTTTTTGCACAAAAACTTCCAATCCGGTACATTAAATTTCATCCTAATTTTTTTTTTACGATGAAGTAACATAAGACTAGACTTGACCGTTCCCTCCTGTTTTCTACTTTCTTTAATTTGAGCGGTATTGGAAGCTTTCTTGCATACAATTTTTCTGAAATTTCAAAGACATGTACGTTGGCAAGTTTACAGAAAAATGTTTATTTTTTATTAAAATTTCTATAAAAATTTCAAACAAAAGATTTGTAATTCTAATATTTGGTGTTTTTATTTTACAAACAAAGTACACTAATCTTCGATGAATGAAAGTAATGTAATCAAATTTCAAGTTCCAGTACATTCAATTTACAATTTATTTTTATACTGTAGCGATTTTTTTGATTCTTGAAAAAATAAAATAAAAAAGCGATAACTGGCTCGAACGAACGAATCGCTCCTGGCGCGATTTTTAATGCGATCATCGAGCGTGACGGTAAGGGTAGCGAGGTTTTACTGGAAAATCTCGTTGCGGCGCCAGGGTGGATTGCTTTCTCGCACGTAAAGAGAGAAACAGGAAGGAACGAGAGTTCAGGATGGGGAAAGGAATGTCTATATGAGGGACGAACGAGCGGCGGGGGAGGCTAGTCGAACGCGGTGACGCGTGACTCTGCACATCGACCAAAGGGAAAGATTAGCGTCGCTCGACTTTTTCCCGAAAAACGTTGCCGAGGTCCGGAAGGGATGCGGGAGGGGCCTCTTTGATATATCCTGTTACACGCCGTGTTCAATCCCCGCGACTTCGACATACATCAACATCACTCCCGAGGATCCTTCGAGACATCTTTCCTATTTCCTCAAGTCACTCTCCGGATTCATCCGCACTTGAAAAAAATTAAACTGAGAAAAAAATTACAAAGTGAGAGCAACGATACTTACTTTTTACAATAAAAAATAGTTCCCAAGGGGGAACGTCTTCATTTCATAGTTACGACGATGATAAAATATCGTGGTTGCAACGATAATTATAGTTCAATCAATTGAATTTATTCTATCAGAAATTATCTATATAGACGTTCCCCCTGGGAACGATTCGTTATTTTTTTTTTAATTTTATTGAAAGGTCGAGTTACCGGAATGAATCGTATCGACAATTTTACTCCCAAAGCTGTAAAAAACACTGTAAACAAAATTTTACATTTTTTATATAATGTACCGGACTGGAAGTTTTTATGCAAAACCTTGACATTAAATTTAATGCACAATTGTGATGTAAAATTAATATTCATTGAAATTAAAGTGAATTATTAAAAGTTCATTAATTTTTCATCACAATTGTACATGAAATTCAATATACCAGATTTTGCATAAAAACTTCCAGTCCGGGACATTAAATATCATGCAAATTTTTTGTTTACAATTTTGATAAGATGAATAAATTAAATATTGTCATCGTCATAAGATTCGTAGAAACCGTGCATATCCTAGCTGTTAATTTAAATGTTTAGAATAAAAAAAGATTCCGGTTTTTTTTTGTAAGCTTCATCTTAAATTTAATTAAATTTAATGTCTATTAAAATTTATAAAATGTATATCAGCCCGTAAAGTGTATTATTCTGACCTCTGAATCGCGATCTATTGTAAACTGACAGTAAACGGAGAAATCCGTCAAACAAAATAAATAAATAAATAAATAAAAATTCGCGAAATTTTCGAGTGTCTCGTCGTACGAAGAGAAAAAAGGGTTATGAAAGCGTTGCGCTGAGTCCAACAGTGATCCGGCGAAGGCGAGACTTCCGTCGTCTGCACACCTTGGCCGAAGGTCCTGGCCGTGGAGCCGCTCGTTTTGCCAATGGACTTTTGCCCGCCGAGAGACTTTCGACCCCCCGCCGATCTCGACTCCCTTAAATCACGCCTGTTTGTAATTAAGTGAATGAATGGCCTGTATCAGAGTTAATATTTGCGACATGAGGCACGACGCTGCCGGCGGAGACAAATCCCTTATATATCATCGCGGTCCGGGCGGGAGGGGAAAGGCGCGCATGTACTATAATGTATCCTGGCTCTATAAGTGGTGCCCATAGAGCCCGACAGGCTGGAGAGCAAAAGCACCCCTCGACGGCACGGATCGACACGAGAGACCCGATTAATGTCGCAGGGAAAACTACCCAAGTCTCCAACTTTGCCGTCCCGAGCGTAAATAAAGGAACCAAATCTATGCGAGTTCTTCAGTATGAAAGCTCTGGATTGAGAAGAAAGAAAACTTAAAGGAATGGTTTTCGGATTTGTGTAGTCATCGAGAGACCCGATTAATGTCACAGGGAAAACTACCCAAGTGTGAAAACTCTGGATTGAGAAAGAAGAAAACTTAAAGGAATGGTTTTCGGATTTGTGTAGTCATCGAGAGACCCGATTAATGTCACAGGGAAAACTCACCAAGTCTCCAACTTTGCCATCCCGAGCGCGAATAAAGAAACCGAACCTCTAACTCCCCAAGTCTCCAACTTTGCCGTCCCGAGCGCGAATAAAGAAATCGAACCTCTCCGAGTTCTTCAGTGTGAAAACTCTGGATTGAGAAAGAAGAAAACGTAAAGGAATGGTTTTCGGATTTGTGTAGTTATCGTAGCTGGCATAGACGAAAAATGTGACGATGAAAAGAGTAATGAACAGTTGTCCTAGAACTGACGGAAATTATCCAGGTTGTTCTCTCAGTTTTTGAATTCCCTCCAACCCATGAGCTTAAAAGTCTTAAATCCATGCTTTCCTTTCCCGTACACCCACACGTGGTCCAGAAGCTTTAAGCCCAGAAGGCACCGAAGAAGATGGCTGACACAGACAAAAAAAGTGATGACGAAACGAGGAATCAACAAAGTACGACCTCAACTTTGGACAGCTTTGGTCAACTTTGGTCCTACAACTGGCAAAAATTATCCAGTTCGCTCTCTCAATATTTGAATTCCCTCCAGTCCATCAGCTTAAAATGCCCAAATCGATGATTTCCTCTCCTGCACATCCACACGTGGTCCAGAAGCTTTAAGCCCAGAAGGCACCGAAGAAGATGGCAGACGATTGGCTCGCATAGACGAAAAATGTGACGGCGAAACGAGGAATCAACAAAGTACGACCTCAACTTCGGACAGCTTTGGTCAACTTTGGTCCTACAACTGGCAAAAATTATCCAGTTCGCTCTCTCAATATTTGAATTCCCTCCAGTCCATCAGCTTAAAATTCCCAAATCGATGATTTCCTCTCCTGC
The DNA here is from genome assembly GCA_958510785.1 of Exephanes ischioxanthus. Lineage (NCBI taxonomy): Eukaryota > Metazoa > Arthropoda > Insecta > Hymenoptera > Ichneumonidae > Exephanes > Exephanes ischioxanthus. Next base: position 16,146,881 of record OY294018.1, on the reverse strand, counting down.
ACATCCACACGTGGTCCAGAAGCTTTAAGCCCAGAAGGCACCAAAGAAGATGGCAGACGCTTAGCTGGCGCAGACAAAAAACGTGATGGCGAAACGAGGAATCAACAAAGTACGACCTCAACTTTGGACAGCTTTGGTCAACTTTGGTCCTACAACTGGCAAAAATTATCCAGTTCGCTCTCTCAATATTTGAATTCCCTCCAGTCCATCAGCTTAAAATGCCCAAATCGATGATTTCCTCTCCTGCACATCCACACGTGGTCCAGAAGCTTTAAACCCAGAAGGCACCGAAGAAGATGGCAGAGGATTGGCTCGCATAGACGAAAAATGTGACGGCGAAAAGACGAGAGGAATAAAGGGAATAAACGATCATCCGTCGATCGTACGTGGCCGGCGGCACTCTTGTTCCGCAAAGAACAGTAGGTATATACAAGGAGGAAGAGGAGGAGGAGGGAGGGGGGGGGGGGGGGGGGGGTTATGGAGGGAGAGAAAAGGTATATAGTATTCGGGGTGCGGACACGTGGTATGGAAGCTGCTGGCAGCCGAGGGGGGGCCGCGGCGCGGCGGTGGCTCGACGGCGTGTTTGTAAGCCTGCCAATACTCATAAATACGTCCGGTCGCCGGCGATATCTCACTCGGGCGGGCGCGGTTCCCCACCATCCCGCTTCTTCTCCGCGCAACTCGGGCTTCTCTTATACCGCCGGGCGAACCTCTCCGGTAAGCGAGATTCTTCTTCCACATCCCTTCCCTTCCTCCCTCGCCCCCCCTTTCGTTCGCCGCTACTCGATTCCCGATCATCGATCGAGATCTCTCAAGTCGTATCTCAGAATCCTCCGGACTCATTCTCTTCTCATTTTTATTTATTTATTCGTTCATATTTTTTTCATTTTTTTTTTACCCTATATAGCTTAGCCCACGTGGTCATTCGTTCGCTCGATATCCAGTCAGTCTCGCGGAGGGGGGGGGGGGGGGAAATCCAATCGGGGAATAGTTACCAAAGTAAATTTTACATCGACTAATTTAGATTTAGATAGCGAGTGTCCGGCGCGAAGAGGCGACGATAAAGTCCGGAACGGCTATCTCGTGAAATAAACTAAGTCGAAACGAGTAATACCGAGGGTGCTCCCTTATATCGGCTGTGGAAACACCGCTGGCTCGGCAATATACTTTCGTTGGTGAGAAATTTTTATTGCATCCAATAGAGCTGCAAAACCAGGAATTATTTCCGGTCGGCGATAAGTTCGGTCAAGTGTAAATTGTCATCGGGCGGTATTTCTCTCCTCTCGCCGGACGAGTTTGATAAAGGACGAATAAAACACGCGACAAAAAAACAGAAAAAGAAAAAAAGAAAATAAAAAAAAAGGTCGCTCGGGACGGAAGTGGGCAGAGGGGGGGGGGGGGGGGGGGGGATTAAAATGTGCCCGGTATTTAAAAGCGAGGCAAGGTGAATTCTCGGGCAGTCCCGCGCCGGAGCCGAGAGTTGCCCGAGAGGCAAAACGAAGAGGTATTGAGAACGGAGAGAAAAATAAAAAATAAGAGATAAATAAAAAAGAAAGTAACAAAAATAAAAAATAAAAGTAGAGATATGTCTCTGTTGGAAACAGAGTCTCCGCTATCCTTGAGTGGCGTTCTCCACGTAAGGTGGCAACCTCGTTGGATAAAGAAGATAAAGAGGAGAGGCTTGCTGCCGGGCTGCGTAGTCGCCGGCGAGCCGGCGAGCGAGCGAGAGGGGGAGAGAGAAATTCAGTCGGGCTCTCGCAGCACGCCCGAGAGGAGAGGCCTCCGGTCTGCTTTATGAAGTAGACTCGGACGGTATACGTTATTACATTATCGGGCAACACGCACTGCCTCAGCCGGCGTATCTTTCTTCATTCCATCGTCCGACGCTGCACATCTTTTCGTTTTCTTATTTTTTTTTTTTGTTTATTTTTGTTTTTCGTTTTTCAATCTATCTTTCTCGGGCCTTACACGCGGAGGTTATACCTAAAACCCCCTCTAGCGCTGTGCGCTCTCCCCTCGCGCGCGGCTCTTTCTCTCTCCCGATGTTATTTCCTTACCGCGTTGTGTACCGTCGAGACTTTTTCTCCTCCGCCCGGCCCGATGCCGCCGGTTGGGATGCGAACTAACGATACCGTACACACGGGTCGGTGGAACGTACGAAACGGTACGAAACTCAAGCCAACGCGTCTCTCTCTCGGCGTGAAACGGCGAGGCGGGCCACTAAGGTAAAGGTAGCGATGCTCGGACGGTTAAGAGCATCCGCGGATTTTAGCAGTTGTTAGTTCGGCAGGAAGAATCTTTTTTGTGAAAATAAGTGAAAGCAACGTCGAGCTGATAGTCCTTAGTTAAAAAAAAAAAACATCGATTAGTTACATTAAGATGAATACTTTTTTTTTTAATTACGGAAGAAAATAACGAGAGTCCAAATGTACGTAGGCGATCTACGTAGGCGGTCTACGTAGGCGGTTTTTAGGCACGTCCCTGTATACGGAGACTGTGTGTGCCAGTGTTTCGGACAGTCATAGATTTCGGGAATTCTGATGCACGAACTCAACTAGTTCATATTAATTAAAAGAATTTCTTTGCCATTTATTAATTAAATCAATGAAAAGATTATATTTATGCGAAACAATAGAGAAGGTAAGGTACGTAGAAAGCTGGCGAACGTAACTTCTTCGAAGTGTCCGATTGTTGGGTCGCGTATGTAGCAACGTCTTGAACCAATTTCCTGATACTATATCGTCTGTTTTTTTTTTTTATTAAAAATGCAACAGAAAATTATTTAGGCTTTAAGCTTGTATAACTTTGTTCTGTGCATCAAATAATGTTCGCAGATAAGATTAACAAGTTTCAAATTGGGTTTCTGATACTTCAATTCAATTTATTGTGTATTTGAACGCTGGGCCCATTTAGAAGGCGGTGAGCGGACATTACAATTCTTACATATTTTCCATGAGAGCAATAATATACAATATACAATATACACCAATATGTTTAATTTGAGGAAATTACCTCTAGCCGTTTTATACGTCAAATACATCGAGGCAAAAGGCGCGAATCTTAAGCGCATTCACGGAGAACTGCAACAAGTCGTTTGCATTTTCAATTGTATTTATTTTCAATATTTCCACAGTCGAGCACTTTTCTTTCAATCATCGTCGTACTGGATTTTCGCTTGCCGGACGTTCCAAATAAGTCATCTAGGGAAACATCTTTTCCTGTCTTACATAGTTGTCATTCCACCACCCAACTTCTTAATAAATCAAATCTGCATAGAACTATCCCAAGTAGCAAAAAGACATCTGGTACAAAAAAGTCATCCGAATGGGATACATAAGTCCGCCCGAATGCTAACTATAAGCTTTGGACGTATCCTACGTCCAAAAGTTAACTTTTAGACATAGGATAGCTTATAGTTACCATTCGGGCGGACTTACGTATCCCATTCGGATGACTTTTTCGTACCAGATGTCTTTTTGCTACTCGGGATCCGACGACTGCGATGTCTCCTCGCATCGGTACTGTGAGGCAAATATCGTTTTCCTGGATTTTCAGTTACCGGACATTCCAAAAGAAAGTTATCTAGACAATCGCCTTTTCCTCTCTTACATAGTTGCCATTCCAACACTCAACTTCTTAATAAATCGAATCTGCACAGTACTATCCGACAACTGGGACGTCTCCTCGCATCGGTAATGTGAGGCAAATATCGTCGTCCTGGATTTTCGCTTGCCGGACATTCCAAAGGGAAGTGATCTAGAGAATCGCCTTTTCCTCTCTTACACAGTTGGCATTCTAACCCTGTACTCGTTAATAAATCAAATCTGCATAGTACCATCCGACGACTGTGACGTCTCCTCGCATCGGTACTGTTACCTTCCACACCCGTTGCTCTAACGTCCGAAACAGAACGGCACGAAACCCAAGCCAACGCGCGACTCTCTCCGTGTATAAAACCGTGAGGCGGGCCACTAAACTAAAGCCCCGGTCTCCGCTCGGGCCGACCGTCCCGCCGCGCGGTGGCCGAAGCCCGCACTACAGCCTCGCCGCCTCTCTCGGGCCACGGGTAATTGGAAGCGAGTAAAAAAAGAAACGGCCGTGGGGTCCCTCTATCTCCGCTAATAAATACGTTGCTACCGCGTATTACCGTTGCGCGATAATAAATTTACGAAATAAATGATTGTGTTTGCGGCTGGCTCCGCTGCTGGCCGTCGCCGCTGGGTTGTAACTTCGACGGCGGTGCCGCCGTGAGTGTATCTAAACGATGATCGCCGGGAAGAGAGAAAGAGACGCGGACTCGCATAACGCGGGGGCCCTCGGCGTTGTGTGGAATTGTGAAATAGAAGTATTATTTTCATTGTCCTCTCTCGCCATCTGGACATACAATGCATCTTTCTCTTTATTCATTTTATTTCATTTAAAATTCTTCTCTCTGTTTTCTTACTCGAGCATTTCATTACACCATGCCCCGTGGCTCGGGTCACTCGCTCGGTGCCGTCGCCGGACACGTTCGTGCCCGAAACCACGGAGGCGCCCGGCTCCGTGAACCGAGCCAGGGACGGCAGCGCAAACGTGACGGCTGACGTAGACGCAGTTCTTTGATATCGCTGAAGCGTGAGGACGTTTTGGCAGACGCGAAACGGTCGGCCCGCTCGGGCGAATTCGGTACGAACGCTGACGGACGAACGCGCGCGCCGCTGGGCTCGCTCTCTTCGGTTATGATTGTGATGTTACATTTGGCTCGTGTATGGGAAGCTCACGGAATGCGCTATCCCTCGCTCCACACAACACACTCCGTCTCTCTCGCCCTCCGACGTTAGCGACTTGCCGAAGCTCTCGCCACTGTACAGGCCGTATCGTTCCTACGCGTTATAACCTCGATTCTGGTATCTCGTGTATACGGTACGGGACGCGGGGGAGGGGAATATACGCGTTTAGTTTCGAACGTGGATATGCATGTCTGCCCATCAGGCCGCACTACGGAGCGCTAATCAAACGGGCCAACCCGCTGTGCGAATATTAATTAAACTCTCGCTGCCTGTTGTGCCTTCTCTCTGTGCGCGTTACTACTCTGCATCGCGGCTCTCTCTGCACGCTGGCGGTGTTTATAGCGCCAGGCTCTCTGTTCCATGGAATGGGACGGGGAGGGGGGTTTCGTGAGTTCTTCGGTATTGAAAGAAATATAGTTTTTTTTTTTAGACTTCCGGGTTAGTGCGGGCGACCGCACCTGCTTAAGCTATGGGTTTGGGGCGATGGGGTTTTGGATAGAGCGGGCATATGTTGGATTGCTTGATTTTTTCAATGATTGAGCGGACATTTTGGAAACCTCATAGGAAGACGAGATTGGGTTTCGATGCCAAGTACTCACCCAGATAGAAAAATGGCCGCTCGGAGACGGAACTGTGGCCGCACCAACGGTAAGATACCCGTTTGACGGCACGTTTTTCTATCTGGGTAAAAAATGAAACGATTTTTCTTTTCTTAAGAGATTAAATTGTTTACGTGAGGTTAATGTTCTGTTGACTGGACAGTTGACGGAAGTTGTATTCCTCGGATTCGGTGATTTTTTCAGTCGATCAGCTTGATGTTTATGTTCATTTATTTATTGTCTATTTTTGGTCGCAGTTATCATTGTTCAATTACATGGTGGCCGCGGTCAGGGAAAAACAAATCTTGGTCAGGGAAAAAGTAAATTGTCACCGAACCTTGTATAAATAAATAAGAAATACATAAAATGAAGCCTTCAAAAAAAATATAGAACAATTCGAAAAAAAAATATATATATAATTAAACATTAATACAATAATTAAGCATTTACATTTGCATCATTAATTTCTTTTAATAGAAGTCCTTAGAAGTTTGGTCAGGGAGCATTTTTGATTGGTCAGTGAAAAGTCAGGGAATTTTTTTTCCGGGAAAAAAAACGGCCACCGTGAATTATTAAACTAATAATTATCTTTGGCTAATAATTGATCTTCAGTCAGTTGTCTATCTGGGTTATTTACCATCTGCACGGGCATATGTAACCCATTCACATCACTTTTTCATACCAGATCCCTTTTTACCATGTCGGATAGGATACAAGAAAAGATGGATGGTAATACCAGTCAAATAGACTTCTTTTGTAGAATCCCAAATAGTAGTGTACTTGCCAATAATGTCGTTATGCGCGTGACTTACACAGAGTTTCCAGCTGAGCGCGGTATTGCCGTGCACATTCTATCAGCGCCGCCTACCGGCCAGCTCAGTTCCAACTTGCACACCCAGCGCTCTGCACGCATACGCAATACACCCTCATCCGGTGAGGTTCTGCAGCTCGCGCGCATAGCGAATAGCGTGAAACCTCAATATCAGCAAGTCGACTTCCCAAACTTCCTATCCGTCGGAGGTTTTTTCATAGAAACTTTGCTTCACAACCAAGATATCAAAGATTCTCCCTCAGGTGGCCGTCAAACGCCCACTTCCCAGCGGCACGAGCAATTCTCTCGCGAGCGTGGCAACCAGTGTGAGAAAGCACGAAACTATATAAAGAATTAAAGGAAAAGAGTAGGGTGAGAAGTAGGTAACAACTGGTATGTATGTAAGCTGTGATATCCTACGGGCTGGAAACACACTTCGAGCATCTCCGTTTATCGCGAGTTGCAAGTGGCCCGGACTATAATATAACATTTATCGGAGGTGCGAGATCTCCTCTCGGCTTGCTGGTAATTGTTATTATTGAGATAACCGGGAGAGGCTTCGGCGGGCCGAGCGGCGGAGCGAAGCCGGGAGCGAATGGGAGGAAAAGAGAGAAAAAGGGGGACGGCACGGAGCCACGACTCGGGTTACCGTATACGTATATAACTAACAGCAATAAGAGGCGATTTAAATAAATTCCTTACACGATCTCGCGTATAACAGGGAGCTGCCGATCTCTCGCGCCCGGCTTCTCTATACACCGATACCCTTTCGACTGTATACCCGATATTATACTCCGCGCCTTCTATTGCCTCGATAGCCGCGCGGAGATAAGCCACACGGAGGCCCCCGAGAGGAGCGTCAGCTGGCATATCTCGAACGTCGATTCGAAAGCCGTGCACCAAACTACCGACTACCGACTATTATCGATACCTCCCCGCATTGTTGCACTCGTCTCGTGAAAGTGAGCCGTAAAACTCGTTTCCTCCCAACTTTATCGACGCTTTATTAACGGAGTTAAGATTAAAAATTTCGGTACATCCAACTGCAGCGTACTTGGTTCCTCAACTTTTAGTTTTTATGCGAGTTTACTTTTATTGCCGCGTGCGAGATTGGAAAAATTATTGGCAGCGTTTTAGTGAAATAAACAGGGTGACGATGAAAATTTAAAGAACGTAAGATTTTGGAAGATGTTGTCATTTCGGATTATATATGTTGAGTACATCATCCAAAATTACTCAAGATTTTAACTACCACTATCGACTGTTAGGCTGAGCAAAAAAATTGTTGGATTAACCGAGACGCGTTCACCCGCGTTCAAAGGCGTTATTTAGTTGTTACAATAAAAAAATTTGTTTGCATCGCAATATTTTGAATCAACTGAAGCGAATAGTCGTTCAACAAAATAATTATTTAGTTGTAGCAAGCAAGTAACAGCTTTGAACGTATGTGACCGCGAATTTGGTTAATGCAACCATTTTTTTTTTTTCTCAGTGTACAGAACCTCCTTGCATTTTTGCACCACCTAACTTTATTGACGCTTTATTAACGGAGTTAAGCGTCTTAGTGAATCAATCGGGTGATGAAAAAAAATTGATGAACGTGAGATATTGTAAACATGTTTTGAAGCAATTTTGAATGATAAATGGTCGTGTATTTTTTCTGCAAAAATACTGCAGGTGCATCTTTAAAAAAAAAGTGTTAAAAATTGGTAGTAAGCAACTCTATGAACATCAAATTATGAGTATTTCATGCGAAGCATTTTACCCATTCGATTGGTGATTTGATATCCGAATATGGACTCTGATACATTAAAAAGATTACTCACATTAAATGTTTCTATTGCTATTGCCAACGGGCCATCGACCTAAGTCCTTAAGCCCGGTGAATCGATATGTGAAAAATATTGATAATTGCCAATTTGCCATACGGTCTCTGTGTTCAGAGATCATACCATAAATAAGTACATTCATAGAAAAGATAAATTATAATCATAGCAAATATAATCATAAATATAATCATAAATATAATCATAAATATAATCATAAATATAATCATAAATATAATCATAAATATAATCATAAATATAATCATAAATATAATCATAAATATAATCATAAATATAATCATAAATATAATCATAAATCGATAAATAGATAAATATAATCATAGCATAAAATCTTCGCCAAGATTTCCATGAGGAATTTCAAAGAGGGATTATTACCTAATAATCCTTCTTCGAATTTCCTCATGGAGATCTTGGTCAATTAATCACGATAAACTAAGTAATCACGTAATTGATCCAAAGAACCGTTCAACTACGTGATCACTTAATTGTGAGCAATTCGAGTAGTTACCGAAATGCCAACACTGCCGATACCATGAAAACAACGAATTCCTGCACTTAAATAAACGGAACCGATTTCCTCCTTCAAATCTCCTCGTCGCCGAACAATTTGTTCAATATATATTTTTTTTTAAATTCAACAGAGACTGGAATCCGTTCGTTCGCCGTCCGCGCTCGTGAATCCCGGAGAGTTCAACGCAACAGCACTCGTCGGCGTCGAGGCCGGAGGGGGCGGTAGGCGGTGTTAGTTTCGTTTGGCCGGATAGTGGGAAGATTCTCGCGGGTTTCGACACCGCTAGGACAAAGTCGAACTAAATTACTCGCAGTCCTTCCGTGGGCTGATACTCGTCCCGCACACATGAATACCCACACATATTGTATACACACATAAAGTTGCACTGTGGAGAACAGACGTCAGATTTCAGGGCCGTAAAGCGTATATGGTGGTTGTAAAATGGCTAAGCGGTCCCTTTGATACATCCGGGTACGGGGTGATGATGCCGCCCGATACGTACTACCTATAATATACCTACAAGACGTTCGCCCCTCTCCCCGCCCGCGAGTACTCCAGAGCCCAGTCATAAATACCGCAAGATATTTTTTTTTTTTTTTTTTTTTTTTTTTATTTACATCCGTCGTACCTCTCGGAGTGGAAGAGCCAAACGTCGAAGAAGCTCGTCAGCCGATCTCCCGAAAATTCTCTTGAATTCCCAAGCCAACGTCCCTATCCGACCCGGGCTGGCAATCTTGCACGTTTAATTGCGCGCATCCGTCGGGGAACGAGTCTCTAAAAGGCTCTTCGGGCTGTGCGGGGAGAGATTTCTTCTAGCGGCGATTCGGGCACTCTGGAGCGCGTCCGAGAAGAAACGAGATTCTGACGAGTGCGCGGCCTCGCAAAGCTCAACCACTCGGTCGCGAGAATTACGACGATGGTTTTCGTTGATAGTCGCTCGCGGGACTCGGGCGTACATTGGGGGTTGCGCAACACTCCGACGGAGTGTAACACATCCTCGGTAACAACCCCGGGGGCGTGCAAGAAACGAGCCTCCCGGCAATACCGCCCGGATAGTACAATTTTATACTCTCCCCTATGTTAACCTCCGCGATAATCCTCGCAGCATCTCCGCGAGACGCTGGCGAGTGGGCGTTGCGGAAGATACGTTTAAGCACTGAAAAAAAAAAGAGACAAAAAACGAGGTACGATGGATTTCGTTCACATGTATCGAATGTTACAATGTGAGACGGACGTTCGATGGACTAAAAGATTGAAAACAATTATTCTCTTTTGTTTGTTGCTATTAGATCCAGAAACATATATTTATAATTGACCAATTGGTTGAAGATTACAAGGCCTTATGTCAACGATCCACTGATACTACGCTGCAAATTTCAGCTGCATCGGTTCATTCGTTGCGAAGATGTACCATGACGCGGACGTCCGACAGGATCAAAATGTTTGCAAAAGTGATTTTAATTTAATTTAAAAAATAAATAAATAAAAAGGCCATACGATGGAATTCGTTCACATGTATCGAAGTTACAATGTGAGACGGACTTCCGACGGACTAAAAGCTTGAAAAAAAGTATTCTCTTTTGTTTGTTGCTATTAGATCCAGAAACATATATTTATAATTGACCAATTGGTTGAAGATTGCAAGGCCTTATGTCAACGATCCACGGATACTACGCTGCAAATTTCAGCTGCATCGGTTGATTCGTTGCGAAGATGTACCATGACGCGGACGTCCGACAGGATCAAAATGTTTGAAAAAGTGATTTTAATTTAATTTAAAAAATAAATAAATAAAAAGGCCATACGATGGAATTCGTTCACATGTATCGAAGTTACAATGTGAGACGGACTTCCGACGGACTACAAGCTTGAAAAAAAGTATTCTCTTTTGTTTGTTGCTATTAGATCCAGAAACATATATTTATAATTGACCAATTGGTTGAAGATTGCAAGGCCTTATGTCAACGATCCACGGATACTACGCAGCGAATTTCAGCTGCATCGGTTGATTCGTTGCGAAGATGTACCATGACGCGGACGTCCGACAGGATCAAAATGTTTGCAAAAGTGATTTTAATTTAATTTAAAAATTAAATAAATAAAAACGTCATACAATGGAATTCGTTCACATGTATCGAAGTTACAATGTGAGACGGACTTCCGACGGACTAAAAGCTTGGAAAGATGTATTCTTTTTTGTTTGTTGATATTAGATCTTGAAACATATATTTATAATTGACCAATTGGTTGAAGATTACAAGGCCTTATGTCAACGATCTAAGGATCCTACGCAGTAAATTTCAGTGCATCGGTTTGTTTGTTGCGAAGATGTACCATGACACGGACGTCCGGCAGGATCAAAATGTTTGCAAAAGTGATTTTAATTTAATAAAAAAAAAAATAAATAAATGTATAAAAATGAGATACGATGGAATTCGTTCACATGTATCGAAGTTACAATGTGAGACGGACTTCCGACGGACTAAATGCTTGGAAAAATGTATTCTTTTTTGTTTGTTGCTTTTAGATCTAGAAACATATATTTGTGATTAACCAATTGCTTGAAGATTACAAGGCCTTATGTCAACGATCCAAGGATCTTACGCAGTAAATTTCAGTGCATCGGTTTGCTCGTTGCAAAGATGTACCATGACACGGACGTCCGACAGGATCAACATTTTTACAAAAGTGATTTTAATAGGCACTTTTTACATTTAAGGCTTGAGTGCCTAAAAAAGGCAAATTGTACTGGCGATTTGGCAACAAATTCTCACGGATTATATAGCTCAAATCGGAAAGCTGTTAATTCACCCCAATCGTTATACGATATCCGAGCCGATACGCTGACCGAGCATATTGGGAGGCCTGTGAGGGTGCCGATGCGCGACCTGCGGAGGTCTGTCCTCGACATTGATTGTGGGATGTGCCGTTTTATCGAACGAGGGCTCTCAGCGGTTCCTTCGCTGGCGCGATTGCACGTTTTTGAATCGCGTTGCCTCCGGAATTGCGGCGGCAGGACTGGGTTGCCGACTTCCGGCGTGCGCTCCGGGAGTTGCTGCTCGCCAGAATGGTTGGGCGGAGGGCCTTAATTAATCAATTAATGCTATGCTTATTTTCATGATGTGCATTTTTTATATCCCTTCATATTCATTTATATATTTGTTACTTCAGTTTAATTTTTGGTAGTAATATAGTTCAATTTTAAGTTTACGATTTGTTATTTTTATTGTTGAATTTTCTATCGCGATATTTTGTTGTCAATCACCGTTGTACGTTTTGGGCACGGTGTCAGAGGGTTTGCACCAGGACGCGAATTAAACAACACCATTATTTTCTATATAAATGATAAATCGGCTGGGCAAAAAAAAAAAAAAAAAAAAATGTAAGTAAATAAAATAAAAAATACTACTTGTACTCGAGTCTGGCGGAGTTGGCTTAAAATTCTCACGGGCCATCTAGCTCGAATCAGTAGGCTGCTAATTATCTTTTTAGCTTTTAAAAATCTTTCACACGGTACATTTAAATCAAGACTTTCTGTACTACCCATATCGTAATTACAAGGTAGTATGGCAGAGACTAAATATCTACTTAACACTGCTGCTTCTTGTATTACATGGTACTTGGGCGATTTATCCCAGTACCCAATAAAAATTATCTATCTAATTCATTCCTGTCATTACACGATATCAATGATAAACCGGTTGTGAAAAAGAAACAAAAATAAAATAAAATAAAGACAAATTGTACTCAAAACTTAAAATTCTCACGGATTATCACCCTCATATCGGGTAGCTGTTAAAATTCACCACCCCTATCGTCATGCGATATCAACGATACCTCGGCAGTGCCGATACTCGAGACACGCACATCCCTCCTCCTTCGTCGACGTCACAGTATATTCCGGCTGTTTTTATCGGTAACTCGTTCACTTTACTCACAGTGCATTTCCCAGAAGAGTGCCACGTTTACGTTGTGATTGTGAAACATGTCGAGGATGCTTATTTTGTTTTTTTTTTTTTTTTTTTTTTTTGCACACACAAAAATTAGTTAATCACGCGGTGTAAGGAGCGAACTCATCGGTTGATGATTTCTCGCGCGCGCGTTGGACCTCGGGTTTGTCGAGGGTCCGAGGTCCGTTCGTGTCGGGGTCTCTGCGGTGCTGACTAGGGCAGGATCCCAAACCGTACTAATAGTGCCACCGTGCCAGCGTGCCGGCCGACTGTCAGCCAAAGCAATAGAGCAGGGTGACTATCCTCGACACCTCGAGAGGGGGATGAACGTCGGTCATGCCGGTGTTCCCAACCAGCGCGAGGAGACTCTCAGCCTCCCCTAATTGCAACACCGTACGTGGCATGTAACACGCGTCGGATAGCTCGAGGTCGGCATTCGATCGCTACTCAGGCAAACAATTTTATGGAATTGGCTCACGTAAAGGCATCGGAGTTTTATTTTCTCTCAACGCTTCACGTACGGGAATCTTGTTTAAGGAGGACCTAAAATTTACCGCGACACAACCTTCGAACGATTCGAATAACAAGTTGATGTGCTTGAAAGAAGGTGTGTTTTGCTCTGCGCAAAAAGTCCCCCGTACTTGAAGAGTTGAGGTGTCGGTAATTGGGGATGTTCGGTGAATGTGGCGTTAATAAAATTGAATTGGGTTTCCAACCACCGTAACTAACGGGGTGACAAATGAGTGGTCGTTCGATCCAACCAACTAACTTTTCGACCCAACCAACTCATTTCCTGATCCGGGCAATCAATTGGCGACAACTTGATTGGTTGGCAGCCAACCTCAGTTTTGGGAGCAATAAATTAATCGGTTGAAAAATGACTAATTTTTGGTCCAACTGACTCACTTTGTCCAGCCAATGAATTGGCAATAAACCAATTGGCTGGCAAATTGAGCCAGCCAATGAATTGGCAATAAACCAATTGGCTGGCAAATTGAGCCAGCCAATGAATTGGCAATGAACCAATTGGCTGGCAAATTGAGCCAGCCAATGAATTGGCAATAAACCAATTGGCTGGCAAATTGAGCCAGCCAATGAATTGGCAATAAACCAATTGGCTGGCAAATTGAGCCAGCCAATGAATTGGCAATGGACCAATTGGCTGGCAAATTGAGCCAGCCAATGAATTGGCAATGAACCAATTCCGTTAGCAGCCAACTGAGTATTGGGACCAACCGATCCATTGGTTGAAAAACGATTAATTTTTTGGCCCAGCTAACTCATTTTCTGATCCACCCAATTAATTCTAAACAATCTAACACTGTAGCAACCAACTAACTTTTGGCTCCAATCGAGTATAGTCTTTGGAGCTACAAGAAACCCGAAGCCTACTAAAAGCACGCAGTCGGTTGGGCCATGTAGTTTCACCATGTAGACTCGTTACTCGCATAAATACCGTAACGGTACGAATCTCGGCTCTCGAAAGAAGAAAAGATCTCCAGACTCATCGAAAAAAAAAAAAAAAATGGGAAGGCAAATGAGAACCACTGAGATGATCCAGAAGAGAGCTTCCGAACTGACTCCGAGTGACTTCGGCGGAGAAGGGAGCCGCGGCGGTGGGGAAGTAGCGGACCGAACCGCGTGTCGAAATTCAACACGATCGGACCGAAAGTTCTCGCTGACAAAAGAGGATCCCCCCCGAAAGCGCTTTTGTGCTTACCTACAGATTAGTGAACTCGGACAAAGTAGCCGGTCGCTCGGCTCCTCCCGCCTTGACTTCTCCTCTGCTAACTCGCTGCCAGGGTATACCAGCTACTTACCATTGTAGGACGCACAGTGGCCGATATGTATAGGTGTGGATTATAGTGGGTTTGTGTGTGCTTCGTATACCGAGGAGCCACCGCGCTACCCGATGGTTAGCGTTCACACTTCTGTTTGCCGGGATATTCGGTGTCACGAGTGAACCGGCTGCGCGCGTCACGTACCAGGCGAGCCGATTCGCCGTCGGTTGTCTCGGGCACCCCTCGGTACATACATGTCCCAGCCAACCAGCCCATAATCGCGTTAATACAGATGTCAACTGCTTACGAGGCCTAACACTCCCTTTTGGCTTCCCTTGACTCTTCACCCGGAAGAGGCACCCTTTGACGAGTGGCCTTTCGCACGAACTCGACTTTTCTCGCGGCTGAGGAAGGATCGGGGCGAAATGGAGCCATCTGGGGCAAAAAAAGGACCATCTTTTTTTTTTTCTTCTTCTTTCGGTAGGTAACGTTTAAAACAAATTTCTCGACAAAATTGCTGCAATTTCGGATGGGTGAAAGGATTAAAAGGTGAACGGCCTAATCGCTGGCCACTCAAGCTCTGCATGGCATTGAAAATGAAAGAAGATCGTTAAGCATAGTGGATGCATGATAACAACTGGAGTTGCAGAAAGGTTTAGAGTCTCAATTGACTAAAAGAGGCATTATTTTATTATTTTTGATAATTTTTTTTTTTTTTATCATAGTCTCGACCCGGAGTCTTTTTTTATCATAGACTCTTCACCCGGAAGAGGCACCCTTTGACGAGTGGCCTTTCGCACGAACTCGACTTTTCTCGCGGCTGAGGAAGGATCGGGGCGAAATGGAGCCATCTGGGGCAAAAATAGGACCATCTTTTTTTTTTTTCTTTTTCTTTCGGTAGGTAACGTTTAAAACAAATTTCTCGACAAAATTGCTGCAATTTCGGATGGGTGAAAGGATTATAAGGTGAACGGCCTAATTGCTGGCCACTCAAGCTCCGCATGGCATTGAAAATGAAAGAAGATCGTTAACAATAGTGGAGGCATGATAACAACTGGCGTTGCAGAAAGGTTTAGAGTCTCAATTGACTAAAAGAGGCATTATTTTATTATTTTTGATAATTTTTTTTTTTATCATAGACTCGAAATATATGCAGTGTTGTAAATGACCCGATTAGTGTCCTACAATTTCGTTATATAGCCCATACAGTGACCAACCTAAGGCGCAATCGCTGACTTACAATTTTGTCATATGGCCAATATGACTAGTGACCTATCTAAGTCCTTATCGCTGACCTATGCCGCGTTGCATCTGTGCCCGATTAATGACCAAAGATAACTCACCAGCGTGCTCATTGCGTTGACTGAAATATGCTGACAGTAATGAGAGCATACGGCGTCTTTATAGACTCAATTATGACCCACGCGTTTTCCGGTGAAATTGCAATTTCTCATTCTTTTCTCACCCACTACTGTTTTAATTGATCCTTAATCACACAGTACAACGTTGATTCATCATTTTATTCGTTACTGATAACAAAAACCATCGGATTTAAGAAACCTAACCGATTTAAGAAACCTAACCGATTTAAGAAACCTAACCGATTTAAGAAACCTAACCGATTTAAGAAACCTGACCGATTTAAGAAACCTAACCGATTTAAGAAACCTAACCGATTTAAGAAACCTAACCGATTTAAGAAACCTAACCGATTTAAGAAACCTAACCGATTTAAGAAACCTAACCGATTTAAGAAACCTAACCGATTTAAGAAACCTAACCGATTTAAGAAACCTAACCGATTTAAGAAACCTGACCGATTTAAGAAACCTAACAGCTTAACGAAACTGACAAGAAAACGGCTTGCACGAGTTTGTTTGTGGCGGCTTCGAAGACAAAACTCTGAAAGTGGACGATCTTGTAACATTTCAATATAAAGGAACCATAAACTCAAAATGTGAGTATCACGGACATACGTAGAATTTTCTATCGTAGATAATACGATTAACGTACATTAATTCGGCAACGGATCAGTGATCGGTCCGTTCGCCAAATTCGCACGCTCGCCGTGCTTTGTGCAACCAGTTTTCCATACGAGTACGAGACTCGTGCGGCACACAAGGCTCCAACCCGGAAGAGGCAACCTTCGACGAATTGGCCTTTCGCACGAACTCAACTTTTCTCGCCGCTGAGGGACGAGCGGGGCAAAACGGACCATTTTTTTTTTTCTTTCGGGACGTTACGTAAAACAGATTTCTCAACGAGATTGCGGCAACGCGCCGTTCGGATGGGAGAAAGGATTATATTCGCACGCTCGCTCTGCTTTGTGCAGCGAGTTTTACGTACGAGTCTCGTACTCGTACGTACGGCGTGTACGGCAGGGGGGGAGGAGGGGGGGGTGGGGGGGGGGGAAGCGCGAAGAGATAGGACACCTCTTTCTAATCTATGTATGGCGATATTGTAACAACAACAATAACGGTGGGAAATACGTGTGCGGGGAGGTGTACGTTTTGTCCGAGATCAACGTAGCGCGGCTAACTTTACAGTCCGGCGGCATTCATGCAAACCGCGATCGCGAGCCGACGGTTCTCTCACCGCGCTAACACAGCGGCACACACGCGCGCGTCTTCCTCCCGTCCTCTCGACTTGCTGCACACTCTCTCTCCGTGTCTCCCGGGCTGTGTGTGCTTTCCTATGCTCGAACGAGCCCCGACATAGTCCGGGAGGGGCGGGGGGGGGGGGGGGGGGGGGGACCCGCCGTACATATTTATTTATGTAAAATCGTCGGGCGACCATTTTCGCCCGGGATACTTATCGGGAAAGAGAGATATACTGTACACAACACGTCGGCAGGATTTATGAGATGCCGAGGAGCTCGCTGTACCAACGGGGGGAGAGAGAGAGAGAGAAACGGAGAGCGTATGCGAGAGGAAAAAACAAAACCTTTCGCAATGTTTCCTCGATGAATAATCCCATTAGATTCCTTTTGTATAATCTTTTTGACTGCGATTTTTTTTTTCTCCGTTGCGTCACTTCCGTTCGGAAAGTTAGATCTTCGAGCCGGAAGTGACGTATTCCACTGTGACGTCACTTTCGGTTTGAAAATTTCATTTTTCGAACGGAATTGACGTTACATACCGGAAATACGTCACTTCCAATTTGAGAATTCAATTTTTCGACCGGAAGTGATGTCATAGCGGAAATACGTCATTTCCGGTTTGAAAACTTCATTTTTCGTCCGGAAGTAACGTCGTAACGAAAATACGTCACTTTCGATTTGGAAATCTAATTTTTTTCAACCGGATGTGACGTCTTGCCGAAATGACGTCACTTCCGGTTTGAAAATGTCATTTTTCGACCGGAAGTGACCTCATACCGGAAATATGTCACTTCGGTTTGAATTTTTTTTTTTTTTTTTTGTATGACATAACTTCCGGTCGAAAAACGAGATTTTCAAACCGGTAGTGATATACTTTTGGTATGACGTCACTTCCGGTTGGAAAATGATTTTTAAATCGAAAGTGACGTTGTAGAGAAAAAAAAAAATTGCACATTTTTCTCTGTGACGTCACTTCCGTTGAATAACTGAGATTTCCAAATCGGAAGTGACGTAGCAAAAACATGTTAAAATTCTTTTCCGCAGGAATTTTAAGAGAAGAGAAAGTCCCTACAATCTAGGAGCAAAATAAATGTTGTATTCACTTTCCTCAATCGAATCGGAGATTATTGTCCCGGTCTCTGAAAACGATCTTCCGTCTCTCGCGGGTCAACCACATTCCAGTGCAAAGTTCATTTTTTGTTGTTGCAAAATCTCAATTTTCCTATTTATCTTCCTAAAGCGACTGAAATTCCTGAACCGCTTGAACTGCTTGAACCAACACTGGTCGCTGCCTCGAAGCACCGAAGTTAACTCAGTGCGCGCAGGACGGCAGTGGAAAGGTTCTCGCGGGCCCGTTGAAAGGGATCGCGCTCGACTCTCTGTGCATACACACTATATATCTATACATAGCAACGCACAATGCCGACGTATATCCCAGTGAACGAAAGGATCGTACAGTCGTTCGGGATTATACAGTCAAAAGTCACACAGAGTATACGAATTTGTCGAACCATTGAGTCGAATGCCCGCGGCGACTGTAAAGGCTTCCGGTCTCGGAACACCTGCCCGCTAGTCGAAGAGGGGAACACACCTCGCTCTCTTGTTCGGGCTCTCTCCCTTGCTCTCTCGACTTCTCATACATATATATATGTGTATGTATATACATAGACGTATATATAGATATAGATATACATATATATAGATATAGATATACATATATATAGATATAGATATACATATATATAGATATATATGTGTGTATATATATATATATATAGCGCAGACACTTCCCCTCCGAATATCCTCGCGGGGAGCCGTTTGACGCTTCGATCGCTCGGTGAACTCATCCGCCCAAAAGACTCGTCACAGGACAGTTTCCGACACAGCGCCGTATAGCTGCTGGCTAAAGCGCGCTTGACTCCATTCACATTTCGAAGTCCCACGTCCGTCCCGTTTCGGCATGAATGAATGATGAAAAAAAAAATTGACACTTATGATATCACGCATGAACGAGAGAGGGGCGGAGAGAAACATTTATTTAACGCCCAGGGACGTGTCCTCTTAAGCGCGGTGAAAAATCATACATTTTCATATTCATTTTTATGTTTTATGGTACTTTTTCTAAATTTTCTATATTTTTATTTGTATTTTGACGTATGGAGCAATTTTTGGTACAATTTGTGTGCTTATGTGAGGATTTTGTATCTTGTCACGATGTTCTTAGGGGGTCTTAGGGGTTTTTTAAAGGGTCGACACGATTAATACGGCAGATTTTTTGTATATCGCGAAGTACTGAAATTTTGATCGAATTGAACGCTCGGTTGGGAATGTATGTGTAATGCATCCTTATGGTAGCCCATGCGAATTGTGTTGACTTTGCATAAGTTTCAGAGAAATGAGACGGAATTGAAAACACTTCTGGATGATATAAAAATCTGAAAAAAATCAAGCATATTAAAGGTGCTGAAAAGATTAATTTCGCATAAAATAATTCCAAAATGTTATTAACAAATTGATGAAAAATAAAATTCTTCAACAAACCTCCCGGAAACTCAAAGTTTCATTCTATGAAAATGATTCGTTCACTTTTCTAAATACGTATGAATTTTTTTAGATTTTTTAATTCACTTTCATTTTTTTTATATCGGAAAAATGTCTAGAAAGTCACAAAGTTCAAAGTGAATTAAAAAATCTGAAAAAATTCATATGCATTCATAAAAATGAACGAAACATTTTCATTTTTTTAAAGTTAGCTTTCCGGGAGATTTGGTGAACAATTTTATTTTTCGTCAATTTGTTAAAAACATTTTGGAATTATTATTATGCAAAATTAATCTTTTCAACACCTTTAAAACGCTTGATTTTTTTTTCAGATTTTTATACCATCTAGAAGTGTTTTGCAAAACCCTCTCATGTCTCTGAAACTTATGCGAAGTGAACACTATTCGCCATAATGAGTACCTTCACCTCTTCACTGCCAGGGGCCCCTATATGGGCAAAAACCTATAGAGAATACGTTTCTCTGACAGCAAAGGGATCAGCGGAACGCTGAACACGTATGAGTGCCGAGAGAGAGACGGAGTAAAAATGTTGAATCCATTTTCCTCTGAAACGATTCTATAAAATGAAAAACCGTTTTGGAGAAAAATGGATTCGAAACATTTTGAGGTTGTCTTGATCTTTAACCCCATCTTAAAGGTAGTTTGCGTGCTAGAGCGATGCCGAAAAGCTGCGGGACATTCTCGATTACCGCCGATTCGAGGATCTTTATTAATCGTCGATGCAAAAAAAAAAAAAAAAAAAAAACGGAAGGAAATTAATCGTCGAAAATTTGGTAGCTGAATCTATCTCTGTGAGGTTTCCGGGTGTCGGGCCGGTGCTGGGCGTGGAAACGATCGTTTCGTCGGATTAAACGGAAGCCACCTCCTCATGGGATGGAAAATTAGTCCGGGGACCGAGAGAGGAGAGCTTTAATATCCGAGGCAAAGGCGGTGCGCGTTGTCTCCTCGTACGAGAAACGGAGAAAGGAAGGCCTTTATAGAGCGGAGAGGAGGCCGGAGAGAAGTGCGCGAGGTTGCGAAAGGGAAGAGAAGAGGAGAGCGAGCAAGGATAATAACGAGGATAAGACCAAAGATATTAGTTGTAACAACGTAGAGCACCGCTCTACCCTCCCAATCAGAAGTTAACCTCGGGGAAAGGGCGAATGCAAGCTGGGGCTTTCGAATAGGGGTGCGCGCGGATTTTGCCTAATTGTTTGATACCGCCGTCGAATCCTGCTTAACTACTCTCCGACCCGTTTATATATATATGTATACATGTATATATGTATATGTACAAATAGTCACTCGTTGCGGATAGTTTCACGTATTGGCGAACGATTCGCGGTCCCGATAACTCTTTAGAAAGTAAACTTATTGTTAGTTAACGATAAATCATCATGGAGTTACGTGTCGTTAAAAAAAAGGAGGGGATTTTTATTAACTTACGTAGGTAACAATTTCGAAAGGGGCGTGTACAAAAAACTATAATAAAATAAAAAGGTTGAAAAGCAATTAAACAATTACTGCGATTTTTACTTTTTGTTGATAAGCGTTGTTTATTTTTGGAGAATTATTTTAGTTTCACGGATTTGCGAATGATTCGTCGTCGCGATATTTTCTTTGGAAAGTGAACTTATTATTAGTTAATTATAAAATTTTCTTTGGGTTGAGTATTGTTTATAAAAAAAGAAGGGGATTTTCTTTTACTAACAAGCATGTTCAAAAACTATAATAAAATTAAAAGATTGAACAACAATTACACAATTACTGCAATTTTTACTTTCTTTTTTTGTAGGCATTGTTTTGTTATTAAGTACAACGTCTGTTCTCTCTGAAAGTCCGATCGAGAATCTTTGTCATCTGATCGATGGATAATCTGTCCGTTTGTCGTTTGTCATACGGAGCTATTCCGGTCATCTATTTAATATCGTATATTTCGGTCCATCCTCATCTCTATATTCGTTACAATATATATTATTACGTTCTCGGGGAATAAATAACGCACGTATTTGGTTTTGGCGCGGATATTATTAGTACAATCGCAGATAAATATATCGAGCACGAACTGTCAAACGTCTGTTTTCTCTGAAAGTCCGATCAAGACTGTAGTCATCTGGTCAATCGATAATCTGTCCGTTTGTTATTTGCCATTCCGAGCTACTTCGGTCATGAATCTAATATCGTCTCTCTCGGTCCACCCTCATCTATATATTCGTTACAATATATATAGATATATAATATATGTGTATGCGTATTTTCAAAAATTTCGTTCGAGATTTTTTTTTTTCACCATACTTAATTGAAAGAGAAGAAAGAGTATTTAAGGTCGTCCCTGCGAAAAGTGTTCACTTTGCATAAATTTCGGAGTAATGAGAGGAAATTGCAAACACTTCTGGATGGTACAAAAATCTGAAAAAAAAATTATGCATATCAAACGTGCCGAAAAGATTAATTTTGCATAACAATAATTCCAAAATGTTATTAACAAATTAATTATAAATAAAATTGTTCAACAAATCTCCCGGAAACCTAACTTTCTTTTTCGTGTGACTTTCTATACAATTATCACATATAAAAAAAAAATTCAAAGTGCATTTAAAAACCTGTCAAATTGATACATATTCAGAAAAATGAACGAATCATTCTTATAAAAAAAAAAGTTAGCTTTCCGAATGATTTGTCGAACAATTTTATTTTTCATCAATTTCTTAATAACATTTTCCAATCATTGTTATGCAAAATTAATCTTTTCGGCACCTTTAATATGCTTCATTTTTTTCAGAATTTTATACCATCCACAAGGGTTCGCAATTCCCTCTCATTTCTCTAAAACTTATGCGAAGTGAACACCATTCGCAAGGCCTACCTTAAGAACTGCCACAATTTTAACTTTTTTTTGTTTGTAAGAGTTCTTTCTTTTTGCAATTTTCTTTTCCTTGCTCGGGTCGTATTTTGTGTCCGACCTGTTTCCCGTTTTTCGTGTAGGGACTCTTGCAGTACACGAGCCGCAGTCCCTCCGCAGAAGTGTTCGCGGTTGTAGATAACATCCGACCAACAAGAGAAGGTTGAAGGCGGGGGGGGGGGGGGGGGGGGGGGGGGTGGTTGAGGTTTAAGAGCGGTAGGAGGTTGAAGCACGAGATTTCACTCTGGCAAGGAGCCATTCGCTATTAATTAACGTTTTACTATCGCCATTGGCTCTTAGCGGTGGTCGAGGGGAGAGCCGAGTGAGCAGCGGGACGAAACCCACACCGGGTAACTACGTCGAGCCATCGAAGATATTGCCTGCTTCTCGCCCCCTCCTAAAATTTTCTCCCTTTTAACTTTGTACCTATCCGTTACCGGTATAAAGTACGAAGACGATGATGCTTTTAAAAGGTCGCTAATCGACGGTACTAAACATGCAACGGCAGCCTGGAGCCCAGCGGGGCGACCACTGCGCAGGCGCCTTTCGAGTGGTCCAGCGCAGCATCCCTCGTCGCTGGCACAAAACGCCCAGCTACATCCGCGGTAACTTCGAAAAACCCGTCATTCATTCGCGCCGAAATCGCGGAGGAACAATTCATGCCCTGACTGCGAAGACTTAAAAAAAAAAGAAAAAAATTATACCCAAAATATTGTTTTCGCAACTATTGCGCACGCCTTTTGAGTAATCCTGTGCAGCATCTCTCGTCGCCGGCATTAAACGTCTAGTTACATCGGCGGTACCTTCGAAATACCCGTTGTTTTTTCGTCCCGAAAACCCGGAGGAACAATCGAATGCCCCAACTCTACAAACTTAAAAAAAAAAAAATTAAAAAAAAAACTATATCGAAATAGTAACTTACGACACTAGTGCGATAAAACTTTTTCCTGACGAGTGTGACTTTGCAGCACGAGCCGAAGGCGAGTGTTGCAATCACACGAGTTGAGAAATAGTACATTACTCCACGAGTTAGAAAAAGTGTTTCGCACGAGTTAGAAAAAGTGTTTCGCACGAGGGATGTACGAAATTTTTCAGCACAAGGTGCGAAAATGGCGGTTTTACGCACGCGAAGCGGGCGGAAAAGTGGCCATTTCCGCACCGAGTGATGAAAACGTTTTATCGCACGAGTGTCCAACAAAATTTTATTTCACACGGTGCGAAAATGCGGTTTTTCGCACGCCAAGCGTGCGCAAAAACCGCAAATTTCCCACCGAGTGAAATAATAGTCATTTACCATACTCGTGCGAAAAACATTTTCTGGTCTTGCAATCACAAGAGTTCAGAAAAAGTTTTTCGCACGAGTATCGTACCAAATTTTACTCCACGAGGTTGCGAGAACGGGGGTTTTTCGCACGCGAAGCGTGCGAGAAACTGACATTTTCCCACCGAGTGTAATAAATATGGTTTTCGGATTCTCCGTCTCCGGAGTCGCACACCGCGCATCTTCTTTTTGTCTTTCCCGTCCGATTTCCCCGATATTCGGAGATAAAAGTTTACACGTCGCCGGGGCGAAAAGAGCGGTGAGCTCCGACGTCGAGGATCATAAAAATCGGGATTCAATATCGTTGCGGGGGTTGTCGTGTATGTCACGCCGATGTCAAGGGGCGCTCGTTTCGACGCTCTCCCCATCCCGCTGCGGGGATTCCCCGTTTTCGTCTCTGCCGCGGGTAAGCGAAGCGGGAGACTGAGGCGCGGTCCCTCGCCTCGCTGTACGCTTCTCCTCGCACACGGGCTGTGCATGTGTCGAAAAAAAAAGACACGTTAAAAGTATAACGCGGTGTGAGTACGCCGAGCAACGGCGCTGCATCTTCTCCGCGCGTTTCATCCTTCTCTCCGCGAGTCTTTCGGCGCGATATTCTTTGCGATTCTCCTTTCTCCGATTCCTCCGTCCTTCTCTTCGCCCGGGCATTTATGCGCCATCCGCGAGCATCTTCGAGACTCTCGCGGGATATCCTTGGGGAGGGGGAGGGGGGAATTCGCGGACGACTCTCGCGTGTAGGTAGTTTGACACGCTCGTAAAAGACGGGCATTTTAATACAATTTACAAGAAAGTATAAAGTCGAGAGGGAGAGGCCGCTTACCCTTCCTCCCTGGCTCCCTTTGGCGGGGCAGGTTCTCGAGACTTTTACACTGGGTGTATCGGCGCGAAAGCGATCCTCCAGTCTCGGGATCGACGCGCCAGTTTCGCGAAATAAAGCAACGAAGCTGGTGTTCGTATCGTAGTGATGTATGTATGTATGTATATATATATATATATATATATTTTTTTTTTATTTGGGTTGGTCCGGGTGATATGGACCAAAAGAAGAATTGATTGATTGGCCATGTCACCCTCGACCACTCAGGATTAAAAATTGTACGAGAGAAAACTGGATACATCCGTAGAGCTGATATTTGTTTCTCGAGTTTTCATTTTTGGCCCACTTTGTTACGAAGATGTGAACGATTGGTCGTATGACCGCAACCGAACCATATCACCCTCGATCACCCCACATTAAAACTGTCTCAGATCTTCCATATCGAAAATCTTGCCTCCTGCTCATAACTCCATAGTCGATAACATTTCCTCAATAAATATATAACAAATTACGCCCCAATAACTAAAATCCACTGAAGTCCCTGATTCCCCAAAGTGTCCTTTCCACTATGGAAATTTAAGGTAGTCCTGGATTATCTTGTATTGAAAACTGTGAAAATCTTGGTTCCTACTCATAGTCCATAGTCGATAACATTTCCCCAATAAACATATAACTAAAATCTACCGAAGTCCGCGAATCCCTCAAGTGCCCTTTTCAGTATGAAAGTTGTAGGATCATCCGGTATTAAAAAAGTATGAGATAAAACTCGATCCATCTTTATAGTAAATCTTTGTTTCTCGACTTTTAATTTGTGGCCCACTTTGTACAATGATGTAAACCATTGGTCAAATGACTCCAACTGGCCCATATCACTATCAATCACCATACATTAAAACTGTCCCATATCACTATCAATCACCCTACATTAAAACTGTCCCACATTCCCCATATCGAAAATCTTGCTCATAACTCCCCAGTCGATAACATTTCCCCAATAAATATATAACTAAAATCTACTGAAGTCCGCGAATCCCTCAAGTGCCCTTTTCAGTATGAAAGTTGTAGGATCATCCGGTATTAAAAAAGTATGAGATAAAACTCGATCCATCTATATAGTAAATCTTCGTTTCTCGACTTTTAATTTGTGGCCCACTTTGTACAATGATGTAATCGATTGGTCAAATGATCCCAACTGGCCCATATCACTATCAATCACCCTACATTAAAACTGTCCCATATCACTATCAATCACCCTACATTAAAATCGTCCCATATCACTATCAATCGCCCTACATTAAAACTGTCCCACATTCCCCATATCGAAAATCTTGCTCATAACTCCCCAGTCGATAACATTTCCCCAATAAATATATAACAAATTACGCCCCAATAACTAAAATCCACCGAAGTCCCTGATTCCCCAAAGTGTCCTTTCCGCCATGTAAATTGAAGATCGCCCTGGATTATCTTGTATCAAAAACTGTACGAGTGAAAACTTGATCCACCTATATAGCGAATCTTTATTTCCCAACCTCTAATGTTTAACCCACTTTGTACGAAGATGTAAACGATTGCTCATGATTCCAAACCATATCACCCTTAATCACCCTACATAAAAACTGTCCCAGATCCTCCACACTGAGAAAAAAAAATTGTTGGATTGACCAAATTCGCGGTCACCTACGTTCAAAGCTGTTATTTGGTTGGTACAACTAAACCATTCTTTTATTGAACGATTATTCGCTTTAGTCGATTCAAAATATTTCGATACAAACAAAAAAAAATTTATTGTACCAACTAAATAACGCTTTTGAACGCGGGGGAACGCAACTTGGTTCATCTAACAATTTTTTTTTCTCAGTGCATATTCGAAATCCTTGGCTTCTTATTAAAACCATGTGCCACGTTCAACAATATTTCCCCAACAAATACGTCATAAATCACTCCCGAATAACCAAAATCTATCGAAGTCCCCAATTCCCCAAAGAATCCTTTCCATTATGAAAAAAAATCGAACCTGGCAATCGAATCGACCATCGACCATACCGTAGCCGCTCTACGATCATAACAATCGCCACTCGACGAATGCAGGAATGCGTCGAGCAATTTCAAAAACCGCCAATTACAGCCGATCTCCCATTTACTAAAATCCTTCGAAGGACCGCACGCGCCCGAGCGGCGCATCTCCCCGCCCGGGGAATCCCCGGATGTTCAGCGACGGGGCAGGTGTTCGCGGAGTTTTTCCAATCGTCTTCGACGCCCTCCGGCCGTAACACCGTGTACGTTGAACCCCGATAATGTCCCAGCGTGCAGATACAGCGTGCACGTCGGCCGAGGGTATAAAAGCTTCGCGACGAAACGATCGGGAGGATAAAGCCAGAAGGAGGACGATGGAGAAGGAGGAAGTCGGCCGGCTCTTCTGCGCCTCACATGCCGCTCGCTCCTTCTCGATGGCGGCAATATTTTACGCGCTTTACGAGCAGTCACACAGAAACGCTCCTCCTCGGGACGAGAGCGGCGACGCCGGGGAGACGAAAATTTTCGAAGCGGTGTATAGTTTCGGCCGGTTCGCGGACGCGCGCGCTTCAACGATCCGAAGAAGAAGTGGAAGATTACGAGGAGGGGCGGGGAAGAGGATCGTCGGAGGAAGCTGCGCTTCTGCCGCTGCAGGACGAGATGAGCCGGCAGGCGCGGCTACACACTTCGGGCTAATTGTCGCTTATTAAAAACGGTCCTCCTTTCGTGTGTAGCCCGGCGAAAATCAAAGACCTTCGGCTTGGGAGGGGAGCTTGCCTCTCCTCCTCGCAGCCCTTTGCTACGAGGCTCCTTTGCCTCGGTCGTATTCTCTCTCTGGAGTGTCCTCGAGGAGGAGCCTTTGCTCGGGCTCTAATAATTCCTGGGGACACTCGGGACATGCCGGGTCTCGAGGATGGAATCTTCAAGATGTTTTCTCGGGTGTATACTGTGTGTATCTGTATATATGTAGAGATCGGATGTCTTTGGGATTATTTTTGGGTTAATTGGAATTAAGATCGTGAGAGGTTGAGAAACTTTGGTTTGATTGTTGGAGGGAACGGCGCTGTGGCAGAGACGCATAGGGGTCGAATGTTTTAAGTCGAATTTTTTAAGTCGAATTTTTTAAGTCGAATTTTTTAAGTCGAACTTTTTAAGTCGAATTTTTTAAGTCGAATTTTTTAAGTCGAATTTTTTAAGTCGAATTTTTCAAGACGTTAGCTTGAACTTAAGATCGCTCTCCAGAATCGAACTTACGGTCGAAGTTTGGCCCAAACTTCTACCTTAGCTCTAATAATTCCTGGGGACACTCGGGACATGCCGGGTCTCGAGGATGGAATCTTCAAGATGTTTTCTCGGGTGTATACTGTGTGTATCTGTATATATGTAGAGATCGGATGTCTTTGGGATTATTCTTGGGTTAATTGGAATTAAGATCGTGAGAGGTTGAGAAACTTTGGTTTGATTGTTGGAGGGAACGGCGCTGTGGCAGAGACGCATAGGGGTCGAATTTTTTAAGTCGAATTTTTTAAGTCGAATTTTTTAAGTCGAATTTTTTAAGTCGAATTTTTCAAGACGTTAGCTTGAACTTATGATCGCTCTTCAGAATCGAACTTACAGTCGAAGTTTGGCCCAAAGTTCTACCTTAGCTCTAATAATTCCTGGGGACACTCGGGACATGCCGGGTTTCGAGGATGGAATCTTCAAGATGTTTTCTCAGGTGTATACTGTGTGTATCTGTATATATGTAGAGATCGGATGTCTTTGGGATTATTCTTGGGTTAATTGGAATTAAGATCGTGAGAGGTTGAGAAACTTTGGTTTGATTGTTGGAGGGAACGGCGCTGTGGCAGAGACGCGTAGGGGTCGAATTTTTTAAGTCGAATTTTTTGAGTCGAATTTTTCAAGACGTTAGCTTGAACTTAAGATCGCTCTTCAGAATCGAACTTACGGTCGAAGTTTGGCCCAAACTTCTACCTTAGCTCTAATAATTCCTGGGGACACTCGGGACATGCCGGGTTTCGAGGATGGAATCTTCAAGATGTTTTCTCAGGTGTATACTGTGTGTATCTGTATATATGTAGAGATCGGATGTCTTTGGGATTATTCTTGGGTTAATTGGAATTAAGATTGTGAGAGGTTGAGAAACTTTGGTTTGATTGTTGGAGGGAACGGCGCTGTGGCAGAGACGCGTAGGGGTCGAATTTTTTAAGTCGAATTTTTTGAGTCGAATTTTTCAAGACGTTAGCTTGAACTTAAGATCGCTCTTCAGAATCGAACTTACGGTCGAAGTTTGGCCCAAACTTCTACCTTAGCTCTAATAATTCCTGGGGACACTCGGGACATGCCGGGTTTCGAGGATGGAATCTTCAAGATGTTTTCTCGGGTGTATACTGTGTGTATCTGTATATATGTAGAGATCGGATGTCTTTAGGATTATTCTTGGGTTAATTGGAATTAAGATTGTGAGAGGTTGAGAAACTTCAGAATCGAACTTACGGTCGAAGTTTGGCCCAAACTTCTACCTTAGCTCTAATAATTCCTGGGGACACTCGGGACATGCCGGGTTTCGAGGATGGAATCTTCAAGATGTTTTCTCGGGTGTATACTGTGTGTATCTGTGTATATGTAGAGATCGGATGTCTTTGGGATTATTCTTGGGTTAATTGGAATTAAGATCGTAAGAGGTTGAGAAACTTTGGCTTGATTGTTGGACGGAACGGTGCTGTGGCGCAGAGACGATGCATAGGAAAAAGCGTCGATCAAGCAGTCTCGGGGTCGAATTTTTTAAGACATTAGCTTGAACTTAAGATCGCTCTTCAGAATCGAACTTAAGGTCGAAGTTTGGCCCGAACTTCACTGCGTGCTTAAGATCTATCTTAAATTCAAACTAATGAGAAACGAAAAAAACGATGTCCAAAAAAATCTTGTCATCAACCTCCACGTATCGTTTTCCACGCATCGTCACAATGACTCATCACGTCATTGAGGAGAACGATTATTCTCCAACAATCATTCAATTAAAACGGATCTTAAGAGCGATCTTAAGTTCAAACTAACGTCTTAAAATTGCATCCTAAGTGAACTTCTCCGAGCGAAGTTTGTGCGATGTAAACCATAGCCGTTATAGCTTGCAGAAATATGGTCTCACGCGAATATGTTCCGGGTCATGAGTCATGAAGGTAAATTCAAATTGTCATTGCAAGAGCATTTTTTTTTCTGATTATTGCATGGAACGGAGCTGCGACAGACATGCGCTGCAACGGGAAAGCGTCGATCAAGCAGCTTCGGAGCGACTGCTGAGGGCGGATGATGCCGATTATAATCGATGCGGCGAGGTAAAGGCAATAAGCTCCCGATGGGCGACGATGGGATCCTGCCACATGGATACCCCCAGGATACGGACGAACGCGAGAAGCACGGTCATCCGATCGACATTCGACTCGCTCTCTCCGCACCCGTCGGTGGCCGTCGCTCAAGGCGGTGCACCCGCGCATCGCACCGGTAGTAACAGAGAGGCGGTGGTGCACACACCGTTTAGTCGACAGCGTTTTCGTATACCGGAAACTCGTGGCTCGGAGAGTTGCATCGTACTGGCTCCCGTTCGCTGACGGTTCAACAACCGGGCTCGTTTGCGCCCAAGGCTTCGTCAACGGTGCGTCTCGTCCGCGATGCGATACTATTGATCTGGTTAATTTGTTTTTAGGCTGGTTACGGTAATGCAGCGGATGGACGCGCTGTCGTGGATGATGGATGGCTAAGCTTTGCTATACGGTTTAGTCAGTAATATATGGAAATGTGGAAACATAGAGATATGGAAATATGGAAATATGGAAAAATGGAAAAATGGAAATCTGGAAATCTGGAAATATGAAAATATGGGAATATGGAAATATGGAAATATGGAAATATGGAAATATGGAAATATGGAAATATGGAAATATGGAAATATGGAAATATGGAAATATGGAAATATGGAAATATGGAAATATGGAAATATGGAAAAATGGAAGCATGGAAATATGGAAAAATGGAAATATGGAAATATGGAAATATGGAAATATGGAAATATAGAAATATGGAAGTATGGAAATATAGAAATATGGAAATATGGAAATATGGAAATATGGAAATATGGAAACATGGAAACATGGAAATATGGAAATATGGAAACATGGAAATATGGAAATATGGCAATATTGAAATATGGAAATATTGAAACATTAAAATATGCGTGTAATTTCTTCGGCATCTATCGAAATGACGGATGCGTGAAACCGCGCGTAAATTAACATATTCTTCCAGTGGCGGCCGTCGGCGATGTAGTCTGTGGCGAGGACGGCGGGAGGGAGATGCCCATATATGTGTAGAAGTTACGCGGGTGTTTGACAATCACGAAATAATGCGACTGGCACGAGAGAATCAAGACCGGTGAGATCCTCGCTCGAAATGTGTGGTCACCGTTGTGGTCTGTTATGACCCCCCGTCGTCGGCGCTGGAAGCTTCAGGTACGCGAATGGGCACGGTCATCGCCGCCGCGTTCCAGCCACCACTGCCGCTCTCGACAGCTAAACCACCTACGCCGCACTTGGATCATTGGTCGAAACGCTATTTCCACGATGCGATTATTTCCGCCAAATCCCAAACCATCCCTCCATAATACGAAATAAACCGAACGGGAGCGTTCGCGGTATGCAATCGAAAATCAATTATCGACGCCGGCGTTGAGTTTCCGTTTTCATGGATTTTTTCCGATTTTTTTTTTTTTTTTACCAAAATAGTGGGAGACCAATTTCAGTTAATAGCAAGCGTGTGACCTTGTAAAAATGTCCAAACGTTACATCAGGCCCCGATTGATGCTCAAATATTTTTACTTACAGGGTCGTTTCTCGATCGCCATTGTTAAGTTTCCGTTTTCATACTATCAAATTTCAAATTTGATACCCAAATTCAAATTTATTTTCACATTTTTTACCAAAATAGTGGAAGTTCTATTTTAGTTAACAACACGCGTATGATTTAGTAACAATTTCCTGTTGGTCGACAATCGGGACCTTTGTCAGGTCCCGATTGATGCTCCAATATTTTTTCTTACATTTCTTGATCGCCGTTGTTGGGTTTCTTTTTTCATGGATTTAAATTTTTTGCTTCCTTATTGAGGAAGCTATGTTTTTGTAAAAAAAAAAATTCGAGATTTTAGTGTCAGAGTACTTAAAATAGTCTGAAACGTCGAGAAATGGGATTTTTCACCCTCACACACCCGTGTGTGAGGGTGTGTGTGTATAACTCGGAAACGGTTTGAGATAGCCAGTAGAAAATTGGCACATTAGAAGAATGGTCACGTCTCTTCATTCAGTGAAATTATTATGCAGTTTGAGGCCGAATTGGAAATTTTGGGCGAATGTTAATTTTTTGCAAAATTTATGTGGTATTTCAAACTTGCTGTACAGAAATATGATGTTTTATCGAAGACCTTTGGCATTGAATTTATGCAAGAAATCTATGCAAATGGTCAGATTTTATGGGATTTTGATTTTTTTGAAAACTTACTAAAAACGGTCTAATTCGAGTAAACACGGAGGTATCGAGCTCAAGTTTGGCACGGGAATAGACTGACACTGTACACTGTTTCGTATCAAATTTTGCAAATCCAACTATTCAACCCGATGGGATTTTGAAAATATTGAATTCTTTTTTTTTACGCCAGACACGAATTTCCGAATCAAATATCACGCAAACAGTGAAATGAGTTATAATTTTGTAATCAGCGGTGAAGAACAGATTTTTTTTAAAAATCCCTAAAACGACGAAATCCGCAAATTTCACTTTGCGATTCCCTACAATAAAGTCTGATCAAAATTTTTACGATTTAAATTTTCTGATGTAGAAATTTTTTTATGATACGAAAAACGTGCAAAGTGATTTACACATAATTTTTGCTTCCTCGTAGAGGCAGAAAAGTTTTTCAATTTTTTTAACCAAAATAGTAAATAAAAGTGCGATAATGATAGTTTTAGTTACCAGCACGCGTGTGGCCAGCCAACAATTTCCGACTCTTACATAAACTCCCGATAACGTCGGCCTGCGCCTTATCGGGCCGGAATTACGGTCAAAAGTGTGTGCAGTCGATCGGCGACTCGCGATCGACGTATTATCGAGTGGCACGAACGGCCAGTCACCTTTGACGACCGAATGAGCAGCTCGTCCAGAAGAAGGGTCAGTCGGAGCGAAGCATCGCCGCTCGGCATGCCAGGGGCGACCGGCTAATAAATAAATCGTCGGTGCCACGCCGATCCCGATATCTCCTCGTCGTCGTCTCTTCTGTGTCCCGAGCGAGAAACTCGATCTTACCGGGGGTAAAAAAAAAAAAAAAAAAAAAAAAAAGAATGAAAAAAAAAAATTCACGGGACAATTAATAATGCGAGCCGCGCGCCGCCGACCAATTTGTCCCTCGAGGATTCCGCGGCGAGCGCGCGAGCATGCCGCCTTCTCGCTCGTCCACTTTTTGAAGACGCTCCCGCGCGGCTCCTTCCGCTCTACCCGACTCCCGACGCGTCCTCATCGCCGTTCCCCTTGTAAACCGTTTTGGCTACTGTGCGCCGATGTCCCTTCGACAGCGGCCGCCTTGCAGCCACTCGCGAATTATCTTGATCGAACTCCGCGAGTCCTGTACAGGCCGTATCAAAGTTCGGATTGAATTTTTTTTTTTTTTTTTTTTCTGCCAAATTACGAAATGTTGGTACCGATATGTAGGGGAGAGCGGGGCAAAATGAGACAGTGCGGCAAAATGGGACAGTGAGGACAAAACTCATTTTTCCAATGATTTTTGTTGGATGCCCCATTTTGCCCCAAGGACACATCTGGATTTTCAAACCAGCTTTGCCCCACGGACGACATACCCCGCTGTGCCATTTTGCCCCTGTCTCCCCTACGCTGAATGTGGAAAATCGTTTCCTTCACTCGAATCGGACGTTGCGCGATGCCGGACGGTTTCCGTGGCTGTTTGTCCGAAGGGTTTCGAAGCGTGCCCGGTGTCTCTCGTAACAGAACACTCGGCTTTAACTCTATAATATTTTTCAAAATTTTTTCTAATCTGAAGATACGATTCTTAGTTATGAAAAAAAAAAAATTGTAAAATTAACAACAAGAAAGTGTAAGAATTTTTAATTTCCAAAATCAGCGAGACAAAATTGCCTACATTTATATAAAAAAAAACAACTGTACGTTGAATATGGAAAATCGTTTCTTTCACTCGAATCGGACGTTGCGCGATGCCGTGCGGTTTCAGTGGCTGTTTGTCCGAAGGGTTTCGAGGCGTGCCCGGTGTCTCTCGTAACAGAACACTCGGCATGCGGAAAGCGGACTCGTCAGGCTCGTCTTTGTCCCTCCCGGTTGCGCCGATATCGGGCCGGAGCCGGGCCGGTCGACGTAGCTCGGGCAATTAATATCACCGAGACCATTATCAGCGACTGCGCACCGGGTCAACGTCACAGATTCAATTTCCGCGAGTAGTCGGAGCTCGGCACTCGTGTGTCATTGCCGGCCAACTCCGAAACCGGCCATTATGACCTCTCGTCGTGCAAATCCCTGGACGCTTTAACGCCCGCGATCCTGGCCATCAGAATCCCAAAGCTGGTCGCGCTGGAAACTCGCCGCTTCGCTCGCTTACGGCAACATCCGCGAATCCCAAAGCTGGCCGCGCTGCTTCGCTCGCTCACTGCACCATCGCGACACCGGCAGTAACAACTGCCCTCACGGCTTTGTGGAGGCCTCGGCCATGCCCAGGAGCTCACCCAAGCGCCGGATCCTTAACCATTCAGATCCGATAGTGCAGTCGTAAAGATGACACGATGTCGAGATCATTATCTTCTCATCGATTCACTGTTCGTGATCAGTGGTCAATTATTATTTGGTTGATATTGCAAGGTTTTTTTTTTCGGGGAAATGAAAGGTTTATAAATTTAAGAAAGTTGTTTTTCGTTGATTTCAGCATTTTTTTTTATCCTCCTTCGATATCGTTACCCATTCAGATCCGATAGTGCACTCGTAAAGATGACGCAATGTTGAGATGATTATTTTGTCATCGATTCACTGTTCGTGATCAGTGGTCAATTATTTGTTTGGTTGATATTGCAAGGTTTTTTTTATTGAATTTTCAGTGGAATGAAAGGATTGTACGTTTTAGAGATATTTTTTTCATTCGCGGACAAACGCAATTTTTTGGTTTTTCGTTGATTTCAGCATTGTTTTTTCCGGATAATTTCATAATTGTTCTGCGGATAATTTTATCATTTTTTTTTTACTTATCCTCCTTCGATATCCTTACCCATTCAGATCCGATAGTGCTGTCGTAAAGATCGCACAAGGTCGAGATCATAATTTGGTCATCGATACACTATTCATCATCGATGGTCAATGACTTATTTTCTTGATGCTGCAAAGTTTTTTTTATCGAATTTACAAGGGAATGACCGGATTGTATTTTAAAGAAATACTTTTCGTTCACGGACAATCCCGATTTTTTTTTTGTTTATCGTTGATTTTGGAATTGTTTTGCGGATAATTTCATGATTTTTCTCTGAGTAATTTTATAGTGTTTCCTCTTGTTAATTTCAGAATTTTACCCTTACAAATTTTACAATTTTTATTTTTTCGCTAACTACAATTTCACTGTTCCCAATTTAATAATTGTCATCGTTTTTCGAACGTATATAAACGTGCGATATGTATCAAATCCAGACAGGGGGAGAGGGGGGGGGGGGGGGGGGGGGTAAAAACTCACGAGTACACCTCGGAAAGTCCAAATCCAAATAAATAAATATTCATCCTATGTACAAACATTTCTTTTATTTTTTCATCGCGTTACAAAAACCGCGTAGTAAATTCAGCAATTCGACACCGAAGAATTCCACGTAAGGAGATAACAACATCAAAGTAAAAAAAAAAAAAACCCGAATATTTACACAGACCCGACGGTGAGACGGCGCGAGAGTTTAATTAATAATTAAATAATGAGGCGATTTCGCGGCAGGGCTCGTGCCTGTGCCGTCCAGGCGCCTCCCCCCCCCCCCCCCCCCCGTCCTTTCCGCCATCTTAATTTCTTCCTCGCACGCTTATGATTTATCGGCAGGTGAATTTTTCTCGCGACTCGGATCATTAAAATATCGCTTGACCACGGCGTGTCCGTGTGCCCAGAACGGCGCCTTCGGGAAAGCTACACTTCACCGTTCGCGCATGCGCGAACGGTTGTAAACCTCGTCCCGACGCTCCGAGAGCTTAAAGCCAAGGCAGAAACAGCAGCAGAAGCAGCGGCCAGGCTCGTTCCTCATCCGCAAATTATTTCTCGCCCGTCTCGAGCGTACATGGCGAATTAAGAAGTTCCACGCGAGAGAGAGCGGACCGAGAGACGACGAACGACCCCGGCTATGCGAAACACAACGCGGGCCCTCCAGCATACTCCTTCTCTTCTCTTCTTCATTCTCGTATATTCTTATATATGTGTATGTATATATGTGTGTATATACATGTATATATATGTAACTTTTATTCGCGAAGAAACAGATACCCTCCCCCCTCCCCTCCCCCGCCCTTCTTTCACAACCCGACACTTCGGAGGAACATCGTATCTTCATGAATTATTCGCCAGATTAATGCATCTGGCCTAAGTAGGAATATAATTCGTCTGTAGTGTCTCAAAGTTTGTATAATTAATTGTTGAAGATTTTTTTTTTTTTCACTTGAGAAACCAATTAAAGTGGTGGAAATTATTATTATTTTTATTTGTTATTGAAATAAATTGCGGTTACGTTCGGAATGTGAGGGGTTTGGATTTTAATGCCGGATGTCAGCGATGAGAAATAAGTTTGTTGAAGGGAAGTGCTAGAAACAACTTGTTCCTGATTCGTCGTGCGGTTAAGAATTGATTTTAACTAAAATGTAAGACATTTTTTTTTCATTCATCTGGCCTCAGTAGGAATATAATTTGTCTCAACTGTTTCAAAGTGTATAATTAATTGTTGAAGATTTTTTTTTTTTTCACTTGAGATAACAATTAAGGTGGTAGAAATGATTTTTTTTTAATACAAATAAATTGAGTTTACTTTTCCGACGGGATTGAAGAAGGAAGCTTGATAAAGAGTAGTGCCAGAAACAACTTGTTCCTCGTTCGTCGTGCTGTTAAGAATTGTTTTAAGTAAATTGGAAGAAATAAAAAAAATAAGTTTCGTGTACAATAAATTGTTTTCAAATGTACGTTTATTTACTTATTTATTTATTAATAACTGTATCCTATAGATTTAGAGTGGTGAATCTGGCGAGCCTGTTTAACACGAGAAAACTCGAACATACCATTCGTACCACTATACGGTAGAGCGGGGTAAGATGGACCGTTCCATTAATCGTGAAATAAAACTTTCTGAAACATCTCGAAATTAATGAAATAAACATATTTCAGTGTCCCACGAAAAATTCGTTAAAAAAATGGTCCATTTTGCCCCGCTCTCCCCAAGGTGAACATTATAATTAACAAAAAAAAAAAAGATCAATCCCGGATGAAATTAAATAGTCAATCCGTTCTTCCGATTGCGGACACGAGTTAAACTTTGCATAAAAAAAGAAAAGAAGAATTTAACGGTAAAGTGCAATGAAGCGCGGTGCATATAGTTATACGCGCGCATGCGCGAGGGTAGGCATGTATGACTGGTCCTGTCATATATAATAACCGCATAAAACAGATACGCGCGAACGAAACACAGCTACGCGCGAATATATTATGTTGCACCGGCTAATTTACGATTATAACGTAACGTGTATAACTATCATTGTTGATATACTGCCGGGGTCGATGTTTCGGCCCCGGAGGGAATATAACCGTGTCCAACTTTGGCCAGGACGTGTCCCTTCAAACCCAACATATCTCGTCCCACTCACTCTCTCTTACTTACATATATATATATATATATATACTTTTTTTTTTGCGACGCATTTTTAAATCACTCGCGTGCGTTCCACGAAGAATACGTCCCGGTGGTTTAAAGAAATCCACCGATATAATCAACGAACGCTTAAAACAGTAAGCTTTCTGTACCCCGCTCCAAGAATCTCAGATTAATCCCAAATTCCCAAAACGTACAAATAGTATCGAATTTCGAATGAATAAAAAATTCATCGGGTTTGAATAGGAATATAATTCGTCTGTGCTATCGCAGAGTTTGTGTAATCAATTATTAAGACTTTTTTTCATTTCCGATACAATTACGGTGGTGAAAGTGATTTCTATTTTTTTTTTTTTATGAAAATAAGTTGACTCTACTCTTAGACTGCGACAGGATTGAATTTTTATGTCGTCGGTAAGAAACGAGTTTTATATGCACTTTTAATTACATGTATATCTATATATATATACACGTTTTTCGACCATTTTAATTTTCGACATTTTTAAATCACTCGCGTGCGTTCCGCGAAGAATCCATCCCGGTGGTTTGAAGAAACCCCCCGATAAAATCACCGAACGCTTAAAACAGTAAGCTTTCTATACCCCCGGTCCAAGAATCTCAGATTAATCTCAAATTCCCGGAAGGTATAAATAGTATCAAATTTCATCTCCGCCTCCGCCACTAAATTAGAGGAATCTCCGTGTGCATCGGGGTATCGAGAACACGAGTCGTCCATCGAGTACCCAAAAAAAAAAAAAAAAAAAAAAAACCAAATTGGATCTCGCACTTCGATATCCGAGAAACAAACCGCGTAAAGAATCCCCGCGCGCGCTTCACGTTCGTCGTATCGTGAATTCGAGTATTCTCGTTTGTTTCTTTTTTTTTTCAAATTTTTTTTCCTCCGTAGCGCGGAGTCCGTAAGAGAGGCAGGAGAGTCGGCCTAATTCGTCCGTCGATTGCCGTCGATCGAATTCGCGGGGCAAAAAAGTTCGGGTCGTTGGAGCGGCAGGCAGCGCCGATCTCTTCGGCGTTCGGTGTTTTGCTCGTACGAAAAGTACGTGTAATCGGAGTATGCGCTCGCGGCAGTATAGGCGGTTAACGGCAAAAGCATGCGAGGGGGGGGGGGGGGGGGGGGAGCCGAGCGGCGCACACCTTTTTTGCTCCAATGAAGCCCCTATTGGAGAGTCGTGAGCCGATTCGAGAAATCGAGATCGAGGGAGCGAACCGGGCCGGATCGGTCCGGAGTGACTCCGGACCGGTCCCCGCGGCCCCGGATTCGCCCTGTCGATTCACCGCTCTCTCTCGGATGTCATGCCGTGTCGGGCGAGTCGCAAGAACTCGATAGAAATAGCTATGCCGGACAGCTGTATGCGCCCCGGCTCGATCGCTCCGCGCACCCGCGGCAGCGCACGCGAGGCCCTTCTTATCCATCCGGTTACCCCGATGACAGTGACATGTCAATGCGCGACGATTGTAAAGTCGTTATTTTTCCTCGTGTCCTCGACTCGTACGAGCTCGCCTCGGAACTCACCGCGGCTTCTTCGTCGGTCCTCCGGAGCGGCTGCACTGCGAGCCCTGCTCGGCCCCCACTCGCCAACCCGCCTGACCCCTTTCGTTCTACAGATCCTTTACAATGAGCAAAAAGTTTGTGAGGTTTTT
This sequence comes from Exephanes ischioxanthus, assembly GCA_958510785.1. Taxonomy (NCBI): domain Eukaryota; kingdom Metazoa; phylum Arthropoda; class Insecta; order Hymenoptera; family Ichneumonidae; genus Exephanes; species Exephanes ischioxanthus. Next base: position 16,107,828 of record OY294018.1, on the reverse strand, counting down.
TGTTTTTTCTTTTTTTGTGGTGGGTTTATCGGTGATGGTTGGGGAGAGTGGGCGATTGCGGGTTACTCGAGGGAAGACCTTACACCCAGAAAAATTATTTATCTGACGGCCACTGTTTATTTGGTTTTAGTTATTTGATTTATTTGATTTATTTGATTTATTTGATTTATTTATTTATTTATCAACGGGCAATGCCCTTTTGCACATTCGGATAGTCTTAAAAATTTGAAACATTCAATATAAGTACGTATTAAATAATATGAGTATTTGATATTTGATAACATTTGATACAGGTATATATTGTGATCAACACATTTAAATAAATATTTGTCGCATTTAAGTAACTATTTACGTAGTTAAAATAAATATTTATTTAAATGAAATAAATATTTTACTTAAACCAAATAAACGGTGGCCGTCAAATAAATTTTTATTCTTCGTGTAATGCTCTTGGTTATATAGTGTGAGAATCGTTGTACCTTTAGTGGATGATTTTTTTAGAATTGGCCCTTTAGAAGAATTTTTTTTTGCAAAAATGGGTTTGTTCGAAAATGAATTTGGGAATTAGTGATTTATTGAAAATAAGACTGAACAATTTTTCAAATACATTTGGGACATATTTTATTAATTAAGTGGTTGGTGTTATAGGTTGGAAGCTTGTTGGTTCAGTTTTACCGGTAAAAATTACGATTATTAATATTTTTTATTTGACTGTTTGTGCAATAACAGTTTTTGGTGCCATTAATTATATACCAAGATGCGTTATCGACAACACAAAACGAAAAGAAAGTAATTTCTCAAAGTGTGCCGATTACCCTGGTAGAAATTTTAGAGCTTTGAATCAGATCCTGACAAGTTATTTTGAGGGTCTTTATCGGGCTCCGATTGAGCGTCCGAAATTTCAGCGACCCCGCGAAATCATCGTCGCCCAACAGACAAGTTGTCGGATCGTCGGTAAAGTGTTTTCGGAAGGCCGTTGATCCAAACGAGAAAGGACATGCGAAGACGCGGCTCGGACTGTCGACTCTAAGTGCCGGAATATCCCTCCGTCGGAAGACCTCAACCAGCAGCTCTGAAGGGACTGACGTCGGTTCAGCTACTAACGTTGCCAGCTTTCACCGCCGCTGCTGTTGCCGCTGCAGCGGTGTGACATGCGGAGGGTGTTGACAGCTCCTAGCTTCGCGACACTCCCTTTCCTCGAGAGCCACTATCCGTTGTAGCACGCCTGACACTCCGGAGGTCATTAGCCCTCGATGATCCACCCGAGATCCCCCGTCCGACGAGACGTTGAATCACGCATGTACAGTACATATATCTAACTGTTCGTCAGTTTTCCTCATACCCCCTCGGAACCATCCTCAACCATCTCACCCCAGGTCCCCATCAATCTGTCCGCCGGGAGATGCCTACCGAGATCTCGGAACGTCGCCATTGATTTCTCGTTCTTAGCTCCCGGGACTAAAAAAGAATTCATCAACGACTGGTACGCAATGACGCGATTGGTGAATTCGCTAATGGCGCTTTTAGGTTCTTGGTCTGATGAGTTTTCATGACCAGCAAACGTAAAAAGCGAATACGATTTCCCTGATAAAAATTTTGGAGGATTACAATAGGTTCTGTTGAGGTCCCGACAAGATCCCTCAAAAGGTCTCGGATCAAAGTTTCTAACAGAGTTGTCGTTATCAACCACATCACCATTGATTTCTTGTTCTTAGCTTCCGGGACTAAAGAAGAACCCATCAACGACTGGTCCACATTGACGCGATTGGCGAATTCGCTAATGGCGCTTTTAGGTTCTTGATCTGATGAGTTTTCATGACCAGCAAACGTAAAAGGCGAATACGATTTCCCTGATAGACATTTTGGAGGATTACAATAGGTTCTGTTGAGGTCCCGACAAGATCCCTCAAAAGGTTTCGGATCAAAGTTTCTAACAGAGTTGTCGTTATCAACCATATCACCATTGATTTCTTGTTCTTAGCTTCCGGGACTAAAGAAGAACCCATCAACGACTGGTCCGCATTGACTCGATTCACGAATTCGCTGATGGCGCTTTTAGGTCCTCGAACTGACAAGTTTTGATGACCAGCGAACGTAAAAGGTCAACGCGATTTCCCTGGCAGAAATTTTAGAGAATTACAACAGGCTCCATTGAAGTCCGGAAAAGACCCAGGAACAAAGAAAAATCTATCCATGACTGGTCCACATTGATTCGATCAGCGGATTTGCTAATGCCGCTTTCAGGTCCTGAAACCGAGGAGCAACAAACAGAAAACGCGAACGCGATTTCCGGGGCAAAACATTTGGAGCATTAGGTCTCGTTGAGGTCCGGAAAAGTCCTAAGAAGGCCATGAGAACAGCACTCTATCAAGGTTGTCGTTACGAACCGCGAGCGGCGTAGACACCGGCGATGCCAAGACAAAGGGCGCATCTTGGCCCCCGCGAACGCTGCAGGGGTTGAAGAGATCCCGGCTGCGGGCCGACACCGCGGCTCTCCGAGCTTTCGCCAGTGGGATTCGACAAGTTCGCGTTGGCCGGAGGCCGCCGGCTATCGAGACATCGGAGATAAAAGGAAAACTGCGCGGTGGACCGGCAGCGGTTGAGAGCGCATGACAGAGAAAACGAGGAGTAGGTGGAGTCCCGAGAACAAGAGAGGTCTGAGCCGGCGACGAGAGTCCCGGAGGATGAAGCAACGTAACTGGCCTTCCGCAGTGCGGTCGTTCGGGAATAAGAAACGAAGAGAGACGAAAGATTTCCTCGTGAGCGCGAGTGGGCGAAGTGGAAGCTCTCTCGCCTTCTCACCGCCTCCGCCTCGTCCTTCTCCTCCTCCGGCAACGAGAAAAGAGCGCCGCGAGAAAGACGCCGGTGTAGAAACAAATAAACGAGTCGGGTGAACGAGGGAGAGAAAGAGTAGCGTCGGCGTTGGCCACCATTAAAATGAAAAATGACATTCCCGCTGACGTCGCTGTGCTCATATAGCCGGAGCGCAGCAGCAGGAGCAGCAGGCTCACTTGCTACAACGCTCTCGGTAGTTACATAGCTTACCCCTCGGAAAGCAAACAGGCCTCTCTCGAACTCCCTCCGCGGCTCGACTTCCCCATCCATCCGGGAAGCCCCCCCAGCCATCGTCGGAATTATTGGTGATTTTTTAAATCTGTTAAACAGGCCTACAGACCGCAGTTGGCCCCGGGGATCCCGACACTGCCGGTAACCCTCGCCGAGGTTCGCCGCACCACTTTCACCACAGTGTCTCCCTTCTCCCTTGCTCGCCTCGACATCGGGAACACGAAGTTTTTATACTCTCTCTCCGGTTACACTCTTCTTTTCATCGAGCAAGGGCCATTCTCCATTCTCATCCCCTCCGTCATCGCTTGCATCCGAGCTTAGCGCGCGACGCTTAGCGCCTTGTTATTCACCTTTTCAATTTTTTTTTTATCCCCCCCTCCATCCATTCGTTACTGTTAAGCTAGACGGTAGGAGAGTTAGATCGTTAAAATGTTTGACACCCTCGCTCGTCTTCGCCGGAGTGAATCGTCGGAGCCGGAGACGCGACTTCCGGCGTCGGAAGCGTCCCGAGCGTTCAATCGTCAAATCGAGGATTCTCACTCGATGGCGAAGGAAATAAAATGGTCTAACGCTGGGATCTGCTGGTCCACACCCCAAACCTTGTAACTGTTCGGGATTTTTTGTCGAAACTTCGATTTAAAGCCAGGTTTTCAACGTCCCCGTGCAAGTGACCGGCAGGCCGCGGCTCCCTCACCGGACCGCCTTGTTGAGGACTCGCTTCGATAGGGCTGTTTCGAGCTCGCCCCAGTTACACAATAACGAGACGAATTTACTACATATATATGTATAAAAAAGAATGTCGACTTTGCTTTCAATTTGCCCGATCGAGCGAGGGACGAATTTATTCGACGGGATTATAGTCTCCGCGCGGCGAAAACACGGCTATGAGACACGCGGGCCCGATTTTCCGGCCGAAGCCTCGGTTAGATCGGCTTGCCGAGCTCTGCGATCCTGTGGACACATGGGATTGCTCGTTTCACGGTGCAAAAAAAAAAAATCCAACCCCAACACGCACCAGAGGACCACGGCGGAAGGGGGGCAAAAAAAACTTTGGATCTGGGGTATGTACAGGGTTGGGGAATGGCGCGTAGAGTGAGTACGGGGTGCGAGGACAAAAGCTTGTATCGAACGAAGAGTTTGATTTATCGTCGGTTTCGCTCATCGGCTCGTACGGAGGTCGCGTATATGTGTATATGGACGAGAGCGCAGAGTAGCTGTTTGTATTGGAATCGGAACGAAATGTGACATAATAGGTCGCAGTGGATGCCCGGCGGGTCCATTGTAGACTTGTAATAGGTGACAAGACCGCCGTACCGACACGGCGAGATGGATCGCTGAGGGGGCAGAAACGAGAGAAGATGGCCAGTTAGTACCGGTGTTGTAACTGTTATATGCGCGAGGGGAGTTTCGATTTGCCATTAACGCCGTTAACGCCTCGACACTGATAGCATCTTCCTGGCTGGCTTTACACAGCTACTGTCCCTCTTCGCACCGCCGCGCACACGCGATACTACGGATTCTACTGCAGCGGTTAATCCTCTCTACGAGTTACATTTCTATACACACTGAAAACGTCCGAAAAGATTTTTTCGCTAATACATTTCGTTTTTTCGCAAAAAAATTTCATTTTTTTGCAAAGAAATCTTGTCCATTTTATGCTCGTCTAAACGATTAAAAAAAGTTTGTAGATCAGAGAAATATTTCTTATACACCGAAGGATCCATTTTTTTTTCTTATTAATTTCACCATTTTTTTAATGTAAAAAAAAAATGAGTTTGATTTTCTTTTCGTTGCAAAATTGAGAAGAAAATATTTGGGGACGGCTGGATGTTCGATTAAGACCATAAAACATCTAAATTTGATACTATAAAAATAAATGTCCTTAAATCCGCAAAAATCTGAATTTTTATTCAACATTTAAAAAAAGTCTCTGTTTACACCCTCGATCGGGCACCAAAAGTAAAAAAAAAAACATCCCGATTAATTTATCTGCATAAAATGATGGTGCGAACTCCGGAGCGTGACTCTTTGATTTATAAACCATTCGGAGTGCGTATTGAGCGCGTGAGGTGTGCGACGCATCGCCGTCAGGTATTTTCAGCATCAAGGGCGGAGGGAGGGGCGGGGGGGGGGGGGGGGGGGAGGGAGGATTCTGAACGGCGCGTTGCTGCACCGCAGGGCGTAATGAGAATCTAGACCCCTGCTCCTCGTGCTCTAATTGTCAGGCATTGTATATTTTTTGGATCTCGTGATTTAACGTGATGAACGGGCTGCGCGGATTTGCCAGTGTCCAGCTCGCTTTCCACTATCGCCACTCTATCGCCGCATCCGCGATATCATATATAGGTATATGCATGTATGTGTATGTATATATATATATAGGGCGCGTAAACTCGGGGCGCGTTACACACACGCCCTCGATCCGACATCGCTGACGCGCCGACGTTTATTTAGCCGGCTCGCGTAACCTGCTCCATGCTGAGCGGGTACCGCACATAACGCCCGATAGTATCGATGACGCGAGACCGTCGAGAGAGAAATGGAAATATTGTGCACTTTCGACGGGAAACGTCGACACAGAGGATAGACGACAAAATGTCAAAACTGTCGTTATTGGATCGCAGGCAAGGGGTCGCGATCTGCGGACATAAAGAGACATGGAAATCTCGCAATCGGGCCGTTCGGAAAGGTTGAAACACCCCTAAACCTGAAACTGGGTGATCGCGAGCTTAAAAAAGTTTTTTCAAGTCTTTTTATTTAATCTTGAAATATTTAAAAATATTGTACATCTTAAAATACTTTAAGTTACGACTTAAAGTATTTTAAGACGTACAATATTTTTTAATATTTTAAGATTCGAAAAAGTTTGAAACACCCTTATAACTGAAACTGGGTGATCGCAAGGTTAAAAAAGTTTTTAAAATATTTTTTTAAATCTTAAAATATTCAAAAACTTTATACATCTTAAAATACTTTAAGTCGTAAAATATTTTTAAATATTCTATAAATCTTAAAAAACGCCTGATAGTATCGATGACGCGAGACCGTCGAGAGAGAAATGAAAATATTGCGCACTTTCGATCGGAAACGTCGACACAGAGGATAGACGACAAAATGTCAAAACTGTCGTTATTGGACCGCAGGCAACGGGTCGCGATCTGCGGACATAAAGAGACATGGGAGTTTCGCTATCGGGCGGTTCGGAAAGATTGAAACACCCTTTAAACTGCAACAGGGTGATCGGGGGAGACATAGCCAATAAATGTGTCTCCTTGCAAACGGAAAAAAGTTTTTTCAATGTTTTTTTACACGATTTAAAGGACGCGAAATACCGCAGTCGATAACGAAAACTGTAATTTATTTTAGTTCACTAAGCCAATCATCATCATCATCATCATCATCATTCACCTCTAAAAGCAAATTTTCACACGAAATCTAATTGATATTCGCTTCGCTTATGAATTTGCTTTCAACTGGAAAGGTCGGTAACAGCGAAAAAAATTTATTACAGTTTTCTTTACCGACCGAGTTTCTACGTACGGTAGCGGAGGTACGAGACGATTTGCGCCTTTTTAGAACTATTCAAATGCTGACTCATGTATTTACAACTATCATCGCGATTGCACCCTCCACGGAGGGTGCAATCGCGACATGGATACTCATGGATACTTATGGATAATCACATCGATAATCACATCGATACTCACACCGATACTCACACCGACACTCGCACCGATAGACACACCGATAGACACACCGATACTCACACCGACACTCACACCGATAGACACACCGATAGTCACATCGATACTCACATCGATACTCACATCGATACTCACATCGATAGCCACATCGATACTCACACCGATACTCACACCGACACTCACACCGACACTCGCACCGATAGACACACCGATAGACACACCGATACTCACACCGACACTCACACCGATAGACACACCGATAGTCACATCGATACTCACATCGATACTCACATCGATACTCACATCGATAGCCACATCGATACTCACATCGATACTCACATCGATACTCACATCGATACTCACATCGATACTCACATCGATACTCACATCGATACTCACATCGATACTCACATCGATACTCACATCGATACTCAGATCGATACTCACATCGATACTCACATCGATACTCACATCGATACTCACATCGATACTCACATCGATACTCACATCGATACTCACATCGATACTCACATCGATACTCACATCGATACTCACATCGATACTCACATCGATACTCACATCGATACTCACATCGATACTCACATCGATACTCACATCGATACTCACATCGATACTCACATCGATACTCACATCGACGTAAGAAGTGCCCAACCAATCGAACCAATCTCAATTCTCCCCACCTCTTTCTTTCCCCATCGAAATAAATCCTTGAACCGATGATTCAGCTCCTTGCAGCCGACGTGCAAGAAATCGAGTCTCTGAGTCTCGGGAGGGTCGGAGGGTCCGGCCAGTACAGATGCCGATGCGGGTGCGCGAGATCGCCGATGGTTTTCACCGTCTGATGCGGGAACGGGGTCATGGACAAGGTGAACCGAGGAAGGGAGGGACCGGCGAGATGAGCAGAGGGCATCAGTCAAGGGATTAGCGGGATTAGCCCTCGAGGGGGACTCGTTAATTGCTCGGTACATCGCGCGTGCGCAGTGCGCCGCGTCCTCGGCCCCGCGGATGTGCCGCGCGCCCTCGAGATGGGGAACGACCCGCGTGCCGGAGCCGCCGTTCGCGATCGCGATTCTCACCCTCCGGGGCCAAATGCTCGCCACGGTTTCGGAGATCCTCGCGCCATTGCCCGGCGAAGAGCCCGTTTGACCGTGTTGAACAGCGCATACCTACTCCGAACGGCATCGGCCCGGCAGTAAGCAGGGGAGGGAGATCGAGCGAGAAACCCACCGAGAGGACACAAATCACCCCAGAGTTACGGACTTAAGCGGGGAGGCTTTGCCATCCGAGCAAGCATACGCTTGCTCTCGCCGACGGCAAACTGACCGGCCCTGTACAGCGATGACCGGACGCCTCCGACACCGGATACTCCGCATGCGACTCTCCCCGGCCACGAATATGCACGAGAGCACCGACGCGGGCTTAAGTGGGATCGCCCAACCGATTCCAACATCTCACCCCGTTGTCAGTCCTCGCACACTGCCCACTAATCAAGGATGATGCTGAGTTTTTTGTGGTTCTTTTTTTGGGTTTGGAGTTGGGAAGTTGCTACTTTGAAAGATTTAAGATTTGGAAGATCGGTGATTTTTGCTGTCCGATTTTTATTAGTGATCGGAGAATTGTCAACGTTCGTTTTTTTTTTTTTTTTTTTTTGCGAATGGTGATTTCGGGCGCCTCTTCTTTGGTTTCTAATGCTGAGACTCAATCTTTACGGTTCGCCTCTGGTCGAAAAGATTAATTAATAAAAAATTATATATATATATATATAATTTATTATTAATTTATTTATTAATATAGTTTCCTTCGTAAAATTCGTCACAAAAATGTGCAGTAATTTTTTGTATTATTTTTTCAGATTTTTAAAAGGTATTTGAAGATTCTTTACGGATACTTCACTTTTCAGTTCAAATATTGAGATCCTGGCTTCAAAAAATTCTAGAAAAATGAACAAAAGTGGAGCATCCCAAAAAAAGTTTGGGCAACACAATTTTCCCGTAATAATTTTTTTTTCTTTGTGTCTAAAAATTTAAGTAATTTGAGGTGAAGATTTTTTGTTGATATCGAGGTTCTCCCTTACGTTTCCGATATTCGCCAACTCTGCCCCAAGTTCCGCGGTCGTTGCGAACGAGAGACGAAGTGAGTTCCTAGATTCTAGCAGCTGCAAAGAAACTTGTTCTTTTCAGTGGTCTCCGGAGATCGCGGCACCACTCTCGGGCGCAGGGTTATTTATGCCTCATATCGTTCCGAGTGACGGGTGTAAACGTCATCGCCGGAATTTACAATGGGCGAACACCGCGCCGAGTTTGTACCGCTCTCTCCCGAGGGCGAGAGATAGAGAGAGTGCCCGTGAGCCCTGAGGACTCGTTCGAAAAATGTCTGCATTAGCCGTGATCTGCTGACTCGACGAATATTGTATATAAGTTTCTGCGGTCGCCCGGGAGAGAATGAGGAGAGGAGAGTGACGATACTGCGGTTAAAAAGTTCTTTGAGCGAGGTCGACGAGGTCGATGAGAATATACCGATAGAGTCCACGCTCGAATAATTATCAGGGATGGGCAGGGAAGATCTTCAACTTTCAACTTTTAGTTAATTCGGAAACGATAAACTGATTCAAGAACATGCTCGACGCACACACGTTCACGTGAAGATATAGTGCAAACTATATTGTCAGATGCAGATATTATAAGTTATAAAATTATTCTGTAAATAATAATAATAATAATAATAATAATAATAATAATAATAATAATAATAATAATAATAATAATAATAATAATAATAATAATGATAATAATAATAATAATCTTTCATCTTTCAACTTTCAACTTTCGACTTTCAGCTTTCAGCTTTCGACTTTCGACTTTCGACTTTCAACTTTCAACTTTTTGGGGGGGAAAAAGAATCTCTGACGTCCCGATGCCGAGTGCCAAATTCAACTAATAAACAAGCCTTAAAAAGAAAAATGTCCCCATTCAGAATCGTTCTCCTACGTGTATATTCGAGAAAGGCAATCTCTCCGATTTTATTGGTACACACCCCTGTATACGCGGTGTTTCTTCTCTCTATACATCGCTCCGTTCGAAGCGTCCGGAGGTTTAACGTCGGCGGGCCGGCCGATTCTCCGAGAATCCAGTCACTCGCCCTCTTCCACAGAGAGCTCCGGGAATACTCTCGATTGGTAGCATAAATTATCGGCGAGACGGTCTCACACAACGGTGGCTGCTGCTCGAGTTTACAACAGGAACTATAAAAGGGGTGATGTCTCGTTCCCGCGCGAGAGAACGCGAGGAGAGACCGGCAAAGAGTTGGACAAAGATAGATATTGAGATTTACAAAAAAAAAAAAAAAATGAAAATATTTTTTTAAAATTGAAGAAGAGAAGAGCAGAAATTCCTCTGTGAAACTCTCCCGCGAGAGAAACCGTCGACTGATCTCGAAATTTATAACTCCCCGAACGTCCTCGTCAGTCGTAACGATTAGCGATTTAAACAACTCGATCTCCGGACGTATACAGGTTTAACTGCTTCATCCCGATCCACTCCGAATCGGTAAACTGTTGCGAATTTTACGGCGATTTTTCAGACCGATGGAATTAAAGTCGAGCCGGCGTAAACTGAACGAAATCGCCATTGCTTTCTCAACACACACGTAAAAATAAATAAAATATTAATATTATAAATATATCATAAAATAAATATATAATAATAATATAATATATTTATATAAATTATATAATATACATTAATAGATTATATATTTTACTATATATCTATATTAATTGTATTGATTGCAAATATTTAATTAATCAAATAAATGTAATTCATTGATCAATTATTTTTCGCTCTGGCGAGCGTGTTTTCGGTGCCGCGCGATCGCAGTGTTTTCCCAACCCATCCGCGAAAATAAATAAAATATAAATATTATAAATATATCATGCAATGAATAGATATAACAATAATAATATAATATATTTATATACATTATATTACAAATGTTTGATAAACGATATAAATGTAATTCCTCGATTAATTAATTTCCGCTCCGGCGAGCGCGTTATCGGCGGAGTGTAACTAATATTCATACCGAGGGAAATAAAGTCGATCGGGCATTGTCAACGCGCTCGCGCGAAACCATTGCCAATTTGATCGAGTGGAGGACACGAGTTAGTCGAGTGAAAGCCGCCGGCCACCGAGAGTAGAGTCGATAATGAAATCGAGTCCGTTCGACACAAACGCGCGAGCTCGCGGCCTCCCGTGGATACCGGCGACATATGGCCCGCAACCGATTCTCCAAATCGTCGAGCCCCGTCGGAGCTCCAGCCGAGGATCGACAGACCCGAGATATCTCGTTCCCTGCCGAGAGTTTACCGGCCGACGAAGGGAAGATTGTAAATTAATGTCACCGCATCACAACCCCCCCCCCCCCCTTCCACCCCCCTCCCGAACTCTCGTCCAGTCGTTATCTCTTCGCTCGGTTTCTCTCACCCGGACATCACCAAGTTTACCAATTCTTTTTCGCTCTGACGAGCGTGTTGTCGGTGCCGCGTGATTGCAGTGCTTTCCCGACACACCCTCAAAAATAAATAAAATATAAATATAATAAATATATCATAATAATTATAATAATATAATATGTATATAAATCATATTATATATATTAATAGATTGTATATTTTACTATATATATTAATTGTATTGATTACAAATATTTAATTAATCAAATAAATGTAATTCATTGATCAATTATTTTTCGCTCTGGCGAGCGTGTACTCGGTGCCGCACGACTGCAGTGCTTTTCCAACACACCCGCAAAAATAAATAAAATATCAAAGTACAAGAAACACGTAATAATAATTACAACAATATAATATATTTATATAAATTATATAGCATATATCAATAGATTATATATTTTACTATATATATTAATGGTATTGATTACACATGTATTTAATTAATCAAACAAATGTAATTCATTTTGGGACACATGACCCGCAACCAAACCGTCGAGCCCCGAATTATCTCGTTCCCTGCCGAGAGTTTACCGGCCGACGAAGGGAAGATTGTAAATTAATGTCACCGCAACACAACCCTCCCGCCCCCTTCACGGACGCTCGTCCAGTCGTTATCTCTTCGCCCGGTTTCTCTCCCAGAAATCACCAAGTTTACCAATATGACACGTGATCGCTTCTTCCAATATCTCATGTAGCGGATTCTCTTTTTTTTTGCTGTTGTATTATGTTCGGAGAGGGCAGGACACAATACTGTGATCCTTTCCATGATACTGAGCTAGACTGACTTTCTGGCCTTTTTTTGAAGGAGGAAAGTTATTGGCATTTGGGCACATGGCAACTTTTCCGAAAGTTCGGAACTCTGACGGACAAAGCTGGACACGGAGTTGCCGCCCGTCACGTCAGATGAGACTCGATAGACATTGTAGATGTTTTATACATATATATATATATATATGCGTGTGTTATTTGTATAACTTGTGGGGAGTGATTTAATGTTTTGGAATTATTATTGGAATTGAATTTGACCATCTAACATAAAGCATTCCTGTATCTCTCGATAAAACAAGCTATCTAAAGTACTAAACAAAATAATTTAAACATTTTTTAAATAAAGCCATTGATCGGCATAATGTATGCTTTTTTTGTGACTTGTCCGCAGCAATTCAATGTTATCGAATGAAAATTGCAATTAAATCTGTCGATCTAACATAAAAAAATGTCTGTATCTTCCGACAAAACAAGAGATCGAAAGTACTAAAAAAAGAATAACAATTCGTTTCTATCAAAGCCATTGACCTACATAATTTAAGTTATTTCCATAACTCGTCCGCAGTAATTTAATCTTTTCGAATAAAAATTACATTTACATCTGTCCATCTAACATAAAAAAATGTCTATATCTCCCGACAAGACAAGAGATCCAAGCAAAAAAAAATCATACCAATTTTTTTTTAACAACCCCATTGACCTACATAATTCAAGTTATTTCTATAACTTCTCCGTAGCACATTACTGCTTCCGAATAAAAAGAGCATTTACATCTGTCCATCTAACGTAAAACATTCCCATCATCTCAACAAAACAAGAGATCTGAAGTAACAAAAGAAAAATAAAAGATAAAAAAAAAAAAAAGAAACCCATTGACCGTCATAATTAAAATTGCCCGACCGAAACGTGAATAAATCCGATGGAGGTTTCATCGTGGCATTGGCTGTGTAATAATATATCGATTACGAGACCGATGGCCGTTGGAGGGAGGATGAGGTGTCTGTATGAGATAGAACTTCGGAGAAGCGAAATGCGGTGGGTGAACTGTCCGCGCGGTCAGAGAGTGTCGAACATACTGGCGGCATATGGTACACGTCCGCTCACCCCTCGACCACTCTCTCTCGCTCCGTGCTGCTGTCGGCGGAGTGGTAGTGGTATCCGAGGATCGGGAGTGTACCATCAAAATCCACCAACACCGTGATATCCGAGCGATAACGTCTCCCCCCCCCCCCCCCCCCCCTCGCCCCCTCCCCCCCTACGGTTCGGCTGATAACGCGCGGGCTGCGGACCGTTGGCTTGCGCCGTACGGGGCAACCCTCTAAATACCATCGATTTAGCTCACCGTCGGGGAGGAGGTATCCAATAAAAAGTCATCGACGCGTCGAATCGAGAACGAGAGAGGGAGAGAAAGAGCCCGGTGGCACATTGGTAAATGCGGTCGCTAGATCGATTCATCAATTTCCCATAGAGCATATAAACATTTTCATACACTGCGTGCAACGACTCCGGCTCGAATTAATCGTCGCTTTCGGCACAGTTATAAATGTCTTTTGGGGAAAAAAATTTGAAAAAATTAATATATGATACATTTTATTCGAAGCGAGGGATGAATGGGTCTGAAGGGGTGAGTATGGACCGGTTCGATAGATTCGCGAGCTGATCGTCTGGTAGAAATTCCTGCGAGTCCGGGACGGATGAATCGTCGCTTCCGGTATAATCGTAAATGTTTTCTGGGCAAAAAATTTGAAAAAATAGATATATGATACATTTTATTCGAAGCGAGGGATGGATGGGTCTGAAGGGGTGAATATGGACCGGTTCGATAGATTCGCGAGCTAATCGTCTGGTAGAAATTCCTGCGACTCTGGCTCGAATTAATCGTCGCTTCCGGTAGAATCGTAAATGTTTTTTGGGCAAAAAATTTGAAAAAATAAATATATGATACATTTTATTCGAAGCGAGGGACGAATGGGTCTGAAGGGGTGAGTATGGACCGGTTCGATAGATTCGCGAGCTGATCGTCTGGTCGAAATTCCTGCGAGTCCGGGACGGATGAATCGTCGCTTCCGGGACAATCGTAAAGGTTTTTTGGGGGGAAAAAATTTGAAAAAATTAGTAAATGATACATTTTATTCGAAGCGAGGAATGGATGGGTATGAAGGGGTGAATATGAACCGGTAAGATAGATTCGCGAGGCAATCGCCGGGTAGAAATTTTGAGCTGATAAACATTTTCATAAATTGCGTTAAATTAATCATCGCTTCCGGTACAATGATAAATATTGTTGTGAAAAAATTGCTGGTAGTCGAGTGTCAAATTAATCGGCGATTCCGATACAATGATAAACATTTTTCTGACAACAATGCTATAACCCGAGTAGAAATTTTCGAGCGTTACATCGGGCCCTGATAGGGTCCTGATAAGGCCTTATCAGGCCTTCTCAGGACCTAATCAGGGCCCGATGTAACGCGTGAAAATGTCTACTCAGGAAGAGGTGAATATGGACCAGTCGGTGTATCACTGATTCACGATTCAATCCCTCAGTACAAATTCCTATGAGCGTTACATAAAAGAATCCTGACCAGGTCCCGATCAGGTTTCGTCAGAACCACACCAGGATCCAATCTTCCGCTGGAGCCCGACTACGAATTTTCGAGCGTCACATCGGTACAAATTCCCATAAGCGTTACATAAAAGAATCCTGACCAGGTCCCGATCAGGTCTCGTCAGAACCACACCGGAATCCCATCTTCCGCTGAAACCCGAGTACGCATTTTTCGAGCATCACATCGGGGCCTGACAAGGTCCTCACAAGGCCTCACCGAGGCTCCTCCAGATCCCATCAGGATCCGTACACTGAGAAAAAAAAATTGGTTGGATTAACCAAAAGTCGCGCTGACATACGTTCAAAGCTGTTATTTGTTTGGTACAAATAAAGCATTATTTTGTTAAACGATTATTTAATTTAATTTATTCAAAATTTGTCGAATGAAACAAACATTTTTATTGTACCAACAAAATACACCTCTGAACCGCTGTCACCGCGCATTTGCTTGATCCAACAATTTCCCTTTCTCAGTGTATGTGACTCGAAAATACCTACAATGATCCCGCTGGTCCATATTGCCCCACATCGCCCTGCACAGTAACACATCCCATCATTCCGTTCCGCGTAATCGAGTCTCGTATCCCAGCATCGATAAAGCGACAACGATATTCACCAGCCCTCACCGCTTTTGTTTATAGGGGTTCTTTTCCCATGGGTAGGTTACACACACGCGACTCGTAGGCGTGCCGCGCATCGACGCGGCACACACTCGCCGCGCGGTCCATTTGCCAGCCTCCGAGGGCAAATGGACCGTGGCAGGGATCGGGAATGTTAAGGTGCGCACAGGAGGGCCGACGGGGGCGGAGGGTGGAGAGACCGGGAGCTCTTCACCTTGGTCCGCGGGTCGCGCGGGTCCGGCCGGAGGCCGCCCGGAGGATGGGCGGAGATCGTCGCCCGAGAGCGTTTCGCGGTAGCGCGAGCGCCAAGTGGACCCCCTAACGTAACCCGCGCAGATCCTCCGGCGGGATAAAAACGCGAAACAAAAAGCCGATTACGTAACCGAGGGATGAAATACGAGGCGGTCGGAGGCAGGGATGGGTCTCACTCTTCGCGGCCTCCGCGACCGGAGGAGGTGGGGTTTTTACACAGCACAATAGGGTAATTTTCACGCGAGATTTGGGAGGCGATTTCGCGCGAGTAAGAGCTCTTCTCCGCCACCGATCCTCTCCTCCCGGTCCCATCCTCCGACCCCTCCGGGACGCTCCTCCGGCGTGAGATACGGCCCTCGGGCCATTTCAATGTAGCGAGCGCGTTTGTTATTCTCTGCCACTTTGTTATTCCGCTAACCCTGCCGAGGCGACTACCCGGCGATTCTTCTCCCTGTTAACGCAACCCCGGAGCGGGGCCGCAGCTTCCGTCTCGGGACAAATGGCCACCGCGTCACCTTCCACCCTCTCACGCTCTCGCACCCATCGCTCCTTCAACGCCTAACGTATGCCTTTTTACGGACAACTTCCACCCCCCCCCCTCCTCCCCCCCCCCCCCCCGAATCCACCGTGACGAACCTCCAGCAGTGTTTTTTTATTTTTCTTTATTTTCTTTATCTGTTTCCCGAATTTCCTGGCGCGGAGTCGCAGTTCGGTGATTCGGTGTCGTTTTGTGGCCGTTTTTTACCCTGAAAAAAATTCCCTGACTTTTGCCTGACTTTTCACTGACCAATCAAAAATTTTCCCTGACCAAACTTTTAACGTCTATAAAAAAAAAAAAAAATAATTATGCAAATGAAAATGCCTAATTATAGTATGTTTAATTCTGTTTTTTTTATGTTCGGAACTTTTATTCAAGGCTTTCTTTTATGCACTTTTTATTAAAAAGGGCGGCATATTCCGGAGTGCTTGAATATGAATAAACCGGTTTATGGTAAAGAGAGAAAAGAAGTGTAGGGAGGACTAGTCTCGTTATAACCAAAGATTTTGTATTCTGAGCTCTGTATTGGGCTTAATCTAAATCGATAAAAAAAATGAGAAATTCGTCAAATAAATTAAATAAAAATTGAAAATTAAAATTTATTTGTAGAAGGTTTGGCGACAATTTACTTTTTCCCTGACCAATTTTGAAATTCCCCGACTTTTCCCTGATTCCCTGACCAAGTTTTTGTTTTCCTGACTTTTCCCGGTTTTCCCTGACCGCGGCCACCATGTTAATTAATGAATAGGACATTTCGGGGCAATATGGACTATGGCGGGTATCCTGCACAGTAAAAAACTATTCGTACATTTAAGAAAACTTTTTTTTTCACATAAGTCCACAATTATTTTCTTGTTAATTTTACCCAAAAAAAATTCGGAAAATTGACAGACATTTTTGTAAAATTGACAAGGTTTATTTGAAAAATTAAGGAGAAAATAATTGCGGACGTTTGTGGACAAGGAACGTTGGTACTTAATTTACTGTGTGTTAGGAGGCGCGGGCGATCCAATCGCTTCCGGGAGCTCGAGTTTCAGGAGGTGAGTCCGGAATTTTTTTTACTGGAGTGGCGTTTTAGATATCTTTGCTGTAATAACCGGAATTTCTCTACCTTGGTTATTATGTGGGATTTTCTTTTTATATATATTTTTCATTATCATTTTTTTTAATACATACACATAAAAAAAATTGAGGGTGGCTTTATGGCCTTTTACCTTGACAACGGCGAACGATGTAACGAGGGTGGATTAAACTGGTGTACTTACCTGCAACAGATAATAAAAAATACAATTATTAATCGATCGAACGTGAAATCTCTAAGTTGTACTTAAGTTAAATAAATAGCTCGTAGCAATATATATATATATATATATATATATATACATATATATATATATATATACATATATGTTCTCAAGACAATCTACGCTATGTACCATTAAGTAAAAGACTGATAACAAATTATTAAAATAATTATCAAAAAAAAAGTTCACGGGCGATAAAGCTTTGGTCTATGAAATATATAAAAGCTGTCATGTTTGTCACCATTTGTAACAAAGTGTCCATATATTCATGTACTAAAATGAATAAAATATTGATAAGAAATTATTAAAATAATTGTAAGAAAAAGGTTTACGGACGATAAAGCTTCGGTTGTATCGGTCCATATCGGAGGCTGCAGAGGCGCTGCGAGAGATCTTCTCTAGTTCTACAGAGGGGGATGGGGAGGGGAGGGTGGTGGGGGGGGGGGGGGGGGCGAAGGATAGAGAGAGAGAAAGCGCGTGGATAGCGGAGATTTAGGCGTGTAATTGGCTCAGCTGGTGTTGACGCGATCCTATCATCAATACCTCATCAGCCGCCGTCGGGAAACCTGTATCCCCCGGTCTGGCAGTTCTGGCTGCCTCTCGCCCTTCCCTCTTGTATCCCTCCTGTTCTCGTGAGAGGAGCACGGAGGGGAGGGTGGGTGGGGGGAGATCTCTTGCTAACATGTAGCGGATCGTTCGAACCCTTGGGCCTCCCCCCCCCCCTTCCCCTCCCCCATTTGCGGGGTTTTCTCCCTCATAACATATACCAAAACGTTTCCCGTTCCACCTGACCGCTATATAACGTCCCGCGAATACCAAACAGTGAATCTCCTCCTCGCAGACAAATCGAAACGAGATCTGAACGAAAAATATTCCTCCGCACACAAACGCCCGTCTCCTCGCCGACAAATAGATTCGTAAACTTTTCCGAAACATTCCCAACCCTCGGGAGATGCAAAATAAATAAATAAATAAATAAAGTATCATCATCATTCGTCGGGTAAGTGATGAGTAGGGTAGAGTGGCGAGGGCGACGACGGACCGATTTAGCGCGGTAGGGAGGCGTGGAAAATTACTGTCATGGTTTTTTCTTTTTATAAAAAAAAAGTTGGACTTCTTTCCAATTTTTCAAATGTCTTCAATAAAAAAAAAAATTCTGGATAAGTCCATACTTTTATTAATTAGACAAAATACTACTGTACAGCACTAATGGTTTTAGTTTCTTGAAACCAGAAGATTTCAATAATATCCAAATTTTCTTCCCAACTGGGATGATTAACATTTTTCCCTGGGACGATATTCGCTCCCGTAAAGTAAGGAAGTTCCGGACGAGCTGAGCGCGTCTCGCTGATGAATAAAAACCGAATTAAAACGTCGCTGAGTGCTACAAGAATCTCCTGCGGGAGAGAAGGGAATCCCCCCTTTGTGGCAGGGGGTGTGGGGGGGGGGGGGGGAGGGGGGTGTGTAGCAAGAGATGATATATACTTAATATCCCCTTAGTTAATAATAATTAATTAACAATTATGAATTTACAATAATTGTACAACCTAAAAAAATAATATCCAAAACTTTTAGTTTCTTGAAACGAGAAAATTTCAAAAAAATCCAAATTTTCTTCCCAACTGGGATGATTAACATTTTTCCCTCGGACGATATTCGCTCCCGTAAAGTAAGGAAGTTCCGGACGAGCTGAGCGCGTCTCGCCGATGAATAAAAACCGAATTAAAACGTCGCTGAGTGCTATGAGAATCTCCTGCGGGAGAAAAGGAAATCCCCCCTTTGTGGCGGGGATGGGGGGGGGGGGGGGGGGGTGTGGCAAGAGATGATATATACTTAATATCCCCTTAGTTAATAATAATTATTAATTGACAATAATTATACAACCTAAAAAAATAATATCCAAAACTTTTAGTTTCTTGAAACGAGAAAATTAAAAAAAAAATCCAAATTTTCTTCCCAACTGGGATGATTAACATTTTTCCCTGGGACGATATTCGCTCCCGTAAAGTAAGGAAGTTCCGGACGAGCTGAGCGCGTCTCGCCGATGAATAAAAACCGAATTAAAACGTCGCTGAGTGCTATGAGAATCTCCTGCGTGAGAAAAGGGAATCCCCCCCCCCCCCACCCTAAGGGGGGGGGGGGGGGTAAGAGAAGATATACACTTTATATCCCCTTAGCCGCGAGAACTCATTCTCGGCCCGGGAGTCTCGTACTCGGCCGTTTGTCTCTTGTAGAGTCTCTCTGCGGTCGTTGTCGCGGTGAGAGGTCGAAACCGCGAGGAAATAAGCGAGCGCGCTCGGTCTCGCGCAGATGGATGCGCTGCGCGCTCGATGAGCCAGCGAGAGGATCGCCGGCGCTGCCTGTAAAAGCCCACTTTCTCGCTCTCTCTATACATTTATATCCGCGAGCGCGAACGCCTCTCCCGCTTAATCCCCAGACTTATGCCGCTGTTAAGTTGCTCAGATTTATACGGCTTAAGAGGGGGGTGTGTGTGTGTATAGAGAGCGAACCGAAGCTCATCCGAGGAGACGAGAAACACTCCGCCCGCATCCTACGTAACACACATAGGGGACACGGAGAGAAGCTCCGCGGAACCCTATGCGGGCAACCTCCTCATACCCGCACTGACCACACGAGACTGTCAGCGATATCGATCCAGTTAACGCCAATTAATCGCCGATAGCCCCACTCCGAGACATATATTTATATATGTATACATAGATAGGTTAAATATATATATATTTTTTTTACCAATAATTTAGATAAATTATTCGATGTATATATCGAATATATATTGGAAATATATATATATAAAAGATCGGTTAAGTATATATATATATTTCTTTTTGAAGAATAATTTGGAGCAATTATTGGAATCTGATATGTGGAATTGAAATTTTTTGAATTGAAGCCGATTCTTTTCATTTTTTTTTAATGTTTATAAAGATTCGGAACATGTATGAAGCTAATTAACGTCAATTAATCGCTGATAGCCCCACTCTGAGAAATATATTTATATATATATATAGATAGTTTAAATATATATATATATTTTACGAATAATTTAGAGCAATTATTGGAATCTGAAATGTAGGATTGAAATTTTTTAAATCGAAGCCGATTCGTTTGATTTTTTTTTATGTTTCAAAGATTCGGAACATGTATGAACCTAATTAACGCCAATTATTCGCTGACAGCCCCACTCCGAGAAATATATATATATATATTTACGAATAATTTAGAGAAATTATTGAAAATTGAAATATGCAATTGAACATTTTTTTAATCAAAGTCAAATCGTTAAAATTTTTAAAAATAATTAATTATCGAAATGTGTGAAGTCTCGGTTAACGCCAAATAATCGCCCAGATCGGCGAAACATTAATATTCTTTTAACAACAATTTACAGAAATTTTGGAAACTGAAATGTGAAACCGAATTTTATTTATCGAAGCAGATTCCTTTGAATTTTTGTAAAATAATATAAAGTATCGAAATATAGATGGACTCACTTAACAGAAATTAGTCGCGATATCCGCACTCCGAGAAATAAAATACATATACAAAAATCATTTATTTCAACCAATCATTCCTCCAAATGATTCGAAATTAGAATAGAAATAAAATGTTGAATAAAGACTAATTATACGGCGTAAAAAATATCCCAATAAATTATTCGACCCAATCCGTTGATCCCACAATATTTTTTCGCCCCGTGCACTTGTGCTTTCTCACCGCACCAATTGCCACCTGCAAACCGATCGTGACAGATGGTCAAAAGGAAAAAAAACATCCATATAAAGCTCAACATAATTTGTTTTCCGCCCGACCCTGCCAATACGCCCCCCCTAAGATTCAGATCCTTCGGGGAAACATTCCCGCCGATCTGCACAGCACATACGGATGCCTACAAATATATATCCCCTTTATTTTTTTTTCTTATTTATCCTTTTCGTTTTTTTTTTTTTTTTTCTTCAAACAAAACTCATTTCGGAGTCGCGTCTCGTGCGGGGCAGGGATTTGAGGCTGACCGCCTTTTCCCTGACCGGGTTGGGTCGGAGGTTCGTCCCGGGGCTGACGCTTGCTCCGCGGTCCGTCCAGGATACAAAGAAAGGAGCAACAAATCCGCGTTGGTTTTCCTCCCCTCCGTCCCCTCGCCCGAGCCGCGGATCTATTTTTTGCTCCTCCGTTCCATCCCGTTCTTCGGTCAAGCTTTCCGCACGTCCACAATAAACTAAAGTCTCATCATCCGCGGGGATTTAGTCCGATAACGTGGTCCCATCATGGTCCGTTCTGCCCCCCCCCCCCCAACCCTCTTCGTGAAACGCGTAAAGTCCGAGCGGTCCAGAAGCGACGGGGCGGCAGGGGTGGATCAGGAGACGCGGATGAGCCGAGGACAAGAGGAGGACGCGGTCCATCGGGCTGCTGTGGGGTTCGCCGGGATGTTCTCTGGCTTTCCGGACGATCGCGAGGACAGGCGAAAATGAGAACGTGACCACGCGGATCACACCGAGCGCCTTTTAATTTAGACAAATCGTTCCGATTACCATAACGGGATAAATTATACCGGGTGGGGAGGGGGGGGGGGGGATATGGATGTCGGGAGCGAACCGAAGCGCGGGGCTGCGCGATGGGGTGACAAGTCCGGGGATTCCCCGCGAGGTCCTTCTGGACCGCATTACGCCGGTATGTTCCAGCGCCTCCCGCCGCAACGTCACCGCAACGAGAGCGTACGCTAATCTCTGCTGTCATATGGTCGGAGAGAAAAAGGCCGTGTGGATATAGCAGTGGTGGAAAGGCGTTTTTGGCTATCCCGAGTCGAAATTTTCGAGCGTTACATCGGGCCCTGATAAGACCTGACTAGGGCCTGATAAGGGTCTGTCAAGGGCCTGATAAGGCCTTATCAGGGCCAAATGTAACGCTCGAAAATTTCTACGCAGGATGGTGATCCCAAGTAAAAATTTTCACGCGTTACATCGGGCTCTGATAAGATCCTGAAAAGGCCTGACAAGGGGCTGATAAGGCCTTATCAGGACCCTATCAGGGCCTGATGTAACGCTCGAAAATGTCTACTCGGGATGTTTTCTGATGGAATGTTGGGATGGAAAAAGGTGGAAAGACGCAGTTGAGGTTGCTGTTAAGATTGTTGGGAATTTAGTTTTATGGACATTTTTAATGGTTTGGATCGATGGTTGGGTGGGAGCATGGGGGGGGGGGGGGGGGGGGAAAGAGGGGCAACATGGACCATCGAGGAAAAGAGTATTTTTACCGATTTTTTTTAGCTGGCATTAAGAGAAAGGGTGGTTCGGCGATTGGTTCAATTTTTGAGGAGATAGAGCGCGAGATGGAACTGACAAGTTCGGGGATTCCCCACGAGGTCCTTCTGGACCGCACTACGCCGGTATGTTCCAGCGCCTCCCGCCGCAACGTCACCGCAACGAGAGCGCGCGTTAATCTCTGCTGTCACATGGTCAGAGAGAAAAAGGCCGGGTGGATTTTACGGTGATGGAAAGGCGTTTTTGGCTATGGTGATGTTTTCTGATGGGGACGGAAAAAGGTGGAAAGATGGATGCGGAACAATGAAAGAAATATACAGGAAGCCAGTTAACGCCGATGTTAAGGTTCTATGGGATTTAGTTTTATGGACATTTTTTATGGTTTCGATCGATGTTGATCATATGGATGGGACCATAGGGGGTGGTGGGGGCAAAATGGATCACTGGGGCAAAAATTGAGGATTTTTAGCCTTTTTTTTTGCTGATATTCAATGGTATTGAAGAAACGATTGGCTCGTTTTTTGAGGAAATAGGTAAGTTATATAAAAATATGACACCAAATGTAATTAATCAATATCACAAATTCTATATGTTATATAGAATTCTATACATCTATATACATAATATATATTATATCACAAATAATTCTTCGTGCTTTTGCCTCGCCTTGTACGAACGCTGATAAAAAAAGTACGTTTGACTCAACTAACATTCGTGCAGGGACGTTCAAATAAATATTTAGTTGGTCGAACAAAATATTTCAATGACTCAAAAACATTTCGGTGAAATCATCCAACAAATTGTTAAACTAACACATTTTTCAGCTCTACCAACAAAATATTTAGTCGAACGTCCCCGTCCGAATCTTACTTGCTTCAACCGTATTTTTTTATCAGTGAAACTCCCCGTCTTATCAGCAAATAACCCCGAATCTCCCAATCTCAAAACTACCAGAAAATTGATCTATCCATACAGCGAATCCTTTCCCTCGTCCTTTACGGGCAACCGTCAACCATATCACCCTGCCCGCAATATCACCCGGAATTACCTTACGCCTGCATTCGGAATAATCACCGCCCACTGAGAAAAAAATTACATAGCAAAAGCAACAAGACTGATTTTTTTTACCATAAAAAAATGGTTCCCAGGCGGACCGTTTACATTTTATAGTTACACGGATGACAAAACACCATGATTGCAAACATAATTATAGTTTAACCAATTGAATATATACTATCAGAAAGTATCTATATAGACGTTCCCCCTGGAAACTATTCGCTATAGTAGGAAATACCGTCCTTTTTCTCAGTGCCGAATGGAATCGAGAATCCACTTTTGGCGTTCGCCACCGCGAAACCGATGCTTAATTGAGTCCGCGAGATGCTTCCGAGTTATGGACGCGAGGGCGCTCCCGGACCGATTAGAGGGGCGAAGGGGGGGGGGGGGGGGGGCTCGAAATTTTATTATCGAAATTTCTGCCCGTTCCGCACCCACGGGCCCGATTCTCGCCCAAGGAAAAAGATCTTAAGCCAAAACGATAATCGCGAGTATAAAAATGAACGGTCATCGGGCAAACCGGGAGGACATTCGGCGAGAGAAAATAAGTCTCCGAGCCTCTCCGTATACGTTTTGATCGCTTCTGGCGAGAATCGCGATGGAAAAAGGTGCCTCGGGACTTTCGCAGGCTATCCTCGGCATTCGCCTCCTTCCCTCGACGGGCTCACGGAGGAAAGGCGAATGCGAAAACAGCCCGTGGCCTTGCGTTTTACGGCCTTTTGACGGACCACATCTCACGCCGCCGGACGACAAGCGAGGCTCGTATGGTTAGCAACATAGTTGCGAATTTGCATGAGCACGTTTTGCGTGCGCGAGTCGAGGGTCTCGTTGCGGATTTTATACCGGACTGACTCTCGCTATTTCGCCCGAGACTTCCACCGATAAAGGATTATTATCATCGTCGAGCGAATAACTTTTTAATGCAATAATAAGAGGCGGATCGCCGGAGAGCTCAACGCTCGTGACGGCGCCGAAGACTAATGTACCGAGATGCATGTTCGTAATTTTCCGGCTTGGGACAACACCCTCAGGGCCCTCGTGTGGGCGATCGCGATATCGATACTCTCGAAGGAGTTTATCTTTGGATAATTTTCATTTTTTTTTTTTTTTTTTTTTTTTTTTTTTTTTTTTTTTTTAGGTGAGCGAGTGCGTTATGTACTTGCCAAGTGGACGGAGTCGGCCCGAGGCCTTAGAGAGGGGGGGGGGGGGGGGGGGGGGGAATCTTCAAGCGGTGAAGACGAAACGGCGAATCTTTCGTCTTCTCGTTCCGATATCTTTTACGGTTTTTAAAATTAATTTTTATATATATGTATCGTAATGTATTTTTATATATTTATATTTGCGTGTAATAAATAGGGTAGACCGGCGCAAAACGGGGACGCTAAGCGATAAAACCTGCTACAACGATACTGAAAGCAAACATCCATTGTTTTTCAACGAATTCACACTACTGTAGATTTTTAGAGTTTCCTATATGCAAATTTTTAAAAAATAATTAAAGGATATGTATTTTGGGTTCACTACAAAGAATGACAAAAAGTTGATCTCCCACCCCGTAGAAGTATGTATTTCGATCTAAAAAAACATCTCGCGAAAGGCGGTCGTTGACAATTACGGTTAGAAGGTGCCGCATTTTTTGGGTACAAACCTCGAACGCGGCGCCTGTTGGAAATTTTTTTACTACAAATTGCCTTTCGTGAGGTTCAATTTGAGATCGGAATCTATACTCTAAAACGGCGGGAGGAAAAAAAAATGTCCTTTTTGTGAAACACCCTAAAAAATATATATAATTTTATTTTGAATGTATTATGTATATTATCTACCGAGGATTGAATTCCTCTCGAGAGTGGAGTCTTCGCGCCGGGATTGCTTTCCGGTCCGCTGATATCTTTCCTCCTAATTTTTCCTCGCGATTTTTTTCCTTCTTTTTCCTGGCGAATCTCGCCATAGGCATGCGAGTACGTTATGTAAGTACCAACTCGACGGGTCGGCCCGAGTTGGCACTTAGGGCAGGAGCAAAACCTTTACCCGGTGAAGACGTAACTGCGAGTCTATCGTCTTCTCGTTCCGATATCTATCACATATTAAAAAAATATATATATTCTGTATATATATATATCTACATTTTTATATTTACATATATGAATACGTAAACATATATTATTTTATATATATATATGTATATATATATAAAATAATATATAAATAATATATTAGTGAGAGTGAGGTCTTTGACTGCTTTTCGGAGCTTGCGGCGGCGATCCGGAGCGCTTATCTCTTTCCTCGCTCGTCCCGTGCGCTATCCAGCTCGTGACGTTGATCGTCCCGCGGATCGATTCCGCCTATCTATGGTATTTCTTTTTCCGCGCTCTCGTCTCCTCGGGCTTTCGAGAACGAGTTGTGGGAATGGTCGCGAGAATCGGCGAATGAGCGTCTCCGAGGCATCGATACACTCTCGGGCGTCGGCCTCATCGGGAACCACTCTTCCGTCCGTGGTCAAAGTGTTTCTCACGCGTTTTATCGCATCGGTACAGCCGGGGTTATTGCTCGACGATACAAGCGGAGTCATCGGTACAGCGAGAGAGTGAGCGAGCGGACGAAAAGGGATTTATTAAGGGAGGCGAGACGGGAAGAGGGGAACAAAAAAAAAAAAAAAAAATTAAGAGTGTAGGAAATTCACGAACGGAGTGGAGAACGAGAGTTCGGACCGCCGTGGTCAGTAATGTTCTAAAAAAATAAAAATAAAAAATTATAAAAGATTTTACGATGGCAACGGTGAGGATTCGTGGCCCGGAGCGTTGCAGTGATAAAATGTATAGTCTCCCCTCTCCACCGCGAACCTCCCCCCCACCCCCCCCCCCCCCCCCCTCCTCGCTGCTCTCACGGGCGCGCAGTCTTTACTTATTTATCATATTCCACGGAAGGTTTAAGCGGTTAAACGCAATAGGTCCAGGTTACACGTGGGACGAAAATTGCTCTCGCTGTTTCTCTCTGTCCTCGGTTAAATCTCCCACTTAATCGCCGTGTCAAACCAGTGTTGTAAAATCGTAACGGCCTTCTTTCTTCGGCCAAGGATCGGATCACTTGCAGCAGGCGGGAAACAACAAAACAAAAATATCGTCTTATTTTATAGTTTGGTAAATGATTCTTGAAGATTCGATATTTCGTGGATAAAATTGTGGTCTACCGTTCTGTATAGACCAAGTTTACGCGTGCAGAATATTTATGGTTCGAGTCTCCCTGGGCCAAGTTTACACGGACCAAATTCAACTCGGACCGAAGGCTACACGGACCAAGTTTGCACGCATTGAAGTCTACACGGACCGAATTCAACTCGGACCGAAGTCTACAAGGACCAAATTCAACTCGGACCGAAGTCTACACGGACCAAGTTTACACGCACCGAAGTCTACACGAATCAAGTTTACACGCACCGAAGTCTACACGGACCAAATTCAACTCGGACCGAAGTCTACACGGACCAAATTCAACTCGGACCGAAGTCTACACGGACCAAAGTCTACACGGACCAAAGTCTACATGGACCAAACTTACACGGACCAAAGTCCACACGGACCAAATTTACACGGACCAAAGTTTACACGGATCAAGTCTACGCTAACCAACGTCTACACGCACCAGTTGTTCACGAACCAAGTCTACACGGACCAAGGCTACACGGATGAAGGCTCCGCGGATCAAGTTTACACGGACCGCGTCGACACGAACCAAGTTTACGTTGATCAAATTTTTATTTGAAATATGGATATCGAAAATAACTTCCAAGTCTACATGGACCTGATCGACACCGACTTGGACTCGTCGACACAGGTGGTACGATACAGATAGTCGTAATGGGCGGACTTTTTTTAAACGCCCCTAACAGACCCACCACGACTCTACCGTCGACCATTTTCAGTTTCAAACAAGATTCCACAGTTCCTCGGGACTGTATCGAGTTGACTGTACGTGGTTCATCGAAGTACCCGAGAAGCTTCGGTTTAAGTTGCGCTTCGGAAAAGCGTAGGCCGAGAATGGAGTCGCGAGGATATTTCCGCCTCCGGACATATCGTGTAACCCATCGACCCGAACGACCGAGAATCGTAAGGAAGCAGAAACCAAGTGGAATCCTCTACCGGTTACCTCCATTTCGTTCCCAGTCGTCGATGCACCCTATCTCTCCCTATCTCGCCGGCTAAGAATGAATTTATATAAAACGCAGTCGTAAAGGTGTAAAGTTGTATCTTCGTCAAGTCCATTAACCATGTCTGAGACGCGCTGAGATATCGATGACCGCGGGCTCCTCGAGGGAGATCGAGAGAAACACTCTCGGGTCTCGCTATTCGAGTTCTCTTCTTCAGTCCGACGAGTCGCTGAGAGACGCCAACGGTAGGCGAGAGGACGGAAGTGGGACGAAACCCGGAGAAGAAGAAGAAGCTCTCGGAACCAAAAGATACGCGTCGCATCGATGCGGCTCGCGAGCTCCCTCGCCATTAACCGAGCCCGCTCGTAAGTTTCATCGATCGTTAAATCTCGCACTTAATCGTCCCGCGTCCCCGAGACGCGGCGCTGTAAACTTCTCGTACAAGGGTAAGATCGCCGACTCTTGTACAAATTTTTCGGTCAAAGCCCGTGTAAGACTACGATTGTCAGCCCCGGAGCACGCGTGTGGCCGGGCAACAAATTCGACGGACGGAGAGGCAGCTGTGCGGCGCTGTTGAGGAGCGAGAGGGGCAACATTGACCCTCGGACGAAATGGAACGCCATTTAAGAAGCGATGTACTTTTCTTTTTTTTTTTTTTTTTGCTCATGAAAATTTTGTAAGAATGGTCCGTTTAGCCCCGGATTCCAAGTTGCTGATGATACGTTTTTATTTGAGATTGGATTCCGAGATGTCGATAAATACCGTGACAAGTGCGTTTTGGAGAAACACAGAAAAGCAGATAGTTTATCGGGAAGAACCGGGCGAGATGCATCCCCGGGGCAAAATGGACCAGAACCATCCTTTCAAGACGAGACTTTTTTTATTCGTTTTTTTTTTTTAATTTTTATATGTACCGGAAAATGTTGTAACGCGGTCCGTTTTGCCCCAACGTTCCCACTTGCTTCGGCATCAATTCCTATCGAACATTTCTTCAACGAAAATAACAAAATTTCATGTCAAATTTGATCCTTATATTTCGATAAATATTGTGACAAGTACATGTAGCTTATACATTGTGCCACTTATTCGACCCGCCAGCTTTTCCAGCCAAACATCCAGAATATACTTTTTTGTTATGCATTTTTATTTTCACCCAGAGACGATACACGGAGTATATAATTGGGATTTTTTTCTCCGGATTGATCTTCCCTTTTTAGGCACTCACTCCTTACATGTAAAAAGTGCCTATTAAAATCGCTTTCATTTTAATTTTTGTTTTTCGTTATGTACCTGACATTTTTTTCAAAAATGGTCCGTTTTGCCCCAACGGTTCCCCTTCGCTCCGGCATCGATTCCCATCGAATATTTATTCGACTAAAATAAACAAATTTCATCTTAAATTTGATGCACATATTTCGATAAATATAGCGACAGTTTATCCAGTCAAACCTCAAGAAAACACACTTTTTATGCATTTTTATTTTCACCCAGAGGAGTAGAGATATAATTGAAATATTTTCCGGTCTTCCCGGACACGTCTCCCTTTTTTTATGTATTTTTCTTTAGGTTCCCGAAAATTTGTCAAAAATGGTTCGTTTTGCTCCGAGGTTCCCCTTTGCCCGGCATGAATTCCCATCCAACATTTCATCAACGAAAGTAGCAAAATCTCATGTCAAATTTGATCCCAATATTTCGATAAATAGAGCGACAGTTTATCCACCCAAGCCTCCAGAAAATACATTTTTTAAATGTATTTTTCGGTATGGATATCATTGGGATATTTTCCGGTCTTCCCGGATTCATTCCCGGCCCGGTCTCCCTTTTTTAATTTTCTTTTTCTTTAGGCTCCCAAAAATTAGTAAAAAATTGTCCGTTTTGCCCCGAGGTTCCCCTTTGCCCCGCATGAATTCCCATCCAACATTTCATCAACGAAAGTAGCAAAATCTCATGTCAAATTTCATCCCAATATTTCGATAAATATAGCGACAGTTTATCCACCAAAGCCTCCAGAAAATACATTTTTATTTTCATCCAGCCACAAAGCATTGGTGTATTTTTCGGTATGGATGTCATTGGGATATTTTCCGGTCTTCCCGGATTTATCCCCGGCCCGTTCACCCAGCCCTCCGTTTTCTCTCCGGGCGAGAAACAAGATAGAGACCCTTCTACCGGCACGGATATTCAAATGTCAGCTGGGATCAGCCCGCTTGACACATTTTAGCGTCTCGAAAAAATATATATTTGCACGCGAGGGCAAAGGCGCGAAGGTTTTTGCCACCCTCGTTTGTGTCTGGACCAGCGAGCTTCGCAGCATCCATCCCTGCCCGCTCTCCGCGTCTCTCGCATTGACTCTCCCGCGTACAGCAGCGCGAACCCGTACGCGCCGCCTCCGCCGAGAATACACAAAGCTTTCGCATCGCGCCAAGGGCTCACCGCCCTTTCGCAGGGTGAAAGAGCGCCGGAGAGAAAGGAAGACGAAATAAAATAAAAAAATATAATAACAATAAAATACGGGGTGAGTCGCTGCTGGTGGCAGCGACGAGGTCGCTTATGCAGATCTTTTTTTATTCGGCCGAGGCTTAACGATTCAATAACCGATCGGATCTCGGTAGCTTCGAGTGCCCCTCTCGCCCAGACACAGATACGCAATACTTTGCATCGAAAGTGTCCCCGACACGTCGGCGGATTATCGTCGGATCGGAAAAGCAACAGACGGGCGGCCTAAAATGAAGCTGGGAGGAGACGCGACAAGCGAGAGTTCTCGAGGAAATAGTGAAATATCAAGGAACCCCCACCCCCCCCCCGTCTTAAGGCGGCGCGGCATCCTCTCTTGTAAAGGAGGAACCTATAAAGCCCTCCCGCGTTCATCTCGCGCGTGAGAATCTGCATTTAGTTTTTTTTTTTTCCCCCTTCATTTCCTCGCAGCGAGAGATTCGACGGTTACGAGAGAATATTATTTTTCGTTGTTTTGTTTTATTTTGTTTCGTTTCTTTTTATTATTTTATAGTTCGGGGAGGGATGAAGAGGGTTGAGCGGTTGGAGTGTCGCAATGGGAAATGCAATGGTTTAACGTCTCTGCTTCTGCAGAGACGTGTGAGGCCAGGTGTGAGAAGACTTTTAAAGAAGTTGGAGAAGTCATTATTACATCTCCCGATGTAATGATATTTATCATATTTTATAAATTTATCATATTTTATAATTTTATCATATTTTATAAATTTATCATATTTTATAATTTTATCATATTTTATAAATTTATCATATTTTATAAATTTATCATATTTTATAAATTTATCATATTTTATAAATTTATCATATTTTATAAATTTATCATATTTTATAAATTTATCATATTTTATAAATTTATCATATTTTATAAATTTATCATATTTTATAAATTTATCATATTTTATAAATTTATCATATTTTATAAATTCATCATATTTTATAAATTTTACAACTTTATCTCATTCTCTCAAAAGAGAAAAAAAATTTAAATACTTTCCCCGGGATTAAAATTTTTTGTAAAAAAAAAAAGTGATTTCCAGGGAAAGATCGAAAAATAGTCGAAGATTCGATAAATCGATTTCGTGGCGAGTGGCAGGGGCGTTTGGGGAGGGGGAGGATGAAAGTACAGGACGAAGGGAGAGTTGTTCGGCGAGGCGTGAGAGGACTTTTAAAGAAGTTGGATCTCCCGAGTCGGATGCTCGGGGCGAGCGAGGAAGCCAAGGAGGGCAGGTAAACCGCATTCGCCGGCGGGGTTCCCGATAGGCTTTGGGGTTGCCGGCGCGCGAGGCAAAATTAAATGATTATGGGTAAACGATATCAAAGGGGATGACGTCCCCGACCGCTGACAGTGGTTGGAAACCGGGAGCGCGCCCGCGCGCGCGCGCGGGATATTTCAATTCTTCAGCCTGACGGCTTCTGGAGATTGCGTATTTTTAAGCTCCGCTCGGATGGACCTCGCTGCCTCGCCGGCGTACAACGCTTCCGAAGAACCCGTCGCCGGATCTCTCGCTCTCTCGAGTTCTCGCGAGAACGAACACCCGCGGGCGCTTCCGTTTCGTTTAACGTCGAGACGATTCCGCGAGAGAAGACGCCGAGGATGCCGCGCGGGTGTGTGCTCCGCCGCGTGCAAGGCGACTCTTAAAAAAAAAAAAGGGCTACCGTCTCACCCCGAGCACCCTTGTGCCGCTCGTGCAGAATCGCATCGCCTCGTTGTTCGAGCGAAAAAACGATATACCCGACTCCGGAAAGCCGAGCAAATAAGGCGATTCCACACGGGAGGTCGCAAATATATTCGAAATTATAGGGATTTCTTTTTTAGGCATGTGCTAGATGGAAATAAATTTTTTATTGTGCGGGTGAAAATTTGTAGAGTAAAAATATTTTCTTGTCGTTTATGCATATGAGTGAAGCGGTTCAATTGTCATCTTTTTTCGTATCTGTTAAAGAGAAAATGAAACGAATTTAAAAAATGTTTGTCTGCATAAGAAAAAATCGGCAATTTTTATTTTGTTTAAAATTCATGCATTTTAATTTTTTTTGCTCCCAAACGATGGGTCGCTTTAGATAGAGCACACACCTGCACGGTATCCGCGGTGTGCAGCTCGGCGACTCTTAAATAAAAAAGGGTTACTTTCTCACCCCGAGCACCCTTGCGCCGCTCGTGCAGAATCGCATCGCCTCGTTGTTCGAGCGAAAAAACGATATACCCGACTCCGGAAAGCCGAGCAAATAAGGCGATTCCACACGGGAGGTCGCAAATATATTCGAAATTATAGGGATTTCTTTTTTAGGCATGTGCTAGATGGAAATAAATTTTTTATTGTGCGGGAGAAAATTTGTAGAGTAAAAATATTTTCTTGCCGTTTATGCATATGAGTGAAACGGTTCAATTGTCATTTTTTTTCGTATCTGTTAAAGAGAAATCGAAACGAATTTTAAAAAATTCTTGTCTGTATAAGAAAAAATCGGCATTTTATAATTTGTTTAAAATTCATGCATTTTAATTTTTTTTGCTCCCAAACGATGGGTCGCTTTAGACAGAGCTGCATCTAAAGCAACACCGCGGACACCTGCACGTTATCCGCGGACACCTGCACGGTATCCGCGGTGTGCAGCGCGGCGACTCTTAAATAAAAAAGGGTTACCGTCTCACCCCGAGCACGCTTGTGCCGCTTGTCGAGAATAGCATCGCCACGTTGTTCCAGCGAAAAAACGATATACGCGACTCCGGAAAGCCGAGCAACTAAGGCGATTCCACGCGGAGGTCGGAAAGATATTCGAAATAATAGGGATTTTTTTAGACATGTGCTAGATGGAAATAAATTTTTTATTGTGCGGGAGAAAATTTGTAAAGTCAAAATATTTTCTGGTCGTTTATGCATGAGTGAAGCGGTTGAATTTCCGATTTCTTTCTTTTTCGTATCTGTTAAAGAGAAAATGAATAGAATTTTTTAAAAATGCTCCTCTGTATAAGAGCACAATGGAAT
Organism: Exephanes ischioxanthus; assembly: GCA_958510785.1. Lineage (NCBI taxonomy): Eukaryota > Metazoa > Arthropoda > Insecta > Hymenoptera > Ichneumonidae > Exephanes > Exephanes ischioxanthus. The sequence goes on along the minus strand of OY294018.1, from coordinate 16,074,469 downwards.
TTCTTTGTATTGGAAATTCGAGCATTTTAATTTTTTTGCTACCAAACGATCGGCCGCGATTTGGGAAAATATTCGAAATTGTAGGGATTTTTTTTAGCAGAATTTTTTCATTATTGCTTGAGCGATCGTAGATCTGTAGAATCTTTTTTATTCTCTTGTCTGCTACGCAAGACTAACGCGGTAGAATTTCTGAATTTTTTTCTTCATATCTGTTAAAAAAAAAAAAAAAAAAAAAAAAATAGAACAAAAGAAAGATGACGACTTCCGTATTAAAAGTAATTCATCGCATGAAAGAAATGCTCCTCTACAAGAAAAAAAATTCGAATATTGTTTAAATTGAAAATTCGCGCATTAAAATTTTTGGCTCCCAACAGATAAGCCGCATTGCTCCGCGTGACTTCTCTCAGCACTACGAAGTCTCCGATATACATCTCCCGCAAAGTATCCCGAATGAAATAACATGTCGTTATGTCCGACGAATTTCCGGATGGAAAGACCGCGAACGGCGAGAGAGAGAGAGCCGGGAGCCGGGAATGCTTTATTGCTAAAGGGTGTTCGGTTGAGAAGCTGCGGAGGGCATTTATGTTCACTAATCACCGCGCCGAGCCTTCCTCGTATATGTTTTTGCAGCGTCATTCATAACTCCGTTTGGCGTGTGTTTTCCCTCCGGTCGGCCGGCAGCCGGTGCTCGGGGCAGTTTTCTCTAATTTCGCTCGGCCATACGCGAGCCTCGGCGATTGGACGAGCGAAACAGCGACGTACGTCGGACAGCTTTGATTCGCGTCAAAATTGTGTCTTTTGGTGGGGAGTTCTTTGAGATTTCTTCACCGGGCAATAAAGAGTTGCCGAGGGTGTGTTTAGGGAGTTTAGGGAGCGGTGAGAGACGAGCAGCTGGGCTGAGGGGAGGACGACGTGGTGAGGTCGTCATACACGAGCTATCGGGACGAGCCAAGAAACACCCTTCGGCTCTTCGGAGTGATGTAAGCCGCGTTCGCCTTAACGCAGTAAGTTGACGGCGCGCGTGCACAGATGCGACAAATCGACGCAAGTTACGGAATCGTGAAGCAGCTCGGGTTCTCGGGCTTGTACGGCAAAGTACCGGCGTCGCTCGATCTACGTCCCGCGGCGCGTACCTCGTGGTACGGTCCTCATCAAGCTGCAACTTTGGGTCTAACCACCGGCCGTTATCCTTTCGGCGACGGATTCCCTGTCGTTTGCTGAGAGACGAGATTATTTGGAATGTGGGGTATGGGATATGAGGTGGGTTTAGTGTAGTGGGAGGATTGGGTATCCGCGATGTAAGAAAGTAGGTTGGGTACTTGGGCACTTAGAGGGGCACTTCCATGGAGATTTACACTGTGGCTTACATTGAGATTGGCACAGTTTTTGCACTGAGAGTTAGGGTCGAATTTTAAGACATTAGTTTGAACTTGAGATCGAACTTAAGATCAAAGTGAAGCCCGAACTTAAGATCAGACTTAAGTCCTTGAGATCAAACTTAAGTCCTTGAGATCAAACTTAAGTCCTTGAGATCGAACTTAAGTCCTTGAGATCAAACTTAAGTCCTTGAGATCGAACTTAAGTCCTTGAGATCGAACTTAAGTCCTTGAGATCGAATTTAAGTCCTTGAGATCAAACTTAAGTCCTTGAGATCAAACTTAAGTCCTTGAGATCAAACTTAAGTCCTTGAGATCAAACTTAAGTCCTTGAGATCAAACTTAAGTCCTTGAGATCAAACTTAAGTCCTTGAGATCAAACTTAAGTCCGAACTTAAGATCAAACTCAAGCACGCAATGAAGTTTGGGCCAAACTTCTATCTTAAGAGCGATCTTAAGTTCTGCAGCGATTTACGATTTGCAGAGACTTAGTCATAGACTTAGTCACAGCTTTAGTCACAGACCCACCCAGAGAATTACAAGGAAACTCTCACAGGGACTTACGCACAAAACGCACCCAGCAAATTACAAAGTCTCACACAGAATCCCAGTCTCATTTTAACATATATTAATTTAAGTTTCAGTTCAAGTTGCTCTGTATTGCTCTCTTTTTGCTCCGGTCCTTAAGGGATTTATCCCACGGCCCAATAAACCTCTATCTATCTATCAATCTCACATAGAACCTCGCACAGAAACAGAGACACTTACCCAGACTCACAGAGGCGTCAACGCGATTCCTGGATCAAAAAAAGGATCCCTACCTAATGAATAATCATCATCGGTATCGCAACCGGAAGTACCGCCACTATCAAACCCCGTTCAACGCGCCGGATGTTCCGGAAATCGCGGCCTCCACCTCGCTCGTCCCAAAGCGTTCTTCCACCCCTCTGGCAAACCCCCTTCCGGCACTCGAGATATCCGCTTCCAAAGTATCCAAAGATCATCTCCGCCTCGGCTCCCGAACGGACCGACGATGTGCCGAAGATCAATGAATTTATTCAATCCTCCAGCGATAAGGCCGAATGGAGGCGACGGCTTGAGGGAAAATGTGGTCGTGGCGGGCCGCGAGGGATGTTTAAACCCGCGAACGTATATGTGGTCGGTTACGGTGCTCAAAACTCGCGAAGCTAATGTCGGATGAAAAGGGGTTCGAGCAGAGCCCGGCCAGTGAGTGAACACGAGAGAAAGATATACGCCCGAGGGGCGGGGGAGGGGGGAGGGGGGGGGGGTGAGCTTTTGGAGAGACAGAGGAACGCCGTGGTTTACTGCTGGGATGAGGCAAACGGGCAGGCAGCGCCTGACTGGGAGGGTAGTTCGGATGCTGGGCGAGCGACGGAGTCAGAGAACACGGCGAGAGCGCCATACGGACGAGCCATTTAAACTTCTCATCCCCGGAAACCACGCGCCTGTCCGCATTCTGACTTATACCCGGGCATCGTTCACCCCGACGGCGTCGGCCCTCGGCCCTAACCCCTCCTCCACATTCGCCCTTCAACGCTCTTCCGCAAACTGACTGAAGCGATCTATACGCGGACCAGCCGTGACGACTAACGGCCCTTCACCGTCGTCTTCGCCACTGTCAACTTGTCCTGCGGAGGCGGGGGGAAAAAAAATGGGGCATCGAAAATTTTTGATTGCTCAGTCGTCATCGTCATTTTTCTTTTCACTGGTTACGTTTTTATGAGAACTCTCGGGGAAGGGTGTTCGGAGGTGTTTAGGGTTGATGCGGGCGAGAATGGCCCAGGCGGATGGAAAGTAGTGATGGGCGGCTGGGATAATCTGCGCTTAGTTGATTTTAATCCAGTTGCAAAAGTAGTTGACATTTTTTTTTTTTTTTTTTTGCAGAATCGTTCGGTAAAATTTAAAGACTTTGTTCGTTTAATTTTTTTTTAAAACAAATACATTCGGACATTTCTTTTCGTACTTAATTTTTTGTCGTTTGTTAACCCCTTCAACGTCGGGCGCCCCTGTAGGGGTCAAAACGTACAGAGAAAAAAGCTTCTCTGAGAGTGAAGTGGTTGATCGACGTTTACTTGACTTTAATACGTTTGCAAAATTACTTGAAGACTTTTTTTTTAATAACCGTTAGAGAAAATTGATATATTTCGGTCGTTTAATTTTTGACACGGATGCGTCTGAACATTTTTTTAAACCGTAATTTCTTGTCGGTTCGCACACGGTGTTTAGTAGATTTTAATCCATTTGCGAAATTACTCGAAGACATTTTTTTAAAAACGTTTCATAAAATTACAGTCTTCGTTTAATTTCTCATACAGATGCTTCAGAAAATTCTTCTCAACGTACATTTTTTGTCGTTTGTTGATGTCAAAAAGTTATAATAATCCACGACTCTACGAGTTTTATGTATATTTTTGATTTTTTTTTTGTCGGTTCGTACTCGGAGTTCACAAGATTTTAATTCACTTGCAAAATTACTCGAAGCCATTTTGTAAAAAAAAAAAAATCCTAAAATTACAGTCTTCGTCTAATTTCTCTTAACAGATTCCTCCGAAAATTCTTTTCAACGTAAATTTTTTGTCGTTTCTTGATTTTTAAAAATTATAATAATCCAAGACTCGACGAGTTTCATTTTTTTTTTTTTTTTTTTGCCCAGCCAGCAACTCCATCCGAGAGCGAGCAAACGAGTTGGAGTGGGCGTTCGGGGATCTGCGAGTCCTCTGCCGTCTGGACGGGGATCGGTTGCGCGAGGAGAGCCGGGCGTGTTAAACGCCGGCGCCGCGCCGACACTCGAAAATTCTCGCGCCTCGCATAATTTTATTCATTTTTCTTGGCAGTGACGCGGCACAGCGGGGGTTGGGAAGTGGCGAGCCGTCGATCCTTCGCCGCTGCGTTTGCGTATGGTAATCCGACCCGAACAACCGAGATTTTCACCCTCCCTCGTGGCGCGCCGCGGCCTTTTTCGCGCTCGCGGCTCCGGAAGCGCAAAACGCACCTTCGAATTCCCTTCGCGTCTCCTTTGCCGTCTGAATATTATTAGTAATTAACGAAAAGAACCGTCTATCCGCGGCCCGCACGCTCGGCGAGATCCGATTTCTCTCGTTTGTAAAACGTACGTCCAAAAACCACCCCTTTCTATCCGCCGACTCCGGCCCGCCCCCGCGCCGGAGCTGGGCCACGGTTCTCACTCTCGCGCCTCTTTGAATTGGTAATCGCCGCGGGCCACGGAGATACCTCGCTCGAATAATTTTGCCGGGACTCTGAAACGAACCGGCGAGGAACGGACGAGGCGCAGAGCAAACGCGTCACTCGGTCGGCACCAAATCCGATAAGCCCACTTGTACAAATATCGATATATATATATTTTTTTCATTCATAGTTTGGAGACTGTACCGGTTTGCAGCTAAAGCGCCGCAGCTCGACGCATCAAAAACGTTATTTTTTTTTCGTTCTGTTATTTAAAAAAATTTTTTTTGCGTTTCCTTCAGACCATTAGTTCGGCAGTTTTTTTCGGAGCCGGTAATGCGTAAAACCGCTCCGGTTTGGAGCTGTTGCGTCAAAGCTCGACGCATTGAAAGCTTCGTCATTTTTCTTTTTTTCCGATTTTCCTGACCATTACACTGATAAAAAAGTACGGTTGAATCAACTAAAAATTCGGGCAGGGACGTTTAAATAACAGCAAAAAAATTTGTTAGTTCAACAATTTTTTGGACGATTTCACGAAAATATTTTTGAGCCATAAAAATATTTTCTTCGACCAAACAAAATATTTATTTGAACGCCCCTGCCAGAATCTTTAATAGATTCAACCGTACTTTTTTATCGGTGTACTTCGTCAGTTGTTATTTGGATCCCGTAAGATCTAACGACGATGACCCTTAATTTTTCTCTTTTTTTTTTCCTCACTCCCACTTTGTCAACTGTTCCAGTTTGAGTTAATTGCGTCAAAGCCCGACGCATTAAACGCGTCGTTATTTTTGTTTTTCTTTTTTAAATATTTTTTTTTCCTTCTCTCCTGACCATTAGTTCGTCAGTTTTTATTTGGATCCTGTGAGACCTAACGACGATGATCGTTACTCGATATCAGGGGTGAGGGGGGGGGGGTGGATCGACGAGCGGTAATTGGAAAATTGATATGCTCGTTCGTAACGCGGCGTAGAACGACTGGTTACGCAGTCGAAACAGCGGCCGAATAGGCGAGAGCGGAAACGCGCGGTGGGCCGAGATTTTCGCGGGTTTCCCAGCTCGGACGCTGGCCCGGGAGAATCGAGAGTCGGATCGAAGCGCGGGGGTGGAGGTACGAAGAGTCAACGGTGAATGGTGCGTGTGCGGCTTCGGCGCTCAATCGGTTCGTCCAATATCGCGAGCGGAGCGCCGGAGCGCGAAGCCCGGAAAGGTTCCGAAGATGAGTTTTTTCTCCGAAACAAAAAGTGCAGAAAAAAATCGCAATTTCGTAACGAATTTTTTTTTTTTTTTTTTTTTTTTAACAAAATGAAAAAGAATTCTGCGCTAATGTGCAAAAATTCGGCAATTTATATGGGTGATCCGTTGAAGAAAAAAAAATTTTTTGGGCGAACATGCGATGGTCGGTAAAAGGCCAATGAAGCGGCACCGCGCTCAGAAACGGAATAACAAAAATACACGCACTCACCGAAGGACCTTTCTCGCAACCCATCGGGATTTCATATTCGACGTGGTGGATGTTAAAAAAAAAAAAAAATCTCCAGTGTATGAAAAAAAACAAAAATGAAACACAAAAAAAATAGCCGCGTCGATCAAAGTATTAGGAGTAACGGGGGGGGGGGGGGGGGGGGGGGGGGGGGGGGGGAATGAAAAACCATAAAATTGTACGAGAGTGCCTTGATTTTTTTTTTTCCGATTTTCATCATACGCGTTTTTATTTTTGCAGGCGCAACCCTCGAGAGTATTTTCTCTTTCGCTACCCGTCGGGCGATCAGCGCCGATCTCCGGCTCGTTCGGAGGTCGATCGGGACTGCGCGAATCGAGAGCCGGAGGTAAATCCGATAGGTTTGTGTGTCCGTGTGCAGGCGATGCATTCGCTGTTCGCCCGTTTACACGAATTTCTGCAGTGTTGGGGGCAGGGGGTGAATTACCACGACGAACGGTAGCGGGTCGGAACTTTGCTTTGCGCACACAGCGGCGAACCCTTTTCCCTCTCGTCCGGTGGGCTGCGGTCGGGCTCTACCGTGTTTTATCAATTAATAACAAATGTATCCGGCAATGAGTTGAATGGCAAATAAAATGATATCCCTGTCGGACCGCCCGCGCCCGACGGAACTGGCCGGTTTTGTGTTATACACCGCCGGCCAAACTATATACGTCATCCCCGAACCCCCCCGCGCCCCTGTTAGGGAAATGAAATCGGCGTGTCGATGAATACTCGTCGATTTACCCCGACTGACTCGTACAATGTCGTCGACACATCAATCGACCGTCATTCGATTAATTCTCCGACAAATTTGTTTTGCAACAGGTTTCAAGATTCGGGCGGGGAATTGCTCGGCTTGTTCTAAGACGAAATAAATATGTTAAATAAATTTTGATATGTTCTTGATAATTAAGTGTAAAACCGTTACAACGCAAATAATTGCAGTCGCATCGCAATTCTAGAATTAGAATTAAATACACGTCAACTATATACGTCAACTATGTACGTCAACTATGTACGTCAACTAAGTACTTCAACTGTGTACGTCAACTATGTACGTCAACTATGTACGTCAACTATGTACGTCAACTATGTACGTCAACTATGTACGTCAACTAAGTACTTCAACTATGTACGTCAACTATGTACGTCGACCATGTACGTTAACCATGTACGTCAACTATATACGTCAACTATATACGTTAACTATATAGGTCTACCCCCCCCCCCCCATGGAGAAATTAAATCGGCGTGTCGATGAATACTCGTCGATTTACCCCGACTGACTCGTACAATGTCGTCGACACATCAATCGACCGTCATTCGATTAATTCTCCGACAAATTTGTTTTGCGACGGGTTTCAAGATTTTGGCGGGGAATTGCTCGGCTGGTTCTGAGACGAAATAAATTTGTTAAATAAATTTTTATATGTTCTTGATAATTAAGTGTAAAACCGTTACAACGCAAATAATTGCAGTCGCATCTCAATTCAAATAAAAGAAAGCCCGGGGCTGATGGCCCGTTGACAATATGTGGATGCAATTATAGATATATTATAATTATGCAATTATAAATAATTATTAATTAATTAGAAATAATTATAATGTATGAATGTTTAAAAACTGTAACGATCGTCAATGCATGGTATGTATTGTTAATAAATACAGACTTACTACTACTAAGTGAACAAATCAGTGTGGAAGCTATTAATTTTCTGGAGCTAAAGGGCGAAAACACTTCTGTTTGTAAAATAGTTAAATAAAAAGATAAAAATTGAAAAAAAAAAAAATGTATGCAGTCATTTTTTTTTTAAACCGTGAATTTGATTTTTATATATTTTTTCACGGCCGCTTTATATACAGTGTATGCGCTGTACCGCGCTCGGATTGAACAATCTCGGGAGCCAAGTGTCCCTCATAAACGTCGAGAGACCGAAAGACAAGCGGGCTGTTCCCAAAAATAAAACAATAATTTACTTTAAAAAATATTAATATGTTCTTGATAATTGGTAGTAGAAAAAAAATGACTAGAAATTATAGATAAATTTGTTCGAGACGTCAAACACACTTTTTTTTTAAGTTTTAAATCCAAAAATAAAAAAATTGGTAAAAAGAACATTTATCCAGACATTTTTTTTTATCCGCGAAAAACATAAAAAAAAAAATTTATCGGTCGTTTATATAAAGCATCCACGCTGTATCGCTCTCGGATTGAACAATCTCGCGAGCCAAGTGTCCCCCATAAACGTCGGGAGATCGAAGGACAAGCGAGGCGTTCCAAAAATAAAAGAAAATTTCCCGTGCCGGTTCGAGGATAAAGATTTCTATTCTCGAGGCGTTGAACGAGCGGGTCTTTCGCTACCCGTTCACCGGTCCCGGGGGAGCGCGTCGGGGCAAACCTATCGATTCTCCCTCGTGGAAATTTAGTGGCGAAGGGGGTCGCTGACGTTCTAAGCCTTTTTACTTCGCGCGTCTACGAGTCAGCCAGGCACACTCATATCCATACCCAAAAATGCCTCAAGAACTTCCCCAAAAAAGAAGGAACAAAAATAAAGATAATAAATCGTCACTTTCCCGGATAATCTTGGAAAGCCAACTATGGAACGGAACAAGAGCTATGGTGCATGGCAAAATAAGAGGACAGGCAAAAAAAATGTCACTTTTCCCGGTAATCTTGGAAGTCCAACAACCAAACGAACGAGGGATGCAAAATCTTAAGAAAAAACAAAAGAAGAAATAAAATAAAAATCGTGACTTTTACGGATGATCTTGGAAACCCAACTGCGCAGAGAACGAGAACTGATAAGGTGCATGGCAAAATATGGTATGAATATGGTGCATGGCAACATGAGAAGACTTGAAAGAGAAATAAGAAATCGTCACTTTTCCGGATAATCTTGGGAGCCTAACAACCAAATGAATGAGGGATGTATAGTAAAATCTGAGGAAAAAACAGAAGAAGAAATGAAATAAAGATGGTGACTTTTACGGATGATCTTGGAAACCCAACTGCGAAACGAACGGGAACTGACAAGGTGTATGGCAAAATATGGTATGAATCTTGGTAACTCAACTACTAACCGAACGATTTATGGTAAACCGAAGAGATTTATGGTAAAATCAGACGAAAAAAACAAAAGAAGAAATATTTAAAAATCGTCACTTTTCCGGATAATCTTGGGAGTCCAACAAGCAAACGAGCGATAAATTATGGTACATGGTAAAATGAGAAGATCAGAGAAAAATATAAGAGATCTCAACTTTTCCAGATAATCTTGAAAAGCCAACTACGAAACGAACGAGATATGCACAGTAAAATCGGAAGAAGACAAAAGAAGTAATAAAATAAAAATCGTCATTTTCCCGGACAATCTTGGACGCCCAACTACGGACCGAGCGAGAGCTACGCTGCACGTTAAAATGAGAAAACTAAAAAAAATAACCAATCGTCACTTTCCCGGATAATCTTATAAACCCAACGACCGACCGAACGAGAGATGTACGCTAAAATGAGCAAAAAAAAAAAAAAAAATCGTCACTTTTCCGGATAATCTTGGAGCTCCAACTCCGGAACGATCGACAAATGTACAGAAAATTGAGAAAAAGCAAGAAAAAAAAAAAAACCGAAATACAAGAAACCCTCGAGATGCAAGTGAGAGAATCTCGTTTTTTCGTGCCGGAATAAACCGTGGGGGTGGATTCTTCCCCCTCGCGCCGTAAAGGGGGCGAATGACACGAGCATGAGGAATCCGTATTTGTCGGCTCGCTTGCTTTACGAGATACATCCATTTCCAAGGAGAGCCGTCAAACCACCTCCGCAGCCTCCTCCATTCGAGTACGCTCACGGCCTAGCTGTATCACCCTCGACAGCGATACCACCCCGTAGTGGCAACCCTTACACAGCCGCGTCTATATTTACAGCATACACATTGGCCGCGGAGAAGCAACACTCGACGAAGATCTCGTTCCCGGCGATAGCGGATGCAACCCTCGGTGTTCCGACGGGTGGGGGGATAACATTTTCAACGACCGACATTTAGGACGGCCAATATTTCAAAATTTCATCATTGCGAATATTAAAATATCGAAAAATGAGTACTTCGAAAACAGTATTTTCGATAGATGACTTAGTCGAACAACCGTTTCATCGCAAAGTTATTTTTTCGAGGGCTTTTTTACTCGAAAAGGGTCGTGGTTAAAATTTTCAACGACTGACATTTAGGACGGCCAATATTTCGAAATTTCATCATTGCGAATATTAAAATATCGAAAAATGAGTAGTTCGAAAATAGTATTTTCGATAGATGGCTGAGTCGGGTGGTGGTTAAAAATTTCGAACGACCGAAATTTAGGACGGCCAATGTTTCGAAATTTCATCATTGCGAATATAAGAATATCGAAAAATGAGTAGCTCGAAAACAGTATTTTCGATAGATGACTGAGTCGAACAACCGTTTAATCGAAAAGTTATTTTTCGAGGGCTTTTTTTACTCGAAAAGGGTGGTTGTTAAAATTTTCAACGACCGAAATGTAGGACGGCCAATATTTCGAAATTTCATTATTGCGAATATTAAAATATCGAAAAATTAGTAATTCGAAAACAGTATTTTCGATAGATAGCTGAGTCGGACAACCGGTTCACCGGAAGGGTTATTTTTTCGAGGGCTTTTTTTTAATTCTAAAATACATTTTCACAAATTCGAGGTCAACATTTTGAACGACCAGATATAGGAAAGATGAAATTTCGTAGTTCAAAACGGAGACAACCCTGTAAAAAAAAAATATACGTATCGCGGCATTGATCAAGAGTAAACCGCTCTTCAACATGCCGTCAATTTCGTTTGTATTTAACGTATACTGTATTTATTATGAGTATAAATTGCGATTAATGGCGGTGACTGAGACAGCGGCGGAAACTGGGCAGTTTACCTTATCGGTTAACCCAGAATTCTGCCGATGTCTAAGAAAATAACACCATTAAGTGACATCGTCGTTAATCGCACAACTTGGTGTGACGATTTATCAGAGTACACCGCGTTACCGCTTTACCATATGTTCTGTGTATTTTTCACTGCAAAATTGTGTTAATTTCAACACCGAAGTTTTTTTTACCACTCACACCATCGCAGTTTACACCGTGGATTCCTTACAGTGCAGATGTTTCGAAATATCGGCTGTTCAACATTTCGATCTTTCAAAATTTCGACCCCCACGTTCCGACGGCCCCGCCGTTCAACCCTCGAATGTGTCCTCGCACTCGAGCCGGCGCGGCCGAGGTTGAGGTCCGGCAAGCCCGTTTTGCAATCCTCGTTGTTATTTCGCCTGACAGCTTTATTTTTATTAGGACTTGTCGCATCAATCTAATAGTGACAAATTCGTTTTATCCGACGGCCGTTTTGGAGTCCCGGTTGGTCGGTCGGATGACGAGGGCGGGAGTGATGCGGACCAGAAATCGACACGTCGGGTATCGAGTGCCGGAGATAAACGGGAGTGCGGCCGGTTACATAATGGCTGTCAGTGCGGGGAACGCGATTAACGAGAGCCATCGATTTTTCATCGGTGGCATATAATCGCGCGGGGCACGCGTCACCGCGGAGTCACGAGGCTCCAGCACGCACCGCGGCGTCGAGGCTGCGAGGAGGGACGTGGGAGGGGACGGCCCGCGGGAATTTCTGTCCGGGGGAAAAAAGGTCGATGGGCTGGGTAATGGTCGGTGAATCGGATCACTTAGTTTTAAAAAAATCCGTTGTTGTTAGTCATCGAATTAAAATGTGGGACCGAGGTGCGTTATCTTTCGGGATCGGGTTTGCTTTTTAATGGGAATAGCACATGTGTGGGGATTGGCGGGAAAATAATGTTGTAATTATGATAGAAATTAATGTTTTTTTTTTTTTTTTTTATGAAATAGCAATTTCGATGACGGACGGATTTCGGAAGAGAAATTTGGCAAATTTTTTTTTTTTCGCAGGAATATATAGACTGTCGACAGTTTTTTTTTCTTTTTTTTTTATCATTAACGAATTTTTCGACATTTTTGCATGATGTGCTCAACATTAAAGTTCAGAGCTGCTCAACTTTTAATAATAATATATATAGATTTTTTTATATATCTATGGACCCGCAGTGGCGTTACAATAGGTGCGGCGTTATTTCCACAACAAACGGCATTCGGCCGAGAAATTTGGCAATTTTTTTTACTCCGGATTATCAGGATTATATAGCCTGTCGACATATATATATATTTTTTTTTATTCATCAACGACTTTTCCAACATTTTTGCATGAAATGCTCAACATTATAAGTTCAGAGCTGCCCAATTTGTAATCATTTTTTTGAATAATAGTAATGAGAAATAATCATTTTAACGAGATACGATGAGTCCGGCACTATTTCCATAGCGACTGGCATTCGGCCGACAAATAAGCCAAATTTTCTATTTCGGATTATCAGGATTATATAGATTATCGATAGAATTTTTATTTTTTTATATCACCAAGTTTTTCGAAATTTCTGCATAAAATGCTCAACATTAATGTTTATAGTTGCTCAACTTTTTACAAATTTTGAAGATGATTCCCTTAAAAAAAAAAAAAAAAAAAAAACCCACATCACCCCGAATTCGTTCAATTTTTTTTTAATCATCTGGAAGAATACTCCAATAATACATCGGCAAGCGTAACTAAAGCTAAGAATTTTTCTCGTACGAAAAACAAGATTTTTCCGTGGTTCGCGAAAAAGGGGGTTGAGAGGGGGGGGGGGGGGGGGGGGTGGAAAAAATATACGCGGTCGCACGCGATGATGGTGTGCGCTCACCCGTTGCCACCGGGGAATGCGCGTTGGTGCTATTGTGCTCCGGCGGCCGATATTAAAATGCCGGTGATTGATGTGTGTACCGTGCACTGTTATAGCTATCCGCGAGCCCGACCGATACGCCATTGGCCTTTCCACATCCCTTTCGCCCTTTTTACGCAGCCGGGCTCTTGCACTAAAATACCGCAGCCTCGTCATAACGCCACGGGGAATGATATTGCATCTTCCGCGGCCAATGGCCACACTCATCCCTTAACCGGCCCTAAGTGGATAAGGGCGGACGACCCTCCCCGAGCTGAGCGCCGACTTTATATTATTATCCATAAATACAGGGGAAAAAAAAGATTAGTACCATTTACTGCCATTATCCGTACTACATGATACATTTTTTCTGCAGTTAACGAACACTTCTTGTCCACAAATGTCTGCCATTCTTTTACTGCTAAGTAAAATTATATAATACATTTTTGACCTGTGTAGACATAATTTTTTTTTGGTTAAATCTACGGGCCGTTTTTTACTGTGCAACAGTAAAAGCGACAAATGAAACATTTTTTCAAATACTTTACTAATTTTTTATGACCCCGAAGATATCAGCGTGACAGCAAATTTCATCTCTGGCAAGCCTCCATCAATGTACGGCTTGGGGAAGAAAAAAAAATTTTCACTCGTAGAATTTTATTCCCCAAGTGCAACCTTTATTCCCCAACGCAACCCTAATAACTTGATGAAATTTAGTCCAATGCAGATATCTTCAGGGTCATAATTTTTTTTTATACTCAATTATTTTCAGCAATCGTAAGAAATGATGGTCGGTAATGTAGGAATTTTCGTCTTCTGACGGTGTTTTCCAATCGTCACCAGAAAGAGTGTTGCATTTTTTTTTTTTTTTTTTTACCAACGCGAAGATTTGCACAAAATTGCCTAAAGCCGTAAATTGTGTAATTCTTTCTTGACCCGAGGTTTATTTTCGAGACGGAGAGAGGCGAGCATACCAACCGATGACACTCGCAAAAATTACCAGCAAAAAGAAGAAATTACGGTCGATAATGTATGAATTTTAGCCTCTCGCCGGTGAAAAAATTTGAACAAAATTGCCTAAAGCCCTAAATCGTGTAATTCTTTCGCGAACCGACTATCCCCGACCCAAGGTTTATTTTCGGGCCGGAGAGAGTCGAGCATACCACCCGATGACACTGGCAAAAATTACCAGCAAAAAGAAGTAACTGAATTTTCGTTTTTCGCCGGTGGAAAAATTTGGACAAAATTGCCTAAAGCCCTAAATCGTGTAATTCTTTCGCGACTCGACTATCCCCGACCCAAGGTTTATTTTCTGGCCGGAGAGAGTCGAGCATACCAACCGATGACACTGGCAAAAATTACCAGCAAACAGCAGAAACTGAATTGTCGTTTTTTGCCGGTGAAAAAATTTGAACAAAATTGCCTAAAGCCCTAAATCGTGTAATTCTTTCTCGACTCGACTGTCCCCGACCCAAGGTTTATTTTCGGGCCGGAGAGAGTCGAGCATACCAACCGATGACACCGGCAAAAATTACCAGCAAAAAAAAGAAACTGAATTTTTGTTTTTCGCCGGTGGAAAAATGTGGACAAAATTGCCTAAAGCCCTAAATCGTGTAATTCTTTCGCGACTCGACTATCCCCGACCCAAGGTTTATTTTCGGGCCGGAGAGAGTCGAGCATACCAACCGATGACACCGGCAAAAATTACCAGCAAAAAGAAGAAACTGAATTTTCGTTTTTCGCCGGTGGAAAAATTTGGACAAAATTGCCTAAAGCCCTAAATCGTGTAATTCTTTCGCGACTCGACTATCCCCGACCCAAGGTTTATTTTCGGGCCGGAGAGAGTCGAGCATACCAACCGATGACACCGGCAAAAATTACCAGCAAAAAGAAGAAACTGAATTTTCGTTTTTCGCCGGTGGAAAAATTTGGACAAAATTGCCTAAAGCCCTAAATCGTGTAATTCTTTCGCGACTCGACTATCCCCGACCCAAGGTTTATTTTCGGGCCGGAGAGAGTCGAGCATAGTAACCGATGACACCGGCAAAAGCGCGGGTGGTCGTCCCCGATCGGTTATAATGTTGCTGATGTTAATGCAATTCAAAAGGGCCGAAGCCGCGAACGACGTGACGGCCGAGTGGACGTCGGTAGCGTTCGCTCATCGATGAATAAACAGATCGATATACGCGGATAATAGCGTTAGTCTCATCGATGCGAGGAGCGCACATTGCGACGAACGAATATTCAATAGGTGGTGCATATATACGAGCGGTGAGGGCGAGGGGTGAAGGCTCGGGAGTGAGTAACGTCGATACGGTATCGATATCGATGCCCCGGAAATGTCGTACCACTCTTCGACCGGCGTGCAGTATTTAATAGCGAGCCGAATCGGGGTAACAGGTATCGCTGGCGCTCGAGAGAGCCGGGCCAGTCCGGATTGACACACGTGTCCCGGAGCTCCCCGTATGCGTGATACCTGATTCTTCTCGCCGCTACTGAATTATCGGAGAGCCCAGACCGTGCAAATTAGCCGGGCAAGTTGGACACGGGGAATAAAAAAAAAATAGTTAAAAAATTAATTATGTCAATTTATTGCTGCATGAGCGTTCGGAGTTCAATACGCGATGTCTGATTCTTCTCGTAGCTAGCGAATTATCGACGCGTCGAGACCTTGCTATAAATTTATTTATTCATTTTTTTGTCTTTTCTTTAGCGTTTTGCATTTGCCCAGTTAATTACTTGGGCAAGTTAGACGGGCGAAAAAAATAAGGAAAAAATTATTTATTATAATTTATATTGCTGGACGGGAGTGCGGAGTTCAATGCGTGTGATACCTGATTATTCTCGCCGCTGGTGAATTATCGGAGAGCCCAGACCGTGCAAATTAGCCGGGCAAGTTGGACACGGGGAATAAAAAAAAATAGTTACAAAATTAATTATGTCAATTTATTGCTGCATGAGCGTTCGGAGGTCAATACGCGATGTCTGATTCTTCTCGTAGCTAGCGAATTATCGACGCGTCGAGACCTTGCTATAAATTTATTTATTCATTTTTTTGTCTTTTCTTTAGCGTTTTGCATTTGCCCAGTTAATTACTTGGGCAAGTTAGACGGGCGAAAAAAATAAGGAAAAAATTATTTATTATAATTTATATTGCTGGACGGGAGTGCGGAGTTCAATGCGTGTGATACCTGATTATTCTCGCCGCTACTGAATTATCGGAGAGCCCAGACCGTGCAAATTAGCCGGGCAAGTTGGACACGGGGAATAAAAAAAAAATAGTTAAAAAATTAATTATGTCAATTTATTGCTGCATGAGCGTTCGGAGTTCAATACGCGATGTCTGATTCTTCTCGTAGCTAGCGAATTATCGACGCGTCGAGACCTTGCTATAAATTTATTTATTCATTTTTTTGTCTTTTCTTTAGCGTTTTGCATTTGCCCAGTTAATTACTTGGGCAAGTTAGACGGGCGAAAAAAATAAGGAAAAAATTATTTATTATAATTTATATTGCTGGACGGGAGTGCGGAGTTCAATGCGTGTGATACCTGATTATTCTCGCCGCTGGTGAATTATCGGAGAGCCCAGACCGTGCAAATTAGCCGGGCAAGTTGGACACGGGGAATAAAAAAAGAGTTAAAAAATTAATTATGTCAATTTATTGCTGCATGAGCGTTCGGAGGTCAATACGCGATGTCTGATTCTTCTCGTAGCTAGCGAATTATCGACGCGTCGAGACCTTGCTATAAATTTATTTATTTTATTTTTTTGTCTTTTCTTTAGCGTTTCGCATTTGGCCAGTTAATTACTTGGGCAAGTTAGACGGGCGAAAAAAATAAGAAAAAAAATATTTATTATAATTTATATTGCTGGACGAGAGTGCGGAGTTCAATGCGTGTGAGACCTGATTATTCTCGCCGCTACTGAATTATCGGAGAGCCCAGACCGTGCAAATTAGCCGGGCAAGTTGGACACGGGGAATAAAAAAAAAATAGTTAAAAAATTAATTATGTCAATTTATTGCTGCATGAGCGTTCGGAGTTCAATACGCGATGTCTGATTCTTCTCGTAGCTAGCGAATTATCGACGCGTCGAGACCTTGCTATAAATTTATTTATTCATTTTTTTGTCTTTTCTTTAGCGTTTTGCATTTGCCCAGTTAATTACTTGGGCAAGTTAGACGGGCGAAAAAAATAAGGAAAAAATTATTTATTATAATTTATATTGCTGGACGGGAGTGCGGAGTTCAATGCGTGTGATACCTGATTATTCTCGCCGCTGGTGAATTATCGGAGAGCCCAGACCGTGCAAATTAGCCGGGCAAGTTGGACACGGGGAATAAAAAAAGAGTTAAAAAATTAATTATGTCAATTTATTGCTGCATGAGCGTTCGGAGTTCAATACGCGATGTCTGATTCTTCTCGTAGCTAGCGAATTATCGACGCGTCGAGACCTTGCTATAAATTTATTAATTTTTTTTGTCTTTTCTTTAGCGTGTCGAATTTACCGAGCTAATTATTTAGGCAAGTTGGGCATGTGAAAAAAATGGATACAATAAATTATGCCAATTTATTGCTGGACTGGAGGCCGGAGTTCAATAGGCGTGATACCTGATTCTTCTCGGCGCTACTGAATTATCGGAGAGCCCAGACCGTGCAAATTAGCCGGGCAAGTTGGACACGGGGAATAAAAAAAAATAGTTAAAAAATTAATTGTGTCAATTTATTGCTGCATGAGCGTTCGGAGTTCAATACGCGATGTCTGATTCTTCTCGCAGCTAGCGAATTATCGACGCGTCGAGACCTTGCTATAAATTGATTTTTCTCTTTTTCTTTAGCATGTCGAATTTGTCCAGCTAATTATTTGTGCAAGTGATTTTTATTTTTATTTCTTTTTTCTTTTTTCTTGAGCGTGTCGAATTTACCCAGCTAATTATTAATTAACAATTAATAATTAGCAATTAACAATTAATAATTGTTAATTATTTGAACAAGTTGGACAGGCGAAAAAAATAAGGAAAAAATTATTTATGATAATTTATATTGCTAGACGAGAGTGCGGAGTTCAATGAGTGTGATACCTGATCCTTCTCGCCGCTACTGAATTATCGGAGAGCCCAGACCGTGCAAATTAGCCGGGTAAGTTGGACACGGGGAATAAAAAAAAAATTAAAAAATTAATTATCTCAATTTCGGAGTTCAATAAGCGCGATGTCTGATTCTTCGCGTGGCTAGCGAATTATCGACGCGGCGAGACCTTGCGATAAATTGATTTTTCTCTTTTTCTTTAGCGTGTCGAATTTGCCCACCTAATTATTTGTGCAAGTTGGACAGGCGAAAAAAATAAGGAAAACATTATTTATGAAAATGTATTGCTGCACGAGAGTCCACAGTCGCTACCGAATTATCGACAGACTTTTTTTGCGTGTCGAATTTGCCCAGTTAATTTTTTGGGCAAGTTGGGCTCGCGAAAAAAGAAGGAAAAAATAGATCATGCCAATTTATTGCCGCACGAGAGTTCGGAGTTCAATTCGCGCGACATCTGATTTTTTTCTTTCTATAATTAATAACAAAAAATTGTTTGCATTTCGAACTTGCCCAGCCCATTGGTTGGGCAAGTTGGACACGCTCAAGAAAAAATTTAAAAAAAATTCATTACCTCAATTTAAATCAATCAATTCGTGTGAATTATCAACAGCCCAGACCGCTTCATAAAACAATTAATTAAATTTTTTTTTTACCGCGTCTCGAACTTGCACGGCCAATTAGTTGGGCAAGTTGGACGGGCGAAAAAAAAAAGGAAAACATTATGTCAATTTCATAGCCGGACGAGAAAAGCCGGAGTTGCGGACGACGGCGATTCGCGATCTTTCCCCCGTGCAGATAACCGGCGCGACTCGGCTACAGCTGCTTTTCTTTGTCGATGATAAACGATAAAGACAGAAACGAGCTCGCGGCTGGAGGGAGGACCGGGGAGAGATAGGTCGCGAACGTATGTCCCGCGCCGCAGTATCCACCGCCCAATCGTGCAGAATTATCAGGTTGGAATGCAGCAATAAATCCAGGAAGCCCCGCCGCCCTTCTCTCGTCCCTCGTTCCTCAGTCCTATCGCGGCCTCCCCCCTCCCCGCCGATTCACCCTTATATTGTTGGTCGGACAAAGAGTCGCGAGACCGCTGCGTGGCCGACATACTCTACCTACCCACGAATGTCTCATTCAAAGCCCCCACGGTCGTCCGCGAATAACTAGTGCAATCCGGATCGTTACGTTTTCGGGACATCAACTTTAGTATTTCTTCGTGAGTCGTATACGTGTTGAAAATGCAGTTTGTGAATGTTTTTTGGTTTTTAATTTTTTTTTTTATTCCCTTGGCTCGAGGGGGTAAAATGGACCAGTGATTGTGCGAATGTAAAGATTATGACGATGACGAGAATGAAAATCGATTGAATCTGGTGCATTATAGCAGTTATGGGAATAACCGATAATTCAGTACGTCCGAGCGATTTTTACCGATTTTTTTTAGCGGAAAATAAAACAAAGTCTCGTCTCGAATGAAAGATATGGGTCCGTCTTGCCCCACTCCTGAGCCTCCTAAGATCATACAAGACTAATGCCTCAATCTTCGCGAAACCAACTCAACTCAATGTCAACCCTCCCAAAATAAAGCAGTCTCGTCTCGAATGAAAGACATGGGTCCGTATTGCCCCACTTCCGAGCCTCCTAAAATCATACAAGACCGAATCTTCGCGAAACCAACTCAACTCAGAGTCAACCCTCCCAAAATGAAGCAAAGTCTCGTCTCGAATGAAGGACATGGGTCCGTATTGCCCCACTTCCGAGCCTCCTAAAATCATACAAGACTAATGCCTCAATCTTCGCGAAACCAACTCAACTCAAAGTCAACCCTCCCAAAATGAGGCAAAGTCTCGTCTCGAATGAAAGATATGGGTCCGTTTTGCCCCACTCCTGAGCCTCCTAACATCATACAAGACTCAATCTTCGCAAAACCAACTCAACTCAAAGTCAACCCTCCCAAAATGAGGCAAAGTCTCGTCTCGAATGAAGGACATGGGTCCGTATTGCCCCACTCCTGAGCCTCCTAAAATCATACAAGACCAGTGCCTCAATCTTCGCAAAACCTTTGATTCCTTCTCCGTACGAGCGCACCCGTCAATTAAGAATCTCCTCGATCACAGTAGTAGTCGCGATATTGGTCAGGCGTGGTGTGCGTGCAGCCCGCAGCATCCCCAAGAGCCGGAAGGTTGGGATGGTGGGGGGGAGGTAGGGTGGTTGTCGGGTCAGCGGGGTTTCTCGTTTGCCGCCGGTGGCCGTTGCGAGTATGAAGTAGTATCGTTGGCTGTCGCGTGGCCAGCCGCTTTATCGCTTTAGCGGCAGATTAATAAGCCGGACGGAAATGGCCAAACACGGCGCGCACACGTTTGTCAAGGCATGCATCACCTTTGCGTTTGTGTCGGCTTTCCGTGTAAACCCGACACACGGATACAATTCGAAGCCCGGTAGAGGATTCGGTGCTGGAACGAGCCCGGAGCACTCCTTCTCCCGCTAGTGGAAAACCGGAGGGAGGAAACACGGTTTACCTACACTGCACCTCCATCCGTGATTCCTACCAGCGGGGAGCTCCGCGCCCGCCACGTGCCCAGCCTCGCAAGATCACCTCCCAGACCTAAACCCGAATGACTCAACCCCGAAGGAAAACCCCAACACCTGTCCGTTTGTTTTATTTTGAGCTTATATTCGTTTTCCCTTGTAACATCCCCAACGGGAGGAGGAATTCAATCTCTTCGTGTATGGAGTGCCAGCGGTTGCCGTCGGCTGTGTTTCCCCGCGCTCGTTCCTCACCATCCAGCCTCTATGTGTGTAACTCGACGAATGTTTATGCGGTTCGTGTGTACACGAAGCACTCTCTCTCTCTCTCGTCGCTCCTCCCTGGACCGAACACCCAAACCAGGACCTAAACCCAAACCCCATCCGGAATCGTTGGTACGGGCTTCGGCGCGAACTCCGTGTGAGCTACGGGTAGGTGGGGGTGGAGGTTTTGCCAGGACCCCCCTCTCGCATGACATATGATCTTCCATATTGCCACGGTACACACGCAACACGCTTCCCCCTGGCCCATTCCTCTTTCGCTCCCGCTCTTCCTCTCTGTAGCCGTTTCGTGGATTGCACCACGAGCCGGCGATTTCGCCAGCCGGCTGGAAGAGTGTGCTGGATGGTCGACACACGCGCGAAGGTTTACCGGCGAATACACCGATACGCGGCCCCGAGCCGCGTTCCCGTACGCCGTACACGGATTCTATACACTGGAAGCCTCCCTACACCCGGTCCAACCCCTCGCAAACCCCACCCGGACTCCGTGTGTACTCTCGCCGAGCCGAGTCGCTGGCTGGAGAACGCTCGCGGACGTTTGTCACTGGGTTTACACGTCTACATAATATCTCAGGGTTAACCCCACCACCGCCTATCCGCGCGCGTCTAACCGAGAACAAATAGCGAGCGTTACGACGCAACGCTGACAACATTGGTTTCATAACTATCCACCTCTCTCGAGCGTCCGGTGACTACAACTAAAGGGCGAATGAATTTTGACCGGTACGAAGAGACCGCGGGACAGGGAGGTGGATGGGAGAAAATCATATAACGGTGAGGGAAGAATTATTTATCGGTATAGAGAGGAAAACGATAACCGTGCGCGCTGAGGAAGGAGCGGAGTGATGAGGGGGGGAGACGGTGAGGCGGAGATACGAAGTTTCTGATGCCAGAAATCGTTTGGCTTGATTTAGGTAGAAATATTCATTTTTATCCAACGGGATTTTTTTATGGAGAAGCTGTGAGCGAACACTTTTGGTAGGGAGAGAAGCTAATATAAAAAAAAAATATTTAGATAAAATAATTTTTTATTTTTTCGGCACGGAGAGAAGCATATGGGGAAAGCGTGTACATCTAGTAGCGCGGCGATTGAGATATATTTCGGTGTTCCGGCTCGTCGTTCATTTTTACTGACAGCGTGGGAAGTTTCACCGGAGTATATCCATTTTGTATTGTTGTTTGGTGTTAGCGACATTTTTTTCGGGCGGCTATTCTCTGAAAATTCTCTCGACGCGTAGTTCGGGACGGTTCCGACACTCCAGAAGCTTTGACAGACACATTTTTTTCCCCCCATGTGGAATGAAGGCTCGATTTAAAAACAAATCTCGAATCGGTACAAAGTTTTTGACCCCAACTAGCAAATGCTAGCGCTTCTCCAGTAAAATTATTTGGCAACCAATTGTTATCAACAATAAAAAGAAGAAGTTAATCCGACCGTATTTGCCCCTCAGTCAAGTTCTACTTATAAAAATTATACAAATTGTGTTAACAAAAATCACAACTTCCACCAGGCTTGAAATTATTACTTTCTGAAGAGAGATCTAGTTTTTATACAACGCACTCTACATTATTATACCGCAATTGTTTAAAAAAAAAAAAAACAACTCAACAAATCACCCCCAAAAAAACTTCTCTACCATCCAAAACGACGAAATTAGCCAAAACAATTTGGTTCTTCGTTACATAAAAAGATAAGTCGGGCCCCGTCCCGACGTCAACGTCCGATGTTTTTCGAACCCAGCCCGTCCGATTTCGCATCCACCTCCGGCATCGAGGCGATGGCATCAATCCAGGGCAATTCCACCGATAGTGTTAATAAACGGCTCTCCTAATCCGCGGCTCGTTATACGTTACGTATAAAAGACGGGACCGGAGACTGCGCGTTGACAAGCCCTCGTCCATGGGAAACCCGCCGACCCACGTGTGCGCGCTCCGCGAAAAGCGGGCAAGCTAAATCAGGGAAAATCCTGTCGTTCTGTATCGGGCGACAAAGCCGTTTGTGGGTTTAAATCCGGAATGGGGAAATCCGCGCGAGAGTCCGCGCTCAGGCTCTATCGCCGTTAAAATCTCTAAACAGTTGAGCGGAGAACGTTTGGCGAACGCGCCTCTATCCGTCAACGCTATCTGCGGCGACTTTCTGGCGGCAGACAGGACCGCAACAGCGCGTAAACGCCCCGAGCGGCGCTCTTGCTCCTCGAAATTGTCAGGCCTTTTTCTCCCTCCCGATCGCTCCCGATCCTCCTATCTCGGACCGATTTTGAAGAAAACCGGTGAAAATTTAGAACGAGGCGCTTTTACGAAGGGGGTTGCGGGGAGGGGTGGCCCGATCGCGGGACCTCGGCTCGGGAAGGGTGGCCGCGCATCGGAGGGTCCGCGCCACCGACGCCGTGTTATCGGGACGCTTATCGTGTGTGAGGGGCTTACCCGGATTGCGCCCGAGCTTCTCCCCACGCTCCTACCCCCTTCGACATGCTCTCCATACTGTACCCTAAACCATGCATGCCTACCATATGTTTATATATGCATATGCCTATAGCCATACATGTGTGTACATATATATGCATATACATGTGTATATATATGTATACACGTGTGTGTGTGTGTGTGTGTGTGTGTGTGTGTGTGTTTAGACATATGGGTGTATGTCTATATATCTCGCGTGGGTAAAATTAAAAGGGCGTATGTTAGATCCTTAGATACGGGACATGCGGCGTTTTGATTTTGATCGGGTGATGTGTAACCCTACGGGTATGCACGAAGTGTGTCTCGCAAGCTCGCGCGGGATCTCCCGTAGCTCCGGCTCACTCGCTCCGGTCTCGGCGGCCGTCGGGACGCGAAACACACATACACACACACACACATGGTTTCGGTTACGACTGGCCGACAAATTGGTGGAGTAACGCGCGCGCGGATCTTCCGATTATGCCGGCTATCCTATCAGCCCCCGTTTCACCACCTCGATTCCACACTTGTCACGCTCTAACGTCACCAACGGGGCGCGATCTTCTCGTTTCGTGTCTTTTTTTTTTTTACATAGTCAAGTATGAGCTTCCAGGCACGAAGGTATTTTCTTATAATTTTGCGGAAGGCGAGATTGCATGGCTCTTGAAAATTTGACTTTGCGACTATGGGACGACGATATCGTGGCGATGATAATGCGGTTTAATCGTCTCGATCCAACGTGGGGCGAAGACACGAGCTGCGGAGGTAGTTTGGGGTGAATATGGCTGAGAGTATTTTCTTGCGAGGCGGGGCAATTGTCGGGCTTTTTCCGGGGGTTTGGGTTTATGAACCGGCAATGTCATTCCCACCGGATCGGAGCGATTTACATGCTGAACTAGCATCTGCTCCAACATTGGGTCATATCCTCAAAGGAATATTCGTTTTAGGTCTAAATTGAGGTTTAGGTTTAGGTTTAAGTTTAGGTTTATATTTTGTTTTGGTTTGGGTTTGGGTTTAGAGCTTATTGTATTGCCAGTATATTTATGTATTATATTGATTTCATTTACTTTCTTTAACTACTGGGACGTTTAAAGAATGAATTCGCTAATATTAACCACGTTATCCAATAAGCAATTAATTTTTTTTGCATTTGCGTGCGAGATTGCATGGCGAAAGCGCGAGCTGGGTGATCGTTTGGGGTGATATGGTTAAGAGTACTTTCTTACTAGGCGGGGCAATTATCGGGCTTTTTCTGGCCGTTTGGGTTTATGAACCGGCAATGACATTCGAACCGGATCGGAGCGATTTCCATGCTGGACGTATGTGTCCCGAAATCGAGTCATGCCCCACCGCTATATTCGGTTTAGGTTTGGGTATGGGTTTACGTTTGGGTTTAAGTCTAATGCTTATTAAACTATAGCGAGTACATTTATGTATTATATCGATATGATCTATTTTTTTTAACTACTGAGACGTTGAAGAATGAATTCGCTAGTATTGGCTAAGTAATCCATACACAGTAAAAAAAAAGTTTGTACTTTTTACAACAACTTATTTTCCACAAACGTCCACAATTTTTTATTTGTTAATTTTCTAGTTTTACAAACAAAAGTACAAACTAAAATTGTTAATTCCACGAGAAATAAAAGGGCAGGTTTGTAATATTCAAACTTGAGCGAACGAGCTTGTCACTTGTTTAACAAAATTATTTTTACGAAACTTCGTATTCCGATTTCACGAAATTATCTTTTACTGTGTAGTGCTGCGATGATATGGCCAATAAACGATTAACTCTCTTTCATACGACAATTCGTCTGCGTATAAATACGCAACATCGATCTATAGGTTTGCCAATAATCGATCGATTTTTTTTTAAGGATGAATCTTGACTTCTTTAAAAGGAAAGGCCATGTCAACCGGAATTACCCTAAGTGTTAAAGGATAAGGTATAGTGCGCACCGAATTCGCGTTTACTTTCTATTACTCCGTTTTATCATGGGATGAGATCATTACCGCTCTCATCTCTCGTCCCCTATTTTGGTTTTTTTTTTTGTGTCTATCTCATCCTTTCTTTCGGGGCGTTACGTTAACGTCTTGCCTCGTTACCTCGCCTCGCCCAAGATTCATAGTATATAGTATAACGCAACATCGCTGGCATCAGTCGCCTCGAAAGCCCCCCCCCCAAAGCGCAATGTCCGCTCTCTTCTCGCCTCCTTTGCAGCGACAGTAATTTTACTTAATTAAATTCCGTTCTTTCTGTGCCTTTGGTGGGCGCTTCGCGCCGCTCCTCTCTTCCGGCTTCTCGCTTTCCATCTTTTTTTCCTCCCTTTTTCTCTTCTTCGGAAGCAACGAGGAAATACCGAGCAGCTATTTTTTGGCGACTCTTGCCGCACGAATTTTCATTTTTTTTTTTCAATTTTTAATTCTTATTTTTTGTTAGCATTTTTTTTTTAAATTTTCAAACGTCTTTAGGGATAAATAAAAATAGCTGAGGATAATCAGGCGAATCATTTGCCTATTGCGCGAGATTCCGACGATGGATAAAACGAGCGTTCACGGTCGCTCGTTAAGCACCGTAGAAATTAAGGCGGCGGAAGGGGGTGGAATTCCGACTTCACGCTTTCCATTTTTATTTTTTTATTTTTTTTTTTACTCGGACGATGCAACGAAGAAATGTCGATCAGAAATTGTTGGCGACTCTTGCCGTAAGGGAAAGCGGGGCAAAATGGGACAGTTGGGGCAAGATGGGACAAAAAATCGGTATTCGTCGATGGGGTAAAACGGGGAGCCCAGAAATTATTCTTATAAAATTGTATTATTATAAAATTATTGCGATTTTAAAATCGCTATTAACAATAATTTTAGGACGTCCCATTTTGCCCATTTAATGTATACTGATTTTCTGTCCCGTTTTGTCCACTGTCCCATCTTGCATCCATGGATTTTTAATTTTCTATTAATTATTTTTTTAAATATTTCTTTGAATTTATTTCAACGCGTAAATGCCGATCAGCAGTTGTTTTCTATTGTTGTTGTTGTTTTTCTTTTTGCATTTTTTTTAGTTCCCGAACGCTGTTAGGGATAAATTAAAATAGCCGAAAATAATAAGGCGGATGGTGTGACTATTGCGCGAGATACCGAAAGCGGAAAACCCGAGCGTTCACGGTCGTTTGTTGAGTACCGAAGAAATTAAGGTAGGGAAAGGGGGTTGAGTTTCGGTCGCGCTCGTGAATTAAGGGACATTTCTTCGCAGTGTCCTCGCGACTCGCTCCTCGAGGAAATCTTTCTGTTCTCACTTCTACCTCTTCATCTGCAATTAACATTTATGGCCGCTAAAACTCCCCCCCCCCCCCCCCCCCCTCGCAACGGCGGGGAAAAACTAATTAAATATTCACGAAGCTCGACTAGGACAGAGCCGGAAAACGGGACACTCTCCCCTTTCCATCCCTAACTCTTTGACTCTCGTCGCTACTGATAAGAAGTTGGACAACTCCGGATATATATATACTTGAAACGGGAGGCATTGTCGAGAGGCAAAAAAAAAGTTAAATTTAATCGCAACAGAGTGTCTTATCGATCACGATAAAAACAGCGAGAGTTTGCCCGAGAGATTGTATACTACGGCAGCGAGAAACTGTACGGAGGTAATTAGAATGTTAATATACGTTTCGCAGGGTGGACAATGAAAAAAATGAAAAAAATCAAAAATCGAAAAAAAATCAGAAATAAAACCAGAGAAAGTCTCGCCTGCCCCAGAGATTGTATATTACGACTGCGAGAATTTATACAGAGATATAGTTTAGAACTTCAATACATGTTTCGCAGACTGGACAAAAAAACAAAAAATTAATACAAAAACAAAAAAATAAATAAAAAATAAAACCAGAGAAAGTCTCGCTTGCCCGATAGATTGTATACTACGGCAGCGAGAAACTGTGCGGAGGAATTATACTCTTAATATGTGTTTCAGAGGCTGTGCAAAAAAAAAAGTACAAAATCAAAAAAATTAAAAATAAAACCCGCGAAAGTCTCGCTTGCCCGAGAGATCGCGCACTGCGTCGGCGACGAGCGTCCGATTGGTAATTAGCCCCTTGATCTATGTTTCGGATCGTGGATGATAAAATTTTTTTTTTTTAAATCAGAAAAAATAAAAAAAATACAATAAAATGTTCGCGCCAAAGTCTCAGATTCCGGGTGGTTTACCGGCGATATCCGCGCGGCCACGGGTGAGAGAGAAACGGCGGAGGGTTCGTAAACGCAACTCTCTAGCGACCCGAACAACGCGAAGATATTTTAATGACTGCCATACAACGATTTTTTAATGCCCTCGCGCGCTGACCAGTTTGGACCCGGTTAGTGTCTTTCCTAGTAGCGATCTTCGGCTCGGTCGTAACGACGTCGAGCGAGGTGGACGAGACGCGACGCACGGACGTACAATAACCGGGGCGGAGAGCAGTCGAGGATAATGATGAAGGCATAACAGAGCAGTGAAATAAACGTCGCGGGAGGAATTTTCTCTACTTGCGGCTTGTAATCACAAATTTTGTTGTTTCATCCCGAACGGGGAGATTTAACGGCGGGCTTGTCTGTATAATACACGCACACATTAAAACCCCGTGCGCGACTTTCGCGCGGGTCGTTTCACGTACGCTCCCCGTAACGGCGACCGTTCGCCTCTTCACGAGAGCTCCGATGGGGGGAAATAAGGGAGGATCGGCGAATTTTAATGCCGGGCTGATTTAACAAAATGCATTGTAAAAAAAAAAAAAAAAAAAATACATCTTTGGAGGAAATGGATTGGAATTTTCTTGCCCCGAGGATTTTAGAACAATTTTGTAGCAAGATTTATTATTTCCTTCTGTTTTTTTTTTTTTTTTTTCTGATACAAAATAAATAACGATTTTTTTCTGTATAATACAGGCTATATTTTATTTTTTGTAAAAGGGATTATCCCGTCGATAAGTAAATAAATAAATAAATAAATAAATAAATAATAGACGCACACATTAAACCGCCGTGCGCGACTTTCGAGCTGACTCGTTGCTCATGCGCCCTCCGTAACGGCGACCTACGGAAATACGGGAGGATGGGCGAATTTTAATGCCGGGCTGAATTTACAGAATGCATTGTAAAAAAAAAAAAAAATACTTTTGGTGGAAAAAATAATTCTGGCACTTCTGGCAAATAGAATCGTCGTCCGGAAAATTGAATTTTCTTGCCCCAAGGATTTAAAATGTTATTTTTTTAACAAGATTTATTAATTTTTTCTATTTTCTTTTATACAAAATAAATTGGGGATTTTTTTTCCACTTTCAGAGATGATTAAAAACAACGACAACAAAATTGTTAACCCAAAAAAAGCAATAACAAATCACCCATTGAATAAATAAACATTTAGAAAAATCCTGACCTCCCGTCATAAAAAAAAAAAAACATCGGTCCGTTGGAAAGAAACATAAAAAAAAAATCACGTCTCCCCTACATAGAAAAATGTCGCTCCGTTCGTAAGTCGAATCGGTGTCCTATTCAGTAAATCGAGTAAACGCTCCGCGTTCGGTTTCTCAAACCCGACGCGATCTAATTAAATCGTGGGTAATTAAAAGTACGAAAGTAGCTCCAGACATCGATGCAAAAACAAGTTTGCAGCCAAGTCTCCCGGAATTCCCGATCTCCGAATTCGCACCGAAGCGTCGAAGCGAGATAAACAGCCCCTTCCCCCACCCATCCCCCAAGCTGTTAATTTATCGTAATCGTTCGGTGTGACTAAGTAAGTGAGCAGCTTTGCCCAATATTCTTTATTAAAATATCGCGAGAATTCCCCCGACGGCCCCTTCGCCCTCTTTCTCGGCGTTATTGCGCCATTTTACGGGAAATAAAAAGAACGGAGCAGGGATCAAAAGAGGAGGGGGGGGGGGTCTCACAACAGCTGCAGCGCTCGTCCAGCACTCCAGCGGCAAAGCCCGAGCCCTCCTAATTTTTGTTTTTTCCTCTCTTTTTCATACCGACATTTTTTCGATCCTGTTTTCCCGACAAAAACAAAAAAAAAAAAAAAAAAAAAATATACAATAATCGGTGACTTTGACTCTTGGATGATCGGGTCCCGGAGCGGCTCTCTGTATCGGATGTAC
Organism: Exephanes ischioxanthus; assembly: GCA_958510785.1. NCBI lineage: Eukaryota > Metazoa > Arthropoda > Insecta > Hymenoptera > Ichneumonidae > Exephanes > Exephanes ischioxanthus. Next base: position 16,045,118 of record OY294018.1, on the reverse strand, counting down.
ACAGGAGTGGGGTGTGTACCACCGGGTGAAAAACAAGATAGACCGGAAATGGATACAGGTGACGTATATTCGCGGCTCGCTCGGATGGACGAAAAGTATTGAGGTCCCCGGCCTGGGGGGGGGGAATGATAGTTCGGATATTGAAACGCGTTTTTGACAAGCAGCACATGGATAGGCCCGTGAGCCATTGAGGTCCCCTCCGCCCCGGCGGGGGGGATCGCGCCGGGTACATATCCGGCGGAATAAACGAATCGATTATACAGCATCGTGTCCGGACATGTATATGTGTGTATATATATATACATATTATATATTGTATATATGAGGAATTCAACGTCAAATCAGCAGCCCGTGTCCCTCAGGCCCGTCAATTTTATTGCTTTTTTTTAGAATAACGTTGTTACCGACCCATAAGGGTATTGAGACTTTTTTCAGATTTTTTTGAATCGTCGAAAAACGAATTGCGAAAAAGCGGTTTTAAAAAATCTGAAAAAATTCACACTGATTCTATGACTTAAGACATGATTTTTAAGCGCCGGCCGATAATGGGTGACACAGATTTTTCTTACACCGCCAGTAAAATGTTTTTTAATCCTCGAAAAACGAATTCCAATAAAGCGGTTTTTAAAAATCTGAAAAAATGCAGACTGATTCTATGATGTAATATGTGATTTTTAAGCATCAGCCGATAATGGGAACCTAATATTTGCTACTTTATTGTTATTTCTTTTTTATGATATCAATTGTATTCGGGCTTTCTGGCATTTTTATAAATTTCAGAAAAATTGAAATACATTGATATTCGAGAAAGTTATGACCGATTAAGAAAAATTAAAACTGCAATTGCGACATTGAAAGGAACCAAAAACTTGTGAAAAGATAGTAAATATCGAGATCTAATTATCGTATGGTGCCTAAAAATCATAGAATCATTACGAATTTTTTCAGATTAAAAAAAAATCCGTTTTCGGAATAGATTTCTCGAGGACAAAAAAATTTCACTGATGGTACGCTGATAAAAAAAAATGCGGTCGAGTAAACTAAAGATTCGGGCAGGGACCTTCAAATAAATATTTAATTGGCCGAACAAAACATTTTAGTGAAATCATCAGAAAAATTGTTGAACTAACCAATCTTTTACCTGTGCCAACAAAATATTTATTTGAACGTCCCTGCCCGAATCTTTAGTTGTTTTAACCGTATTGTTATATCAGCGCAAAAAAAAACCTGACAAAAATCGGTAGCAACATCGTACAAAAAAAAATCAACAGAATCGACGGAGCTAAGGGACATGGGCTGCCGATTTTACGTGGAATGCCCCTTACATACATACATATATACATGCATACATATATATATATACACATGTATAGAGGCATATCGGAACGGAAGGCTCGCGCTTCGCGATTTGGAGGGTACCGCGGCTTTTCCGCGGCCTCGAATGCGCGTGTATGCATACGCGTTTCAAAACATATTCGCATTTCATAGGAACTTGTTATATCAGTGTAAAAAAATCTGACAAAAATCGGTAGCAACTTCGTAAAAAAAAAAACAAAAATGAACAAAATCGACGAAGCTGAGGGACATGGGCTGCCGATTTTACATGGAATGCCCCTTACATACATACATATAGATATATATATACATGTATGTATGGAGGCATATCGGAACGGTAGGCTCGCGCCTCGCGATTTGGAGGGTACCGCGGTTCTTCCGCGGCCTCGAGTGCGCGTGTATGCAATACGCGTTTGAAAACATGTTCGGATTTCATAGGAACAAGCCCTCGAAGGGAGCGACATAAAAAAATGAAAAAAAAAAAATCTCGGACAGACGCGCAGAGGCGCTGGCGATAAGTGCGATGAGGAAAGCGTTTCGCGCTTACCGGTAACGCCGGTTAGCGCATTTCTGCTTTGGCCCCGCCGGGCCCGATTCTCACTCTCCGAGCGGGAAAGCGTCGAGAGACATAAATTCTTGCGTACAAACGCGCGGGCACGTGAGTACGAGCAATGCTATCTGATTACACTCGTGTACCGGTGACCGAGGTACCTAACTACGTACACCGCAGAAATAAATACGCCCGCCGATGCCCGTCAGCTCGTTAACGAGAGCGAATAACCCAAGCCCTCCTATAACTGTATATATATATATATACACACATATCCTCATATATATATATATATTTATGCATATATGTGTGTATATACATATATGCTATATATGACGGGTATAGAGGCGCGTATGTGTAACCTATACCGCGAGCTGGTAGCGGCGAAGCAATAGCGCAGTTTTCCAGGCCTGCTTTTAACGTCCGTCTGTCCGTCCGTCCGTCCGTGCGTTCGTCCCTCGGTGCGGCGGACTGTCGGGCCTGCTCCGGCGATTCCGCCCTGCCACTCCGGAATATTTCGCGAATAAAGAGACTATTCCATCTCTCGCGCGCTTCAACTTCCCGCTGGCTGGGAGAAAGGGAAAGAGCGAACGCCCCTCACTCCGGGCTGATAACTGATCGATTGGCGAGGATAATAATGATACGTTTTCCATAGAGTTGTATACTATATATGGACCCTTCGTACGGTATCGTGTTATATGTGGGTATTATGGAGGAGTGGTGTGTTGTTTGTCGTGGGTTTTGTGTTTTTGGGTTAATATTGAAGGGGGAGAGCAAGATTTTGTTGGGCAGCGAGGTAGGGCTTTGATATGGTAATAGCGCATCTGTCGCACCCAAGAAAATTAAATATATGCAAAAATTGGATTCGATTTGAGGTACCTTTTTTTTGTCGAACATTTTTTTGGGCATGTATTGGAGATATTTTTTTTCAATTGTTTTTATAACTGATAACTGATCGACTGGCGAGGATAATAATTATTCGTTTTCCATACAGTATATACTATATATATATATATACACAACCTGCGAACAATATCGTGTTATATGTGGGAATTATGGAGGAGTGCAGTGTTGTTTATCGTGGATTTTTCTGGTTTTGGGTTAATATTGAAGGGAGGGGGGGGGAGGGGGGGGGGGAGGGGGGGATGTTTAGCAATATTGATTGGACAACGAGATAGGGTTTCGATATGATAATAGCGCTTGTGTCCCACCCAAGTAAACTAAATATATCAAAAAATTGTATACGACTTAAGGTAAACGGCCCAGTTTCCGCTACTGCCCCAGTTACCGCCATTGATCGCGATTTATACTAATAATAAATACAGTATACATTAAATACGAACGAAATTGGTGGCGTGTTGAAGAGCGGTTTACTCTTGATTAATGCCGCGTTACGTATATTTTTTTATAAAATGTTCCCTTTAACAATTGAAGATGGCGGAAACTGGGCCGCTCACCTTAGATACTTTTTCTTTTTCGTCGAAAATATTTTTTGGGCATGTATCGGAGACGTTCCTTTTTTCAGTATGCCGTGTTCTTTATCGTGATTTCATTAGCAAGATTTCTTATACAGCGAGATAAGGTTTTAATACGGCAATAGCGCTTGTGTCCCAGCCAAGGAAATAAAATATATGCAAAAATTGTGTCCGTCTTGTACTTTTTTTTTCCTGGAATATATTTTTTGGGCATCGGACACTTTTTTTTTGTTTTTTAATGGATTTTACATATATTTTTTTTCCAGGGATTGTGTTAAATTGGGTTAGGCGTGTGATTGGATTTATTGATTAGATAAATTAAGGATAATGAAGAGATGGCTGATGGCGGCCTACCTTGGTCGAAAACAAGGCATCGGGTGGTCTTGGCGAGTCCCGGGGGCAGTGCGAACCTGTAGGCCGGGCCCAGCGACAGCCCCAGCCCCAGACCGAGCGCCTCCGCGCCGCATCTCCCCCCGAACACAGGCCCCACTAGAATAACCCACATAACACATCCTTCATCAGTCATCGTCGTCAACACCTTTCAATAATTATCGTCATATTACTTTTAATTAATTTAATTTAATAATTATTATCTTATGAAATTTTATACACAAATCGACAAGTCTTATTGTTATTATTGTTTTGAAAATTATCTATTATCTGATAAAATGTCATTGACACATAAAATGGGAGTGAGAGGGATAACAAATACGTTTCCGCGACGCCAGAGTCGTTATTTCGCGGCTCATATTTTCATTTTTTATTTCATCCCTTTGATTTATTTTATCAGGCTTTCCGTACCACCAGCCACGTGAATTTCTGAAGTTCTTGAAAAAAATTAATAAAAATCTTTATTTCAGCGAAATTATGCGCACGTTAACGGTATCAGATTTCAAGGGCGTAAGTGCCTCCATTTACGAGATAATGCTCGACTATATTTTTTTTCAACACCCCTATCTTGCCATCCCCAAATCATATTTCAATTTTTATTTTTATTTTAATGAATAGAAGTAACAGATAAAAAATTACGTTATAACTCATCCACATGTGCATCTTCTGCGCGTGAGCTTAGAACAAAAATTCCTATACTCGGTGCAATATGGAAATTACGACGAATTACTAAGCTAAAAATGGCAAAGCATTGTCTTCTACCCTACATAATCATTATACATTTTTTTCATTTCATTTTCACTTCCTCATGGAGGAAACTTTTTCTTTGTTATTGAAAATTACAATTTTGTTATTGAGTTTTTATTATCTCTGCAAGTAATTTTGTATGTTGAAATGAATATTTTTTTTTTTTACTGTTTTTTTTTCTTTCAGAATTGACGGACCTAAGTAGTTATAAGACACATGTTTATTTTACATTATAAAGAATGTTGCCCAAAATATAAAAATCCCTGAAACCGTGCACTCGAACCCGACTTAGAGGCCCGCGATTTTTTGGAGCGTGTCCCCTCAAAGACCGCGTTAGGGCTCGTTATCTCGTGAAGATATCGTTCCGGTAATCGTCGTTTGACCCTCGTTCGGGCCCCGCGCCACCGGCACGCCGTGTTTCATCCCCGCGCCGGCCGAGAGGGTGAGCCTCCCTCCCGCCTCGATGCCGTGCTTTATTATGATCCACTTTGGATATCGGAGGCCGCGCGCTGTGCCGCTGCTGTTGCTCGCGCTGCTGCACTCTGTCATTATGTGTACCTCCATGCCATATACGTGCCCGCGTACTCCACCCGGGTTTATTGCTTTTTAGTGTACAGTCGGCACGTGCCAGACGCTCCTCTCACCCCGCGGTCCCACCGCTGGACCGAGTATCAGCATCCGTGCCGAGCCCCGTCGCTCCCCTCGTCCGAACGGACATCATATCCAATTTTTTATTTTTTTTATTTTTTTTTTTAATTCTTTTTATTAATATATATGTTTTTATTTCATCCCCGCGTCTCGCGTTTCGTATTATTCGGTCGGTATGCAAAGTCGCGTTAAGCGCGTTTTATTTGATCAGGGAAAAATTCATGCGCGAGCTTGCGCCGTTGAGAAAATAAAAATAAAAAGAGGGAGCGAGTACGCGTTAGAGACGGTTAAGGTGTTCACTTCGCATAAGTTTCGGAGGCTTGGGAGCGAATTGCAAACACTTCTGGATGGTATAAAAATCTGAGAATAATCAAGCATGTTGAAGGTGCTGGAAAGATTAATTTTGCATAATAATAATTCGAAAATGTTATTAACAAATTTATGAAAAATTAAGTTGATCAACAAATCTTCCGGAAACCAAACTTTTTTTTATGGAAATGATTCGTTCACTTTTATGAATGTGTATGAATTTTTTCAGAGTTTTTTAATTTACTTTGAATTTTGTGACTTTGTACACGTTTTTACCATATAGAAAAAAAAATTCAATGTGAATTAAAAAATTTGAAGAGATTCATACGTATTCAGAAAAGTGAACGAAGCACTTTCGTAAAAAACAAAGTTAGGTTTTCGGGAGATTTGTTTATGAATTTTATTTTTCATCAATTTGTTAATAACATTTTTGAATTATTATTATGCAAAATTAATCTTTAAAGCACCTTTAATATGCTTGATTTTTTTTCAGCTTTTTATACCATCCAGAAGTGTTCGCAATTCGCTCTCACTTCTCTGAAACTTATGCGAAGTGAACACTATTTGGAAGGACTACCTTAAAGGACCAAAACGCTATTTCGAAAAATAGAGATAATGTCGAATTAAAAAAAAATGTTATTTATTTTTTTTAATTCTTTTTATTAATATATTTTTTTATTTCATGCCAACCTCTCGTTCCGTATTATTCCGTCGCTATGCAAAGTCGCGTTAAGCGCATTTCATTTGATCAGGAAAAAATTCAAGGGCGAGCTTGTACCGTTTAAAAAAAAAAAAAAGAAATACCGACGGAGCGAGTACACGTTATAGACGGTTAAAGGTCCAAAACGCTATTTCGAAAGATAGAGATAATATCCAATTTTTAAAAAATGTTATTTATTTTTAAAAATTCTTTTTATTAATATATTTTTAATTTCATCCCGGCCTCTCGTTTCGTATTATTCCGTCGCTATGCAAAGTCGCGTTAAGCGCATTTCATTTGATCAGGAAAAAATTCATGCGCGAGCTTGTACCGTTGTGAAAAAAAGACCGAAGGATAAGTACGCGTTAGAGATGGTTAAAGGGCAAAACGCTATTTCGAAAGATCGTGCAGCGGCATAACGCTCCGAGCTCGACTTATCTTTTCATATATTTTTTTTTTTTTTCCTTTAAATTGCGTCTTTGAGATGCAGAGCGACCGGCGGAAAGGTAGCCGGGAAGGAAAGCGAAGAAGGTGAGAGGGAACGGTAGTGAATGATGAAGAGGAAGATATATATAAAAAAAAAGAATGTACAGAGAGGAGAGTCGGAGCGCGGAGTCTCGAGGCTCGGCTCGCCCTTTGGCTTGGTAGCTTACACGCTGATTAAGACACCCGATACAATTAGGCGGCGAAAAGAACCTCAAACGATGCGCGACCGAGGGGACGAGCCGGTGCTACTTCTCTCTTCTTGATCTTGTACCTTCATCTACCGGGTGGCTCCGCGACCGTCCTAAAGCCGTATGCCGAAAAAATAATTCTAAGAGGCATAATTAAAAAAAAAAAAAACTTTGACTCATTTTAGCCTTTGCGTGATATTTGATTGAGAAACTCCTGTCAGGGGTAAAAAAAAATTCTTTTTTTAGATTCAAGTTATCCAAAACCTCACAAAATTTAAAGGGTTGGATCAATTTTTGACAAATTTAATACGAAACATTGTGCAACCCTCCCGAAGCCGTATGGCGGAAAAATAATTCTGAGGCATAATAAAAAAAAACTTCAACTCACTTTAGTCTTTGAGTGATATTTGATTGAGAAACTCCTGTCAGGAGTAAAAAAAACAATTTTTTTTTTTTAGATCCAAGTTTTTCAAAATCGCATCAAATTTAAAGGGTTGGATAAATTTTTGCCAAATTTAATACGAAACATTGTACAGTGTTAGTCCATTTCAGTGTCAAGTTTAAACTCGATACCTCCGACGTTTATTCGAATTAGACCGGTTTAGTAATTTTTCAAAAAAATCAAAATCCCATACCGACCAAACCCAATACCAAAGGTCTTTGATCAAAATATTATATTCGTGTGCAGTTTTAGTACGATAGCTCAAAATTTACGTAAGTTTGAGATATCAGACATTTTTTTAAAAAATTCAATATCGCTTATAATCTCCAATTCGGCCTCAATCTCACATCAAAATCTCGACATTTTTTTTTTTTCACGAAAGCATAGCTTCCTCAATGAGGAAGCAAGAAATAAAAAAATAAAAACTACCATCTAGTTTTGTGCTTATATTTTCCGGTATTACAATCGCCTCGCAAAACTCATCTGTCTCGTCGTGAGTGCTATATTTATGTGCCGATAAATGAGAGTGAAACACCGAGCGGGGCGCTTTCCGGTTATTTAGCTCCCAGCTTTATATTTGATGCGGAAAGTCGCACCGGAAATGAAAAAAAAAAGATTTTTTTTTTGTTGCAATTACCAATGTTTCGACTTTAGGTCTAAATTGACAATGGACTCGGGCTCGAAGGGAAAATTTACACGAAACTGTGAAATCAGGAATTAAAAAAATTTCAACTCCTTCATTTTTGCGTGAAAAAAAATGCTCCAATCACCAATTAATCTCGAGAAATACCGAATTTCGAAGAAAAAAAAAATGCGTCGTACAAGAATTCCTTTCAGCGATTCTTATATGCTAAATAAATTGTAGTGAAAAAAAAAAAAAAATTCCATCGATGTTAATGAAATGCCGCTACGTGCCGAGCACATTTACCCGTCCAGTTGTGCACATGTATTCCGTTCCGATAATCCTCTCTTCGGCCGCGGACACCGAGTATGTGCCGGTTCGAAAAATCTCAGGGAACACGACTCGCCTCCCGCCTTGCATTCGACTCTGGCGACGAATCATCCTGTTTGGATAACGACTGACGTTAGTCTCGCCATCAGCATATAAGCTTTTGCGTTCTTCAAGACACCTTCTCAAGCTGATCTCTCAACGCGTCTTTGTATTTCTTATTTTAGTTTTTTTTTTTTTTTAATCTTTTATTATTATCATTTTTTTTAATTGATTTTTTCCCCGACACTTTATGTCGGAAATTCGCTGCTCATCGAGAATCGCCCTCGTTACGCAGCCCGCCTGCGTTAGCCTCTGCGCTGTACAGTGGCCTGACGATCGACGAGAAGTACTCGGATGAACCGATGGGCGGGGCCCGTATGGGAAGAGAAGCCGCAGGCTAATCGTGATTTTCGTGATAATCGGAAATTACACGGGGCAAAGCCGCGTGCCGGTCGAGCTCGCCGCGATGACGAGCCGAGGATCTAAGTGAATTATCGCGTCGGGGAGGTGATGTTGTGGATGTTGGCGGCGCGCGTCGATCGGGAGCAAGTGGAATCATCGGAGCGGCGTTTTCGTGATCGGAACTGATGCCGTTAACTCGTCCGATGGAGCATGGGCTTTCCCTGACTACCGGGAAATCGTATCCGCTACTAATGCCTCGCCATTAACGGAACGAGTATTGTCTCGCGTGCGCGCACCGGTCGCGCGGGTTTAGGGGAGAGCGGGGCATAATGGACCAGCTTGGGGTAAAATGGGGTAGAATATATTTCTCATGAACAATTCCAACGGAGAATTCAGGGGCAAAATAGACCCGGGATAATACGAGAATGCTGTGGTGCAGGGAAGGGGCAAAATGGAGCATCGAACGAGATTCGGAAAAATTAATTGAAATGTTCAGCGTTTTCGGTACTAGTACCTCGCCATTAACGGAACGAGTATTGTCTCGCGTGCGCGCACCGGTCGCGCGGGTTCAGGGGAAAGCCGGGCATAATAGACCAGCCTGGGGTAAAATAGGGACAATGTATTTTTTAGGAAAAATTCAACGGAATTATTGGAGGGCAAAATGGAGACTCCGGATATAATGCGTATGAGAGGTAAGATGGACCTGAGATAATACGGAAATGCTGCAGTGCAGGGAAGGGGCAATATGGAGCACCGAAAGGAATTCGGAAAAATTAATTGAAACATTCGGAGACGTGAGAGAAATTTGGACTCTGGATATAATGCGTATGCGAGGCAATATGGGGTAGGATGAGCCGATCAGTAAGTAAATTAATATTCAGTTATTTTCAATTATTGTTCATTATTTTTTTAAACTTGCCAATGTTGCAAGATAAATTAATAAAACAAAATTGCAAAAAGTTATAAAATTATAAGAAATATCAGATGTTTATTTTTTTTATTTCACCTCCCGCGATAACAATGAGATTAAGATGGTATTCCATTTTTCCCCAAATCCAATTTATCCCCAAATACTCGAAACAATTATCAGCAATCCAATAATGTTTTTTTCTTTCGTTTGACACTTCAACCCTCGAAAGGTCTCCGCCTCTTCCCCAACCCCATTTTGCCCCGCTCTCCTTCCTGCCCGCACATTACAACCCGTACACGGCAAGCCTACACGCCATACGAGAAAAAATGCGAAAAAAAAGTTGACTCCGCCGATGCTGCCGCTTACAGGTTATAAAGTATAAAATTACAAAAAGTACAAATACATTTTGTTCTTTTAAATTTCACCCCCGCGATAACAATGAGATTGAGACGGTGTTCCATTTTACCCCAAATCCAATTTCCCTCCCGACATACTCGAAACAATTGCCACCAATCTAATATATTTTTTCTTTCGTTTCACACTTCAACCCTCGAAAGGTCTCCGCCTCTTCCCCAACCCCATTTTGCCCCGCTCTCCTTCCTGCCCGCACATTACACCCCGTACACGGCGAGCCTACACGCCGTACGTTCGCGAAAGCGCCGAAAAAAAGTCGCGAAGGGTTCGTTGATGGATCTCGCCCGTGACGGTACGTCGGGTCGGGCTCCGCCGATGCTGCCGCTGAGGGGAAGGACTCGCGGCCCCGGGCCGCTCGCTCCGCAAAGTACCTTTTGCCAAGTACGAGACTCGACGGGAAGGAAGAGCGTCGCGACGCCCGTACATGGCACTCGGGACATACGAGCCGCGCGAGACCCGCCGACTGGCAGCTGACAGTCCAGCCTGCGATCTTAATCTGCGACAGTTTTGTTCGCTCGCTGCTTCCCATCTCGACGCGCAAAAGACGAAGAGAAAGATAAAGAAAGAAAAAAAAAAACAAAAAAAAGAACAAAAAATACACGTATAAAGAAGGAGAAAGAAAGCGCGCTCCGCGGCGAAGTCACCGCGACGTCTTGAGAAAAAAAAAAAAATTATAAATAAATAAATAAAAGAATTAAAACAAAAAAATAAGAAAAAGAGAATCGAGGAAGAAAAAAGGCCCGGGGGGGGGGGGGGGGGGGGGGCAATGGTACGCAAGTGAGCTCGAGCGTGCGCCGGAGAAAAGAAAAGGCGAAAAAAATAAATAAAAGTACAGCCGAGTTGCGAGCCGATTGAGAGGAGGATGAGGATCTGCGGCTCGATCGTCGGTCCGACGGACGCTGAGGAGAGCCGGAGCGATCCTCAGCGATCGGGAGAGGCCGGATCGGGACACCCTGAATAATTCATTGAGACTCGGGCGATACTTCTCTTCTCTCCCCCCCCCCCCCCCCCCCCCCCGTTCGCTCCGACGGCGACTTCTCTCGAACTCCTCTCGAATCTCCGGAGCGACGGGAATCGCGGGCCTGCGTATGCCTCGCGTGTTTGCACGGAGCCCCGAACGCCATCGCCCTTTCATCTCGCGCGCGCGCGAGCTCTTTCCTCCCTGCTTTCCGGATTCACCCCTTTTGTTTTGTTTTCATTTTGGTCGTAATGTTCCCGCTCACTTGCGCGCGGGGGGGGGGGGGTTGAGAGAAACTTTTGTTGCGAGATTTGTATTCGAATGTGACCGGTTTTGTTTTGTGTCAAGAAATGTTGAATTGAAAAGAATTGAAATGATTAACATTTTTTGTTTTTAATCATTTTGTTTCGGTTAACTGTGAACGAAAGCGTTTTGTCACACTATTTCCTGGTTCGTGGCTTGGCTGAACAGTATTATCGATCTCGGTGATACGTAAGTTTTTCCATTATTTTTCGCCGAAAATAAAACAATGATTTAGATTTTTTAAACGGTGGGTAAAAAATTTGAAGATTCACCCTTTTTTGTTTTTATTTTGGTTGACATTTTTCCGCTCACTTCTATCTATTTTGTAGGAGACGAAATATTCTGGAATTCAGATACGTAAAACGAGATAATCAATCGTGATCTACGTTCATGCTTTTCGCAAACTGCAATATTAGATTTTCTTAATTCCTGGTACCTTGTTAATGAGTTTATATCAATATCATAGTCCTGCACGATTTGAATCATATGCGTGGCATATTAATAATTATAAATTGCAACTAAAAAATCGGCACATTTACATCCCTACCACTCACAACTCTACCAGAAGACATCTCTCACCAAACAACTCTACTGGATAACAACTCCACCGAAAAAAGCAGCTCAAACGACTCTACCAGGAAACATCTATGCCATATTACAACTCTACCAAAGTATCTACCAGAAAGTAAAAAAATTCTACCGGAATTGAAATAAAACTCTATGGAATACAAAGCTACCGTCTAGCCTAGTATTCCGGTAGAGTTTTATTTCCATTCTGGTAGAGATTTTGGGAGAGTTGTAATACGGTAAAGATGTTTTCTGGTAGAGTTGTTATGTGATAGAGTTGTTAGAGCTGCGTTTCTTGGAAGAGTTGTTATCCGGTAGAGTTGTTTGGAGAGAGATGTTTTCTGGTAGCGTTGTTATGTGATAGAGTTGTTAGAGCTGTGTTTCTTGGAAGAGTTGTTTGGGGAGAGATGTTTTCTGGTTGAGTTTTTATGTGATAGAGTTGTTAGAGCTGTGTTTTTTGGAAGGGTTGTTTGGGGAGAGATGTTTTCTCGTTGAGTTGTTATGTGATAGAGTTGTTAGAGCTGTGTTTTTTGGAAGAGTTGTTTGGGGAGAGATGTTTTCTGGTTGAGTTGTTATGAGATAGAGTAGTTAGAGCTATGTTTTTTGGAAGAGTTGTTATACGGTACAGTTGTCTTCTGGTACAGTTGTTTGGGGAGAGATGGTTTCTGGTTGAGTTGTTATGTGATAGAGTTGTTAGAGCTGTGTTTTTTGGAAGAGTTGTCATCCGGTAGAGTTGTCTTCTGGTAGAGTTGTTTGCGGAGAGATGTTTTCTGGTAGAGTTGTTATGAGATAGAGTAGTTAGAGCTGTGTTTTTTGAAAGAGTTGTCATCCGGTAGAGTTGTCTTCTGGTAGAGTTGTTTGGGGAGAGATGATTTCTGATAGAGTTGTCCTCTGGTAGAGTCGTTTGGAGAGAGATGTTTTCTGCTAGAGTTGTTATCTGGTACAGTTGTGAGTGGCAGATATGTAAATGTGCCAAGAAAGTAGGTGAGGACATAAAAAAAGGTCCAGCATCCCTTTAAGGCGAGGTAAAACGGCCTCAGTCGCTAACGAAAACTGTAATGAATGGCATTCGAAGATTGCAGACATTTTGCGAAAAAGCAAAGTATTAGCGGGTGTAGAATTCTTGAATCGGTTTTTACCCGAATGTCAATCATTTTTACATGGCATTGATTCAAAAAAATGCAACTATCTCTCCTTCACTCATGTGTCACGTGGTGCATGTTTCACTTAGCCTTGAGAACTCTGCAAAAATGTCGAAATGTCTTCACCCTTGCCGTTCAAAAAATACGGTAACTTTAAAGCGGTAAAAAAAAAAAAATATATATATATATATACACACACACCACTGTGGGTCAAAGGGTTAAGAAAACGCTGACGAGATTTGGCTTCGTCTTCGAGTGGCGTAAGGAAGTGCACGGAGCGTCGTCACCCATGCGATCGAGGGACTTGAAACACGAGTGGCTTGGGTTGCAGCGAGTTAGCCGGCTCGCTACCCGTCGTGAGATCCGCGTCATCCAACGCCGTCCGGACGGTATAATACGCGCAGCGGCCTCGATGCAACCCTTTCCCATAAACCAGAGACACCGAACATAGCTCAGCTGTTCCCATCGATACGTAAAAAAAAACAACAAAAAATGTAATCTAATTTTATATAATTTTTTTTAATTTTAATTTTTTAAATAAAATAAAAAAAGAAGCGACGGAGATAAAATGGTAACGAGACAAATTCGTTCGGCGGAAACTCGGTATCCGACGAGAAGCGAGAGGCTAAAATCGGCTCAAGCTTCAGAAAGTTCACGATCGGTTCGCCCGCCAACGAGGTTTTTCTCAGGACGTTCGAGTTTCATGGTGGTTGATATTTCATACAGAGGGGAATGAGAGGGGAGGGGGGGGGGGGACTATATAGCTTTACCCGTACGTGGGCCCCGTGAGTTTCGCGCAACCCTCACGGAACTATGCTACACCGTTCGTCACCTATATTGTTCCCCTCTGCACCGCTATATATCGAGAGGATCGCCCTTGAACAAAGTGCGGTTTTGCGTCCGGCTACACATAGACATACACACACATATAGGGAGAGCGGGGCAAGATGGAACAGTCGGGATGCATCGAGCAGGCAAAACGGGACGTTGCAAAATCATCGGAAAATTGCGTTTTTGAAAAGGCAATTTTTCGATTATTTTAGGATGGCCCATTTTACCCCATCGTCCATCCCGATTTTCTGGCCCGTTTTTCATCGCTCTACCCTATATATACATATACATATGGGGCATTCAACATTAATTCAGCAACCCGTGCACCTCGCCCTCGTCGATTTTGTTCATTTTCTTGGACGAATTTTTGTCTGGTTTTTTGCCACGCGGGAGATTTTTTGAATCCTCGAAAAACCAATTTCGAAAACGCGTTTTTTTTTTAATCTGAACAAATTTACACTGATTCTATGATTTAAAAGATTTTCAAGCACCAACCCCATAAAGGAATCTCTGTATTGACTATTTTATCCCGCAAGCTTTTAGTTTCTTTCTTGTCGCAATTGGAATTTTCATTTTTTTTAATAGATCAAAACTCTCTAAAATTTAAATGGACTTAAATTTTTCTGAAGTTTACAGAAATACCAGAAGGATGTATATGTTTTTCTATATGTATACATATAGGAAAGAGTGGGGTGAAACGGGGCATAAAATCCGGACGTATCGATGGGGCAAAATGAGTCATCGAAAAATTATAAAAAAATATTTTTTCCAGTTTTATATTAAGATGCGATCTGGTCATCTTATTCTAATCGTACAGACACTTTCACACTTTCATAATTGACTGATTTATTTTTATTGTTGTATGTAGTGAAAGGGTTTATCCCGTAAATAAATAAATAAACAAATAAATAAAATCGAGTTTTGCCCAACTGTCCCATTTTGCCCCGCTCTCCCCCACATATACATATAGCTACATCCAACGAGTCCGGCAATCGTGCACGATTGGGGCTTCCTCTCCTTGTCCTCATTCATCTCCCTCCGGTTCGCCGCCGCTGCGCGAATATGTCGAGAGAGTTCGGGGGGGAAAAAAAAGGTGCGCGGTGCCACGCGTGAGAGCAGGTGAGATCGAGGAAGGCGCGCGAAGAATAAAAATAAGAGGGCGATAGCGACGGAGGAGAGAAAATAAATGAGGCAAACGGGCGCATGTTTAAATTTCCAGGGAGCTTCTGTTCGTCCGTTTGTCCGTCGGGGCGAACCGCGGGAGGAACAGCGAGGCCAGCTCGTTTGCCCTACGAGCGCGGACATTCCGTACTCTCGCGAACGATTAAGAGCTAAGAGAAACGGCTGTCCGTTCCGTGTCGCGGGGCAACACACGCTGCCCCGAGCGGAGCGTTTCTCGAGAGTTGTTGGATTTCTACAGAGAGCGAATCGAGGGAGGGCACAATCCGAGCCGCTGGAACGCGAATGAATGTCCCGATTGTCCGGCCCAGGCCGTGAGAAAACCGGGCACGCGCTTCCCACCGGCTAACGCAAATTCGATATAATTAAATAAGTTACGCGCTCGCGGATACCCGTCTCTATCCGGCGATGGCTTAATCGCAGCCTGCCCTGCAATCTCGTCGCGAATCGTCCGTTTTTTCCCACGCGGAACAGCGAGCGAGCTTTTTTTTAATTTTTTGAAATTCTTTTAAAGTAAGTCAAACGATAGAGTTGGGACTTTTTAGGGGCTTTTTCTGTCGATACACAGTAAAAAAAAACTAAAATTAAGTAAAATCGGAGTGCGGACAAATTTCATTTAGTATTTATGAACTTGATCTTTAGTTTTTCGTACCATTGGTAACTTTTTTCTTTTTTATTCGACGTCATTAATATTTTTTTTATATTTTAATAATAATGCACAATAATTCTTTTTTAATAATTAATTTTCTTTTTTTCTTATTGGTACAATAGATTTTTATTTGCGAAGCCATCGTTTTTTCCCCACGCGTCATCGCATTCATGCTTTTTTCTTTTCACATTTTTTAAATTCTTCCAAAGCAAGCCAAACTGGATACAGTAGGGACTTTGGGATCTTTTTCTATCAATACGCAGTAAAAAAAAAATAAAAAATAAGATCGTTAAATCGGAGTGCGGAGAAAAGTCATTTAGTATTTTCAAAGTATTTTTGATGTTTAGTTTTTTGTACCATTGACAAGTTTCTTTTTTTCATTCGCAGTCCTTAACACAAAAAACAAAAAAATCACAACAGTTGACCATTTTTCAAATTTATTTATCAATTTTTTTGTAAAAGGATTTTTTTAACGACAAATTGTTGTCAAAGGTGCAATTGTTTTTTTTTACTGCGTATGCTGACGGCAGGGAGAGTTTCGCGAGAGAGAGAGAGCTATATCGTGAAATATAAATCCTGAGATTAATCGTATCGCGTATCAAGCCATTGGGAATTATTGGAGGACTTTAACTGCGCTTATATGGGATTACAGAGGTTTCGCTACGCGAGTATACGCGCGAACGAGGAATCCTCGTTCAGGAAGGATCCAGGATAAGCCCCCGAATTCTACGGGTCCCGTGGGCGAATACTCTTTCGCACGGAGTCGGTTTCGGAGCTACCCGTGTTACTCCAATCTTGTCACCTCTCTTTCGCTAACAAAACGCCTCTAACTCCCCAACTCCCGAGCCTCCTTCCGGCTTTCCGGTTTTCAAATTTTTGCACCAAAATTTACAAAAAAAAATCTTCGTTGAAATTACGGTTGAAAAACTTTATTGCTATTCGCGCAAAACTTTTCAGATTTTTCATCATAATAATTGAAGATATTTTAAACAATACGCCAAATACGCCGAATAGAAAAACAAAAATCTGAACAATATCGTTTCTCGAAAATCGTCCCGAACCAATTAATTTTTTTTGTATATTCATTATTCTTTTCTTCTACTAACAAAACGCCTCGAACTCTTTAACTGCCGAGCTTTCTGCCGGCGGTCGCGTTTTCAAATTTTTACACAAAAAATTACAAAAGAAAAATCTTTTAAGAAATTACGGTGGAAAAATCTTTGTTACTACTCGCGCAATTTTTTCAGATTTTTAATAATAATAATTGAGAATATTTGAAAAGTTAAGTATGGATATTTTTGGCCGATACAGCAAATACGCTTCATGGGCAAAAAAAAATTGTCCCGAACCAGCAGTACACCGAAATGTACCAAGCAAAATCTTTGTTGAAATTACGGTCGAAAACCTTTATTACTATACGCGCAATTTTTTCAGTTTTTTAAATAATATAATAATTGAAGATATAAAAAAAATGACCTGTAAGCATTTTTTCCCTTTGCAGCAAGTGCACCGAACTGACAAAAAAAGGAAAAATCTGAGCCAATAATATGTCCTCAAAAAAAAAATTCTCTCCAACCAGTTAATATTTAAAAAAAAAAAATGATTAACGAGAGTTAAAGTCTCCAAAAATATTTTTGCCCGTTACCGATAAGCGATGTTAACATTCCCGACAACTTAAATCTCAACAGGCCCCTCCTAGATAAGCGAAGGCATTTTTCCGGATGAGATTTCGTGTTCTTTTTTTTCTCTCCTTTCGGAGCCAATAATATGTCCCCAAAAAAATTCTCCCCAACCAGTTAATATAAAAATAAAAAAAATGATTAACGACAGTTAAAGTCTCCAAAAATATTTTTGCCCGTTACCGCTGAACGATGTTAACATTCCCGAGAACTTAAATCTCAACAGGCCCTTCCTAGATACGCGAAGGAATTTTTCCGGATGAGATTTCGTGTTCTTTTTTTTTCGCTCCTCTCTCGGCCTCATTCCAGTCTCGTATCTCGTCTAACGAGGATTCCCCGTCGTCTACGTCGAGAGAAACGGTCGACCGGGTACGCGAGGGCAGGTTTTACCTCTTACCCTCTTATATATCTTCGGGTCGGGTGAGTTGTCGCATCGCCGTTTTTTTTTTATTTTTTTTTCTTCTTTACCGACGGGGGTGGCGAGCTTCCTCCTCGCCCTTACCGCTCGTACAGCCCGCAGGAGCCCTCGAGCCCCGCGAAGATACGGACACGAGCGAATCTTTTTCCCTGTAATTAATTTAAGAGGGCTCGTTCGGGTAGGTACTTCTCGCATCCCCGAAGTGGCTACGAGTTCGCGATCTTTCTCGCCCACCTCCGGCGCGCTCGACGCTGCTCTGCATTTTCCAGAGCCCTTTGCGATCTCTCAGCTTCGATTTCTCGGAGCGTGCACGAGCGTCGAACTGCCGCGTTAAATGAAAATCCGACCCGGCTTCGTGGCAGCGGAAATAAAAGTTTAAAGGATCTGCGAATATTATTCATTAATTTCGAACAATTTTTTTTTTTTTATTTTTTTTTGTGGGGCGACGCTGCAAACTCGGCCGATAGTTGGATATTCGTACGAGGCGAGCCGATGAGCTTTCAACTCGGATGGAAAAAAACACGTGTAGCATATATTTAATTTTTCAAATTTACTTTGAAATATATTTCGTCAAATATATAGCAATTTGTATGTTTATATAATTTAATTCATCTATTTATTATATAAATATAATAGATAAATGAAATTATTAAATAAGTTAATGAAATTGAATATTGATATTCAATTCAAAATTTGAATTGAATAGTCAAAAATGTAAATATTTTAAAAAATTTGAATATTTCGAATAATTCCGATTACAACGAGACCGAGCACATAAATTGTATTAATTCAATGAAGAATTTTGATTATTACAAAGCTGAAGAACTTACGCTCGATTTCACGTTATTCCCTTTCCAAAGCTTAAACGTGTACAACAAATTCTGTTATAATTCTATTCGCATTGTTTATCGCGTTATTTATAATGATAATTATGCTCCATTGTAACAAATTAATATTTCTAATTATTGGAATAATTCGTTTACCTAATTGGAATATTGAAACTATTAAAATCATTTGAATACTCTTAATTATTTGAATATATTGAAGTATTCAAATACGAATTATTCATGTTAAATTCATGATTAATTATTCAGATTTTTGAATATCTAAGGTCTAAGGGTCTGAGAATGTCGGCAACTACTCGCCGATAGGAAATACGTGGGTACACGCAGCAGACAAAAAATAAGTAAAAATAAGACCATGGTTTAATGCGTGTTTTGCCCGCATAATGTGTCTCCGAGCCTGTAAGACGGCCGCTTAACTCCGTACAAGGCGAGCCCATGGATATAATATCATTTATTTATTCACTATATAAATACAATAAATAAATAAATAAAATTATTTCCATTTATTAAATTTAATTAAATATCAAATGTTACGTCAAAATAATTTATTACATTTATATTATATTATATATAAATAAATATAATATTTGTAATGAATTTATCTAAGATAGGTCTGAGAACGTCGCCAACTATTCGCCGATAGGAATTACGTGGGTACGCGCTGCAGACAAAAAATAAGTTGGATCCTGGTTAAACGAGTGTTTTGCCCGCTTATTGTGTCTCCGAGGGTGTAAGAAGGCCGGTTAAGCCCGTCTCGTGCCGCGACGAGCCAGAGAAGGGGGCCCAACGTCGGAGGACACGAGAACGGGCAAGGCGGAGAGATATTCGGAGTTTGACTCGAAGCGGAGGAAGAAAAGCGAGGGCAGGAGTGAAAGGATGAGGGAGGAGGGGCGCCCCTCCTCCCTCCGCCCCGCGCGTGGGTAATCCGAGATTTATCTCGGCGACGCTCCGACACTCGGACTGTTCGTTCGGTACGTCTTTCGATCGTGGCTTCTCTGGAAGCTACCGGGTGATACGCCCGTGCGGGGATTCGGACGAATCGCACGTCTCGAATAAAAAAAAAAAAAAACTTAAAAGAACTTCATATGCACAAACCTGATCTTTAGTTTTTCGTACCACTGACCATTTTTTTATTTTTTATTCGCGGTCATTAATATTTTTAAAAATTTATTTTTATAATAATTCACAATAATTATCTATTAATTTTTTTTTTTTTGTAAAATAGGTTTTTGCTTTCGAATCCGCCGTGTAACAACGTTTATATATAACACGTATTACACGTATTGAATTTGTAATTTTATAATTTGTATATAACACGTATTAAATAGAATTTGAGTGTATAACATTGTTATTATTATTTTTTTAGATACAGATAATTTAAACCGGATGCAGTTGGGACTTGAGGCCTTTTTCTGTCGATACCCAATAAATAAATAAGTTTGTTAAAGCAGGATGTGGACAAAAGTCATTTAGTATTTTCAAACTTGATCTTAAGTTTTTTGTACCATTGACGATATTTTTTTTATTCGCTATCCTTAACATGGGACAAAAATTCTCAATAATTATCCATTCTTACATAAAAAAAGGTCGAAGGAAATAAAAAATAAAAATATCGGTCTCGCAGCATCCGAAATGTTTCGACTGCGAGCGAATTTATGAAATCGTTGCGAATGACGCTGGTAAGCGACAGGTCTCGAATATACTCCGAACGGCGATATCACCGATGAGGATCGAGAAATCGGGAGAGGAAATATACCGCGCAATTAGCATCCTTGCGGAGGCGCGAGGATCCAAAAGCGTGGTATTATAATCTCCCTCACGGGCGAGAGAAGGGGGGGGGGGAGAGCGGAGTGTGTAATAAATCGCGGGTTGGCCGATCGCTCGGTACGTGTGGAGCCCGATCTCCTCGATTAAAGTGAAATATATGGCGCCTTTAATTGCGGGCGAGGTTCTTTTCGGTGCCGGGCTTGCGCGAGGGTTTTTTTTTTTTTTAAGAGCTCCGCGAGCGAATTG
The DNA here is from genome assembly GCA_958510785.1 of Exephanes ischioxanthus. NCBI lineage: Eukaryota > Metazoa > Arthropoda > Insecta > Hymenoptera > Ichneumonidae > Exephanes > Exephanes ischioxanthus. The sequence goes on along the minus strand of OY294018.1, from coordinate 16,024,547 downwards.
CGCGGCGAGGCTTGAGAGATCGTTTATTGGTCGCCCCACCATAATTCTCCGCTTAAAAGTAAAATGGAATAATTAACAATGAAGTTAGCACGGCGGAAGAAGATACTGCGAAACGGACATTCGATATACTATATTGACTCCAAATTAAATTTATAAATGTAGATAATATATTTATAAATACTTTGTATAAGATACACTATATTATATTTATATACAAAATACATACATTTTGTCATAGGTTTGATTCAAGAGAATTCTAATTCTGGCAAATGGCGATGCACTTACTCCAAAATCATCCTCTTGCTCCGAATATAACTTTTAACCCTTTTCGTCGCGGTGGGACATAGGGTGTACCACCTTCTTTCGCTCAGTTTTCAATTTTTTAAACTAGTTTTTTTTTTACATGAGATACCGAGGTTTAGTTTTTATAGTATCAAAATGTATGGCTCAAAGAGTTAATACATTTTTTTTTAGACTGCTGGAAATGTGATGACGATGACGAGGGAAAGGAAGAAAAATCGGAAGGGCAGAGAAGAGTCGGAATCGCGGTGTACCGACGAAAGTAAGTGAGCGATCCACTCGCTCCAAAATTATCCCCTTGCTTCAAAATCAACCTCTTCCTCCAAAATCATTATTTTGCTCCAAAAATATCTTTTAGGTACCATTTTTTATTAGAGTGCTGGAAATGTGATGACGATGATAAGAGAAAGGAAGAAAAATGACAAGCGAAAAGAAGAGCCGGTATCGCGGTTTACCGGCGAAAGTAAGTGAGCGATCCACTTGCTCCAAAATTATTCTCTTGCTTAACAATCAACATCTTGCTCCAAAATCATTATTTTGCTCCGAAAAGATCTTTTAGTTACCATTTTTTGTCAGAGTGCTGGAAATGTGATGACGATGTTGAGAGAAAGGAAGAAAAATGGCAAGCGAAAAGAAGGGCCGATATCGCGGTTTACCGGCGAAAGTAAGTGAGCGATCCACTTGCTCCAAAATAATTCTCTTGCTCCAAAATGAACCTCTTACTCCAAAATCATTCTTCTGCTCCGAAAAGATCCTTTAGCTACCACTTTTTATTAGAGTGCTGGAAATGTGATGACGATGATGAGAGAAAGGAAAAAAAATGGCAAGGGCAGAGAAGAGTCGGAATCGCGGTTTACCGGCGAAAGTAGGTACGCAGTGACTACGGAGCGGCTACACTCAACCCCGGAGACCCTCCCTGGCTCGGCGTCGATGTCGCAGCCGCTGTGCAGCCGTTCGCGAGCCGGGAGTAGTGGGAGATCTCGAGATGCATTATTCATGGGGTGTGAGGAGATACGATATGATCCAATATGTGGCTCGGTCTTAGAGCCAAAGCCCGGGAGCGCGCGAGCTCCCTTCTCTCGTTTTCGGCTTTGAGAGTCTCCCGGTCTCCCGTCTCTCCGCGCAAACGACGCTGCATCTCTATACCCGCTAAGCTCCCGAAAATTGCCCGACGAATTTTCAGCGTAATTTTATAGGGCGATAACTATAGATATTCCTTCTGCTCGAGCCGGATATGTTCAAAGCTCCGGCGACGTGATACGGTTGGTTTTACTCCGGCGCTCGCTCTTTTTAGCAGCTCGCAGCAGGTAAGAGCTCTTCACAATGGTAAAAATTAATTATCAATTTTTGTTTAATCGTTCGCAGTAATATCGAGTATCATTTTTTTTTTGTTTTTTTTCGGCGGCAGAAAATATTTGTTTGGACGTAACGAAACTGAAAAAAACGATAACGGAATTTTGGCTATAAAAAAAAACAATAAGGTTCTCATTTCTTATATATAGTAAAAGTGGTGAATATGGCCCGGTTCGTTTATAACTTACACATGTGTTAATCGGGATGGGTTGTATTCTCCACTTTTACCCTATCCGACGATGTAAAATATAATAAATAAAAGAAAACAAATACGAAACAAATATAAAGCTATATAGATAAATATATATTTTGTATATTATATTTTGTAATATAAAAAACTTTTATATTACAAATTTGTGTTTCCAAGATTACCGATAAATACACTCATCCCTACTTCTTCCACTGGAACTATTAAGAAAATGTTTAAGAATTTCTTTGATCATAATACACGAAAAAGTGCATTTGCGACGACACTAAAAACTTGCATTAAAATCTCCCGCATCCATGATAAAAATTTTCCACGACAGATAAAAAAAAATCAATCACTAATTTGACCAATCCGGAGCGTTCTCCAACCTCCTTAATACGAGATTTTAATATATTTCGTATATTATCTTTTACAATATAAAAAACTTTTATATTATAAACTTGTGTTTCCAAAATTACAGATAAATAAACCCATCCCTACTTCTTCCACTAGGGCTATTAAGAAAATATTCACCAATTTCTCGGACCTTAATACCAAAAAAAAAGTATCTGCCACGAAACCAAAAACTTGCATTCAAATCTCTCCCATCCACGATAAAAATTTTCCACGCCAGAAAAAAAAAATCCATCACTAATTTGACCAATCCGGAGCGTTCTCCGACCTCCTTAATACGAGGGAATAAAATACACGTGGGACGGAGGTGGGCGCGAGCGCACACGTGTGTCACCGTGAGCGGAGTGGATGCCCGTCGAGCGCGAGTAAAATCGAAGCCGTGTAAACGTCGCTGGCCCGTACCCATACCCATACCCACGGGGCAAAATCGGCATGGAGGGCCGGGAGAGGGGAACGGAGAGAGAACCAACGACGGGAATCCTATTAACACACAATGAGATAGTTTTGTTTCATCGCCCCGCTACCGCCAGTTACCGCTCTCCTTCGCTTATTCGGTTTCTTCTCCTCGGCAAATCCTCGATCGGGTCGGACCGCGGGATGCTCCGCGACTTTGCCATACCACGAATATATATGCGGCTTGCTAACGGGTGTCCCGATAGAGATTCCTCGAATTCGCCGCAACGGACAAATTTTTTTTTTCCTCTGCTCCGAAATTCGATTTTAAGGTAGCCATGTCGATTGGCCGGAGTCATAGACATCAGTCTATGAGTCTTTTATGTCAATGTGACATAAAAAATTATTATATATTATATATTATATATTATATATTATATATTATATATTATATATTATATATTATATATTATATATTATATATTATATATTATATATTATATATTATATATTATATATTATATATTATATATTATATATTATATATTATATATTATATATTATATATTATATATTATATATTATATATTATATATTATATATTGTACTTCGTCCGCATCAATAATATTACAAAAAATAATAATGTCTATAAAAAAGTTCGCAATTAGATTGAACCTATTATTTGTAAGCAGATTATTTGTTTAGTGTGGATTTGACTTCATTTTTACGACAATTAGGTTACGAAACGTCGTTTGGCCCGAAACCGCGAACTTTGATCGCAGTTTTTCATGTCTCTTTCTGATAATGTTCCTTCATTTATTTTTTTTTGATTTATTTTTATTATCGCATGAGTTCGTGGGACGAAAATTGGGGAGAATCAATTGGAAACTGCTCGACTGGAAACGAATGGGCAATTTTTTTACTTTTTTTTTGTAAACAATTTTTTTTCTTATTTTGCTCGGACGTGTTTCACGATTTTGGGACACCGCTTGTATCGGAGTCGTAGCTCGCTCGGGGCGAGGGGAGGGCTCGCGAGAGTTGGCCCATTGTTGGCTCTCGAAGGCTTTGATAAATTACCGAATAATTGTCAAATGCGCGCGGGACGGCCTGAGAAAGTGGGGAAACTGAAACATTGTCGGGGAATCGCGGGCTAAAAGAAAAAACGTTGCGGCGAGGAACGCGGGCTGTTTCGAGGATCTTTCGAAACTCGACTCTTTTACAACCGAAGGACACGAAGCTCGGGCGATCGAGACTCACGCTGAGTGCACGGTAAAGGAGCGGTCGGTACAGAAGAACTGCTGTCAAGTTTTCTTCGTGCAATATTTTAAGATAGACTTTCGGAGACTTTTTTATTTCTGAAAAAAACGTCTATGTTTAACTTAACATTTCTTGTCAACAAACTTTCACCATTTTTTATTGTTGATGTCAATTATTTTAATAATGAAAAATGTCGTTCGCTGACAAGATTAAAAAAATGGTAAAATTGTCAAGGAAAGAAATGGTAAAATTGACAAGAAAAGAAATGGTAAAATTGACAAGAAAATATATGGTAAGGTTGATGAGAAAAAAATGGTAAAATATATATGAAAAAAGATAAAATTGACGAGAGAATAAATGGTAAAATTGACCAAAAAATGGTAAAATTCCCAAGAAAGAAAGGTAAAAAATTGTAAAACCAGAAGATTGTAAAATTGACAAGGAAAAAAAATTGTGGATTTTGGTCGACAAGAAAAGTTCTTTAAATCGAAAAACATATTTCACGATTTACCTCGCGATAACCGACTTAATTTATGTACAATTAATTTGCTCTACAGATGTACCTCTTTTTTTCTCTGAACATGTCACCTCCAGCGAGCTGCAAGAAAAATGTCCCTCGACGCGCTTGCTTCCCGGACAAATCAACTAAAAACCAATGTCCCGCGGACCGATACGGGAGCGGAGGCAGAGCGAGTAAACCGCGGGTTCGCGAGGCCGTTTAATCCTAATTCACGAGCGCGTTTAACTGTCGCGATAAAGTCGAGAGTGTAGAGATCTATAAATTTGTCGAGAGGAGGATAATTCTCCGTGCTGAGAGTTCGGCTCCCGAGTGAGAACGAGACGCGAACAAAAAAAAAAAAAAAAAAAAAAAAAAAAAAAAAAAAAAAAAAATACCAAAGGGTCGAGATGGATGTCGCGTGAGCGGGACGGAGTGCTCTTGTGAGAAGCGAGGCCGCTCTCGTGGTAATTTATCGATTCGGATGAACGGGAAGAGCCGAGAGCAACGCACAGACCGCTTAGGAGTGACGGGAAAAAAAGATACAAAAAGAAACAGAAAAATAAAACAAAAAAAAAAGGAGAAAAGCTTTAATCAGCGATTTAATCCGGGGCGAACGAGGTTTCGGTGAATTTATTTTTCCGGTAGCTCGTGACCCGAGGTCCGCGTCCCGGGACCGTCGCTCTTTCGCTCGTTCGTCTCTCCCTCGCTCCCCGGAGCCAAGTCGCACGGGCGACCACGAGGACGGGCCACGGCCGAGGAAACACGCCCAGGGCGAGACAAGATTAAAAAATCCCCTAATTGCTTAATCGCGTTATTACGGCTGCGGATCGTGTCAAAGAGAGTATTCCTGTCGCTTTATGCACGTCGAGTGTAAACGTATACCGAAGGGAAGAAGCACTCTCGGTACCTTCCTAAAAAAAGGTAAATAAAAATCTACCTCCGTTTCTCACTGGAATCGTATTTACGCTGGCGAACAAATATGACGATTTTCTCGTGTTCCATCGCTTAAGGCCAAAGGAAAATAAATAAAAATTTTCATAAAAAATTCGCATCAGTTTTCCAAATCACGGATCGTCGATCACTCGCTTCCCGATATTCGCATGGTTGAAAAAATGTGCTAAGAATGTATAGATTGCGCCGAACGAGGGAGCGGGTGAGTGAAAGTAGCGTAGCTACATGATATCACGAGTGGTATGAGCAGTCGATAGTTGTAAGTGAGTGGGTCCTTAAAAAAAAATCTCGAATTTTTTTTTTGACCAAAACAAGAAAAAAATTGTAAACAAAAACCTGGCTTCCGTTTCTCACTGGAATCCTGTTCAACCTGGCTCTCGAACACATTCGACGATTTTCTCGTGTCCCATCGTTTCGGGCCGTACAAAATAAAAGTTGAAAATTGAAATTTTCATATCACTTCATCACAAGTTGAAAATTGAAATTTTCATATCCCTTTCTCATAAAGGTTGAAAATTGAAATTTTCATGTAGCTTTCGCATAAAAGTTTAAATAAAAAATTTTCATACCGCTTCTCGTAAAGGTTGAAAACTGAAATGTTTATATCGTCTCTCACAATGTTCCTTTATTTGCAAAGCTTCTTTTTCGAGAAAGCATTTTCTGTATTTTTTACTTCCTCATAGAGGAAGGCCTCGCGAGTAAACGAACATTATGAGAAAGCGATATGAACATTAAAATTTTTCAAATAATAAAAATAAATTTTTCAAATAAAAAAATCATCACTTTCCATATGACGAATCATCCCTCGTCTCTTGCAGAATCAACACTTTTCCCCCAAAAATGTATAGATCGCATCTTACGCGGCACCGAGTGAGTGAGAGTAGCGCAGCTAAACGGAATCACGAATTGTGTAAGTACTCGGTACTTGCAAGTAATTAGGACCTAAAAAAAAAAAAAAAAAAAAAAAAAAAAAAAAACTAAGAAATTAAATAACAAACCTGCCTTCCCATTCTCCCTAAAACCCTCTCCACCCTCTCCTCTTGAACAAATACGACGATTTTCTCGTGTCCCATCCTTTCACATCGAAGAAAAAAACAAACAAACAAATCCAAAATTTGTAAATCTCCCATAAAAAAAATCCAAATCAGTTTCCAGGCCACTCCTCATCGATCACTCCTCTCCCGCATAGTTAAAATTTTATCCCAACAATTTATAGATTGCGCCGAACGAGGGAGCGGACTGAGTGGAAGTTGCGTCCTATCGGGAGGGGTGTTAGTAGTCGGTAGTCGTAAGTGACGTTGGGTCGGGTGTAGTCAGACGGGAGCGAGGCAGTGACAAACGCCGGGAGCCTCTGTGATTTCAGTTAATTGTCGACGGAGCCATTTTTCACTCCTCTCTCGCGGGTCTCTCCGTGAGCGTCGTCTCTCGCGCGACGCTCCTCGGCGTAGCAGGCGGCGGCGAAGCGGGCGTCGTAAATATCCCGTAGGGGCGCCAGGGCTCTCGAAAGGGCTAAAGGTTGGACGTCTTACTCTTCGGGCAGCGGCTTAAGCGCGGGCTGAGCACGATTGTGTGCGGAGGAGCCCCACGAATCTTTCCCTCCGGCAGTCGGGAGGAGAGGTGAAAAGCTTCTTCTTTTGTAAATAGCCTCGTAACGACGTCCGGACGGAGGAGGTCGAACCGCGACGATACCGGAAGGGCGTGTGAACGGTTCAACGGGATTAGGGAAAAATCTTATCCCCCCCCCCCCCCTGCCTGTCCCGCTTAGGTGTGGCGCGATATGAAAGAAACCTCGAAATACGTTCGAGGCCTCGGGAAATAATAGAACTGTAATGTCGTAGATAACGTTGGCGATGTCTCGGGAGAGCGGGGCAAAATGGACCATTTTTGACAATACCTCGGGAGAGCGGGGCAAAATGGACCATTTTTGACAATACCTCGTGGGACGTGGCAAAGAAAAGAGCGAAAACCTTGCGCTCTTATCCCCCCCTCTCGCTTAGGTGTTGTGGAATATGAATGAATACTCGAAATACGTCCGGGGCATCTGGAGATAATACAACTGTGATATCGTAGATAACGTTGGTGATATCTCGGGAGAGCGAGGTAAAATGTATGATTTTGCTTCCTCATAGAGGAAGCTTTGTTTTTTGACAATACCTCGTGGGACGTGGGAAAAAAAGAGAAAATTCCATCACCGGGATACGAAAGAATACTCGAAATACGTCCGGGGCATCTGGAGATAATACAACTGTGATATCATAGATAACGTTGGTGATATCTCGGGAGAGCGAGGTAGAATGGGCAATTTTTGACAATACCTCGTGGGACGTGGGGAAAAAAGAGAGGAAGTTCCGTCACGGATGGAGGAGAGTCCATTTTGCACCGGTGGTCCGTTTTACCCCATTTTTGTCTGTGATTCGCCAGGAACCGTAGTGGGATGATCGGACGGTCGGGTGGAAGAATCTCCGGGGGATTGGCAATGTCTAAGGGGCAATGGGGTAAAATTGAGCACCGGGGGCAAAACGGAGCACCTGAGGCAAAACGGACCAGTTGTAACCAATTTCTCGTTGGACATGAGTTAAAAAAAAGAGGAAATCCTATCTGTGATGGAAGACACGGGTCCGTTTTACCCCATTCATCCTTATGATTTGCCTGAAGACTCGGCGCAATGATCCGACGATCAGGTCGAAGGATTCCAAAGGGATTTGCAATGTCTAAAGGGTAGCGGGGCAAAATGGACGACCTTGGGCAAAAAACGGACGATTTTTAACCAATTCCTCGTTGGACATGAATACATTTTTTTTGTAAAAGGGTTATTCCCGTCATATAAATAAATAAACAAGTAAGTAAGTAAATAAATAAATAAATAAATAAATAAATAAGTAAATAAACAAATAAATAAATAAATAAATAAATAAATAAATAAGGGAACATTCCATTCCTGAAAAAAGACCACTGGTCCATTTTGCCCCATTGACATCCCTATGATTTGCCTGGAGACTCGGCGCGATGATCCGACGATCAGGTCCAAGGATCATAGGGGGATGGACGAAAGAGGAAAAGCGAAGTTTACCCCAAGCGCACTTGGCCGGCAATCTTCTTTCGAGAGTCCGATAATACGGGGCCAAAGCGAGCCTCTGAAGCTGCGGCTCGACGAGGCGCTATTTTTATGGCAGAGTGTCCATCTATATGGACCATACTCGGAAAGGCACCGGGTCGGATACATTCCCGGCTGAGGCGAAATAAAAATGTAACACGTATAACCGAGCGGGACAAATAGCCCTGGCACTCCCTCGGGTAAGCCGCGCGAATGCCTTCTCCTCTCTCCACTGTGTTCTCTGTCGTACACAGCGTCACTCGTGTGTGCATGTGTGTCCACTCGACCGAAAGCTCAGCACCTCCTTCCCGCTGGCGTCTCGAGCCGAGGATAACAGAACGCGATATATAACGCAAAGCGTCGAGGGGCGAACTATAATCGAGCAGTTGAGCGGGAATGAAGATATTTTATTTCTTTTCACAAAAAAAAATGTATATATAAAAAATAAGAAAACGAGCCAAAAAATAAAGGAAATAAAAACTGCACATAGATTTCTTGTTTTTTATTTCTGGGCCTAAACTCCTCCAGGAGAAAGTCATTTCACCCGAAAAATTACAAATCTAATCGAATTTAACAAAACGTTTTTCAAAATCTTTTTTTTTCGATATATATTTCAAGCAAGTTTTCAGGACGGATGTGTGTTCCAGGCCTGTAATATTTAAGCCTCTGTAAGTCAAGAGAAATAAATAATAGTACATTACTCGACGAGGGCGAAAAACGTTTTTCACACGAGATAGAAAAAGTGTTTCGCACGAGGGATGTACGAAATTTTTCATCACAAGGTGCGAAAGTGGCGGTTTTACGCACGCGAAGCGGGCGATAAAGTGGCCATTTCCGCACCGAGTGATGAAAAAAATGGAAACAAGTAGAACAGTTAAGCGTTTGTCACAATTTACACAACAACTGAAACGCTCGTTGATCTAAAAAAATTTGAAGAAAAAATGTTCTGGTCTTTCTGCAAACGGATGAAAAATCTTACGAAAAAAAAAAAACAAAAAATAACAAAAACAAGAATTAAACAAATTACAAAAATGGAGCTTCCTTAGCGAGGAAGCCAGATAAAAATGAAAAAACAAAAACACGCGCGTCTTCACCTTTATGCAGATAAAATATATCCATTCGATGTTCAGTTTCCATGAGTCAAAAGATAAATCAGCGTGACTGTGTCTCAGCGTGAAAATAAAAATCTAAATAAATCTAATAGAATCTAAATAAAATCTAATCAATTTTCAACGAGCATTTCAGTTATCGCATGAATTACAACAGCCGTTTAACTTCTCTACTTCTTTTAATTTTCATTTATTTCCCTTGTCTTACAGAGGCTCAAATATTACAGGCCTGGCACAAACATCCGTCGTGAAAACTTGCTTTAAATAAATATCGACAAAAAAAAATCTGAAAACGGATTAAGAATCTTAAAAAAAAAAACAAATCACAAAACAGAGCTTCCATCGTGAGGGAGCCAAAAAAAAAACAGGAAAACAAAAACATGCGCGTCGTCGCCTGTATGCAGATAAAATATATCTATTCGACGTTCAATTTCCATGAGCCGGGAGATAAATCAGTGTAATAGGAGTCGGGAAAACGTCTTGTCACGTCCCGGTTTGATTTACAATCGCCGGGGCGTTCGGTCTTGGGGGACCGCCGTCGCGAGAGGACGACGAAGAAGAGGCGGAGAAAAAACGAAGAACAAGAAGGATCTGCGATAGGGTCAGAGGTGAAATGAGCCGCGGCATTCGAGAGACACCACTCACGGTCTCGTCCGTTCTTGCACCCGGTATCAGCGAGCTTGCAGGGTTTGTTGTGAAATTCTCCGCCAATCCACCGGCTCGCAGGTAGAGATGTGCGGTGACGGTCCTTTTTTGTAAGCGTCAATCGAAAATGACCGTCTTTTTTTATTCCAGAAAAGTTTTGTTTTCCGACCGTCGTTATTGTTCGGGCCCACAAGTTTGGTCAACTTTTTAGCAATCTAGGTTGATTTTTAATTAATTTGATTCCCTCATTGACTTCGCAATTATTTGTATTTTTTTTTTATCAACGAGTTAATCAACGAAAGGATATTATAAAATGAATGGAAAAGTTTTTTTTTCCCCCGACGGTTTTTTTTTGCATATAAAAAAAAAATTCATAGCAAATTAAAAAATTTGAAAAAATTCATACGTATTCAGAAAAACGAACGAATCATTTCGTTATAAAATAGAATTTGGTTGCCGGGTAATTTGTTAAACAATAAATTTGTTGTTTAATTTGTTAATAACATTTTGGACTTTTTATGATGGAAAATTAATCTTTTCAGTACCTTTAATATGCATGCATTTTTTCAGATTTTTATACCATCGAGAAGTATTTGCAATTTTATCTCATTTTTCTCGAACTTGTGCGAAATGAACACAAATCGACAGAACTACCTTAACTCAAAGTGCAAAAATACCGGAGTACCAGAATATGGCAGTCTGTACCGGCACGGATTTTTCATATTTTCCCCGTGTCCCCGCCAAAAACCCGGAAGGGTATACGGTGAAAAAAAATGGAACAAATATTAATATATATATATATACAAAATTAATTGTTGTCTCTTCAACGAGAATGGTGCTTTGCTAATTTTGAAGCTGGGACCTCTGACCTTTTTTATCGTTAACGTCGCTCATGTCGCAGTAGGTGAGAGCGTGGCAAAATGGCCCAGCGGGGCAAAACGGGATACTGAGACAAAAAGCAATTTTCCAATAACTTTTGGATGACGGCGATGGTGGTTCGTGGGGCAAAACAGGGCATCCAAAAATTATTAAAACATTGAGTTTTGCCCTCGCTGTTCCGTTTTGCCCCGCTCTCCCCTACTTCGTTAATTTCGAAGCTGGGACCGCGGACCTTTTCATAGTTAACGTCGCTTATGTCACAGAGCGTTCATTTCCGCACCGGTCAATTTACGGTCAACTGACAGTCAATTGACAAAAAAAAAAAAAAAAAAAAAAAATGAACGGTCACAAAGTCGTCGTCCATCTCTACTCGCAGGTGAAGAGCGTTCGGCGCGAGGGGCGTAAAGGGAGGACGAGAGCGGGAGAAGAACGTTTAGAAAATTTCCTGACTAGCGACCGCAGTTATTACAAACGAACGAACGTGCCGCGCACGCGACTACGCCGGACGGCCGGCTCTCTCGGCATTGCTGATGGTGACAGTTCAATTCGAACTTCGGTGTTCGGCGGTCAGAAATGTTAGCCGCAAAACCGCACGTCCGGGTGATTTCTGTCTCTCTTTCGAAACCCCGGACCGGAGGGATCCGAACGGGCGGTCATCCCGCTCGCGCCCGTTACCTCGGGAATTCACGAAACCGCGGGCTATTCCGCTCCCCCGGTGGAACAACCGGAGCCACCGGCAGCAACCCTTCCGACACTCTGTTGCTCATCGCCGAGCGTATAACGAACGCGCCGGCGAGAGAGCCTCGATTCCCGAAATATACGTGACCGATGATTGTAAGAGCCGGGCGGGAATGTCGGTCATGAAATTTAGCGTATGCGTGGAGTAACTTTTTGGGGCTCCGGACATTAGGCGGCGATTTACCGATCCGAGGATTGCAGAAACGGACAAAAAAAAATTGGGGAGCAAATATTTTTCGATGGGAATTTTTTATATTTTTTTTATATGTCTTATATATTTAGGATATATAAACGATTATCAAATACCGACGATGGTTCAAGTAGAGTTGCGTGTGGAATTAATGCAATTCGTACATGGGATTTCAAACTGCACCCAGAATAAAAGTTATTTGACAGCCACCGTTTATATGGTTTAAATAAAATATTCATTTGATTTAAAAAAATATTTATTTGATTTAATAAATAAATATTTATTTAAATTAAGTAAATATTTTATTTAAACTAAATAAACGGTAACCGTCAAATAAATTATTTTTCTGGGTGTGTACGTGATGATGATTGTAACAGCCGAGTAGGAATGTCGGTCATGAAATTTAGCATATCCGTGGAGCAAGTTTTTGGGGTTTGAATGGGATGATTGTGACGCGGATCCATTGACGGACATTGCGCTGCGATTTACAAAACCGAGCAGGGAGAAATTACAATTCAGGGAGAAAAAAAACTTTTATATCCATTCATTGTAATTAATGTATAAGAACGATTATTAAATACCGACGATTTTTCAATTGGAGACCTGTGTGGAATTAATATAATTAATACATGGTTTTTCTGTCATACAAAATTCCATCGCATATGCTATAATTTCGGCGGGACGGTTTCAGTAGCGTATAGAATGGATTTCGAAATTTACGGGCAATAGCTGCGAGTGCTATTGGCGAAAGAGTGGAAAGGTCACCGATGGACTGATTCATAGGTCACCGATGGGCAATTGTCGAATTCCCAAAATTCCCAAAATCCCCAAAATTCCCAAAATTCCCAAAATTCCCAAAATTCCCAAAATTCCCAAAACCCCAATAGTCCCAAAACTCCAAAAGAACACCCACCTCAAGCGACCCACGGTCACAGATTCCCAAAATTCCCAAACTCCCATTAAATCCCAAAAAGCCCGAAAGAAGAGCACCCACATCAAACGTCCCACGATTATAGGTTCCCCAAATTCCCAAAATTTCCAAAACCCCAAAATGCCCAAAACTCCAAAAGAACACCCACCTCAAGCGACCCACGGTCACAGATTCCCAAAATTCCCAAACTTCCATAAAATCCCAAAAAGCCCGAAAAAAAAGCACCCACATCAAACGTCCGACGATTATAGGTTCCCCAAATTCCCAAAACCCCAATAGTCCCAAAACCCCAACATTCCCAAAAACCCCGAAAGAAGATCCCCACCCCAAACCCAAAAAAAAAAAAAAAAAACTCAGAATTCCGTAGTCCGGCAGATCAATCATCCGCTCCCATCACCTCGGGAATCCCCGAAGAGCCTTCCCTCCCGCTTCCATGGGAGCCGCTCGCCTATTTTCCTAGCCTCGCGCCAAGAGAGCCTCGCTCTTAATCCAGGCACGTTCTCGCGCGTCAATCGTGAATCCTGCAGCAGCACGAGCAGCCACAGCAGGATGGTGCACAGGCATCAGCGGCCAGCGTCCGAGCGGTCTGCAAGAGTAACCGTCGGGCGCACGCAGATTTGCCAATTTGCCGTCGGCGTTATGTAGGTGGTTAGCCCGGTTAGCTGCCGGTAGCGGGTTCCAGCACCGAGGGGGGGAGGGGGTGGGGGTGGGGGGGGGGGGGGGGGGGGTTGTTTCGAGGGGCCGCCGTGGAGTGAGATGAAGTGCGTTGCGAACGAGATTCCGGGGCGCCCCGGCGATGCTGGAGGCTGATGTGCGGTCGAAGAGATTAATATGCGCGCGAGGCGAGAGAGAGAGTGCGTGCGGTACGCGTGTAACGCGCGAATCGGCGCCTCCTCCGTCCTCCGCGCGCCTGCCGGCTTTCGACCCCGTCTCATCCCTCTTCGCGCCCTCGAACCCTTTCCGACGTGCGCTCCATCGCCGTTCGACCGTTCCGTTCTCGCGATATTACTCTCTTTCCCCGTCCGGCCCGTTCCGCAATCGCCGAAACTGCCCGGTCGGTACGGCAGGGAGCTTCGGTGCGCCCATTCCGCAGCCGCGGAGTCGAGGCCGCGCTGCGCTTATAATCCGCTTCTCTCGCCGCGGCAATGTTCTCCTCGTCCACTTCCCCCTCTACCCCCCCCCCCCCCCCCTCCGCCCGCGCCTGTAACCATTCGCTGACCGTTTAGTAATTTCTGTCACGAGTCGAACGTTCCGCGGCTCGGAACCGTTATACAAGCTCGTGACGCGCCACGCTGCTGCAGGGGCGAACCCCCCCCTCCTGCCTCCTGTAGCTATGAAACGAAACACGGGAGAAAGGCGCAGGGGGTGTGGGGTTCTCGGGTGGGGGCGGGAAGATACAGGGGGAGAGGAAGTGGATGTACTATGGGATGGACGAAGAGTCTGGGCTGTTTGGGATTTTTTTCTTTTTTTTTCTTTTGGATTCTTTTTGAGATCCTTGGCCTTCAGGCCGATGTGAAAGATGTACCACGTGACACGTGAGTGCGGGAGAGTTGGATGCATTTTTCGAATCAATGCGATTTTAAATCCGTTGACGTTTCGGATAAAACGGAAGCGTCGTCGGACGCGGTATTAAATTGTATATCCGCTATCCGAGTAGAAATTTTCACGCGTTACATCGGGCCCTGATAAGGTCCTGAGAAGGCCCGTTACACTCATAAAAAAGTACCGTTGAATCAACTAAGATCGTTTTTTTCTAATGAAATTGTGTACTTGGATACTTCGCGCGGGGAGACGAATAGTTATTGACATTATGTGAGTTATAATTGTTAAGGCGGTAAATGTGGGTCTGGGTCGGAGAGAATCCGTACGGTAAATATACAAATGAACTTGTGGCGCGCGGTATTCGATATGAATTACTGATATGATAAATATTTGTAATTGCCCGGTCCATGTATCAATAACGCACGTGCTAATCGAGGTGGGAACTTTTATATGCAACCTTCCGAAGTTTCTAATGGGGAGATTTGTAAATTCATTTCTAAAACTATCTCGATCGTTACTTGCAGTTAAACTACAGAAAATGGTTAATATTACCGTGAAAATTATGCTCTTTCCTAATATCTCATTTTTGTATGTTTATTTATAAATAATATTTTTTTGACGTCGCTTGATCCACATTCGATCACGAGTTAGCGAAATCGTGTTAAAATCGAACTTTCCCGAGTGCTGATATGAAAAATAAAACCTTCCATTTTTTTTTAACTAAAAGGATAAAAAACTTTAAAAAAGTAAAGAAAAGTTGAAAAGACTAAAAATTTTGCACCGACGATATTCGACAATTTCCATCCACATTCCTCCCCGCCCTGTCCTCGAGAGTTCCGCACATCGACATCACGTCGATTCTTACGTAAACTCCAACCTCGCTCCTCATTTAAATCCCCTCACCCCAAAACCCCCCCTCGCCGCGCATCGACGAAAATCCATCGAAAGACGAGAAACGCAGACACATAGACAGAAAGCCTACGTAAGAGGAGGGATCTTGCGCGAACACCACGCCCAGGTGATCGCGGCCGGGACTCTTCGTTTTATATCAGCTCCGGGAATCGTGCCAAAGAGGAACCCCGAACGAGACACCCGCGCTTATGTACACACAAGCGTTGCATATACATACGAAACCTTCCACGGAGTTTCTAGAAGGCGGAGCCTTCTATTTCTAGCCGCGTGGATTCGCGGATCACCCGCGGTTCGTGGGAGGCAAAGAGACCCCCGACGGAACTGAGATATAGACACCGTCCGCCAGGCGAAATTCCACCCAGATATATACTCGCTCCGTTCGCGAGGCAAAGTGCAACGGGACTGTGTGCGAGAGCTGCTCGCGCACAGCCGAGTGCACGAGGGAGATGCTGGACCCGAAGAGGAACGCGCCCGAGGCCGGAGGCCAAGTCTACGGTATCTTCGTATAGGGGAGAGCGGGGCAAAATGGGACAGTGGGGCAAAACGGGACAATGGGACGAAACGCTATTGTCCGATAACTTTTATGGATGGTGGCAGTAACGGTAAGTGGGGCAAAATGGTATTGAAAATCCGAATGTGTCGTTGGGACGAAATGGGGAATCCAAAAGTTATTGGGACACTGAGTTTTGCCGCAGTCCCGTTTTGCCCTCCTCTCCCCTACATGCACGTAAATGCCCGAGGCTGGAGGCCAACTCTACGGTATCTTCGTATAGGGGAGAGCGGGGCAAAATGGGACAGTGGGGCAAAACGAGACAATGGGACGAAATGCAATGGAAATGCAATATTCCAATAACTTTTGAATGGTGGCAGTGGTGGTAAGTGGGGCAAAATGGGCTTGAAAAACCGGATGTATCGTGGGGCAAAAATGGGGCGTCCAAAAATTATTGGAAAATTGAGTTTTAGCCCATTGTCCCGTTTTGTCGCACTGTTCCATTTTGCCCCGCTCTCTCTCTCTTATATATAGATGTATACATATATATAGAGAGGGCGGTTCCGCCGGGTGCGGGCAGAGAGCCGGGACCGAGAAATTGCAGGAGGTGCGCGCGGAAACGAGACCATGAAGCACATCCCTCGAGGCTGGGGGGTGGTCCAAGGTTCCGGCTCTCCCCGGGCGTGAAACGAGAAATAGACGACGAGGAGTCGGCGCTCTCACCGGCGAGGGACGCTGAAAGAGTGCGGTGGTAGTGGCAGGGGTAGGTACTTTTGCAGTAAAGTAGCGAGAGGAGATATGGGCTGTTGGCAAGTGTACGGTATGTACTCCGTACCAGCTGGCGGTGCTCGGGGTCGGGCCTGAGGAGAGCCCGTTCGCCCGCTGCGTCTCCCGGGCGACTCCATCGGGGCTGGGGGTGAGAGGAGCGGAAAAAGGCCGAAGGGAATTGGTAGACTGGGAGATCCGATAGAAATTACCGTAAGTCTGGTGAAAGCCGACGGGAATAGCGGATACGTGGGAAATACAGCGACGTCCTGGCAAACATTCGCATTAAACTCAACACATTCTGCTAGAAAATATGGTAATTTTTGCTAGAATACAAATGCTTCTTGCTAGAAAATGTGGTAACCGGTGACGTCGCGATCGCGTACCATTTCCCTTAGGTTCGTTTCATGTCTATCGAACTTTTTTAAATGTATAATGGGAGAAAAAAAAAAATTGATCGATCCGATTTATAGTTTTTATTCGGCGGAATTCGCAGTTTTAATCCACGAAATTCTTAGTTTTAATCCACGCAATTCTTAGCCAGATAAGCGAAATTTTGACAACCCGCCTTCTGAAAAAAATTACGATATAGGTAGGGTAAAACTTGCTATGGACCCTGTGAATATTTCACATAGGGTAATTCAGGGTGATATCGTCACCAGAAATATCTTTTAACGTAACAAACGGACGGCCCTCAAGTTTGTAGTTTTTAGCATATGAGGATACAATATGATTGCACAGAATATTATAAGATTGTATGTGCAAGGGTCAGTACGATATGCCGTGTCGCCATAACACTCGCAATTTCCGGGTGATATGGCCAGTAAAACAATTTTCTTTTTAGTTTGGCATATGAAACATCTGACGGAGGTAATAATTGTCTTTCTGTAGTTCACGTAGTACTGCGTATTTGGCTAAGAATTTCGTGGCGAAAATTAAGAATTTCGTGGCGAAAATTAAGAATTTCGTGGAGAAAATTAAGAATTTCGTGGAGAAAATTAAGAATTTCGTGGAGAAAATTAAGGATTTCGTTGAGAAAATTAAGAATTTCGTGGAGAAAATTAAGAATTTCCTGGAGAAAATTAAGAATTTCATGGAGAAAACTAAGAATTTCGTGGATTAAAACAGAATTTCATGGACACTGAGAAAAAAAATTTGTTGGATTAACCAAAAGTCGCGGTGCCATACGTTCCAATCTGTCATTTGTTTGGTACAAATAAAGAATTGTTTTGTTAAACGATTATTTGCTTCAATTTATACAACATTTGTCGATTGAAACAAACAATTTTGTTGTACCAACAAAAACACACCTTTTAACGTATGTCACCGCGCATTTGCTTAATCCAACCATTTCATTTTCTCAGTGTATTAAAACTGAGAATTTGATCGACATAATGACGTACAATCCTAAAACAAACAGTCCGCGATCGCGTCGCCATCGATTACTGTATTTTCTAGTAAAGAGAACTTAGATTACAGCAAAAACTACGAAGATATTCCGGTAATATCTACGATAGCGAAAATTACTACTGAATTTAATACTCTTTTACTAATAATTTTTTACTAATACCGAACTGAAGATCAAACTTGAGCACGCAATGAAGTTCGGCCCAAACTTCGATCTTAAGTTCAATCTCAAGAGCGATCTTAAGTTCAAACTAATGTCTTGAAATTCGACCCTCAGTGTATCTATGGATGTTGGACGCGTGTATACTCCATACGGTACACGTTATCTACTCCATACCATCTCACAGTGCTCGGGCTCGTGCCGGAGGAGAGCGCGTTGGTGCGCTCCATCTCCGGGCTAACTCCATCGGAGCTCGGGGTGAGAGAAGTGGAAAAAGGCCGAAGCGAGACGGTAAGGTGGATGGTGGATGGTTTGGTGGGTTTGGTGTGTATGCGAGGATGTTGGACGCCCGTCTCGGGTGCTTGCGTGTGACACGTAAAAGCTCCGGTCGTAACCCGTTGGATGATAGGAGAACCACCGGCGCTCCGCCTAGTCCGCGAGGGGGTTGGAGCTGCGGTGTCGTCCCGAAGAGGAGGTCCGCGACGCGAACTTCTGTTTCCACTTGCGCGAGGAACCTCGACTCGGCGTGTATCTTTTGGGTGCACGCGTCTATATACACGACTTTTCGCGCGACCGGCGACGGCTCGCGGATGCGAGGGCGGGACGGGCGATTAATGCGGGTCGGCTGGGAATCTAATTTGTTTAAAATTTTTTTTTTTATTTTAACTAAATTTGGACAGGGGGGAATTGATTTTTGAGAGCATTTTTTTTAATCCTGCGCGGAATGTGAAAGGAAAATTGCTACTTTAGGATTTTGTTGCTTTTTTCAATTTGAATTTGAATTTCATTTAATTTAATTTGTGGAAGTGAAAAAATTGATATGTTTAAGAAATTTATGTCGTCCACAAACGTCCACAATAATTTTTTTTGTTAATTTTACAAAAAATGTTTTTCAGATTAACAGAAATTTTTGTTAAATGGACAAGATTTTTTTTTTTTGTAAAATTGACAAGGAAAGAATTGTGGATGTTTTTCGGATGAGAAACACACCTATTTTACTGTGCAAGCAGTAAATTTGGAAGAAAACTGATTTTTGAGACAATGTGATTAAATCTTGAACGGAACTTGGCTGTAAAACTTAAATTGCTCCCGCGGTCCGTGAAAAATAAATAAAACTGCAAAAAGAAATTGCTACTCTACGATTTTACTCCAAAAAAACATCCACCAAAAAAATATCATATATGTAATTTGTAGAATACCAAGGAGTTATTTTTTGCTCTTTAATATTGAACTCGGAAAATATTTTTTTAAATTGGCGTCCGCCACGGTTAAATCGAGGGAGGTGCGGAGAGAAAAAAAAAAATGTAAAATTTTTGCCAATAACCAAACTTTCGTGTGAATTTAATCGA
The DNA here is from genome assembly GCA_958510785.1 of Exephanes ischioxanthus. Lineage (NCBI taxonomy): Eukaryota > Metazoa > Arthropoda > Insecta > Hymenoptera > Ichneumonidae > Exephanes > Exephanes ischioxanthus. Next base: position 16,004,982 of record OY294018.1, on the reverse strand, counting down.
GATTGGTTTTCGAATCGGGAGTTTTGTGAACGAGCGAACGAGCGTGTTCGGTGATACGGGGTTATCGGTTCGTCGACTCGAGCCCGCAGAGTATTTTTTTTAATATTGGTGAGTATCATATCTGGCGCCGAGAGTGACGGGACGTTTTTGGGCAAGAACCGGGGACGGCGGGCAGGGTAACGCTCAGTGGGGAGCGCTCATTCGAGCAAGCGGGAAATATGCACAACGACCGCAGGAAGCGAGCAAAGCACTCGAGCTGGACATATTGGTGCGCGAAGGCGCAAGAGTCGCCGCACCGTCGAGGTCCGGAGGGTGTGAATCGTCGATAGCACCGTCCGTTTTTTCGTTCCAGCCGTGACGATATGCCGAAAACTAAAATAAAAAAATTAAATAAAAAATCAAAACAATTAAAAAAAAAAAGTTAAACAAAAAAAATCGAAAAATATGCAATTGGATTTTTGTTTCAATAAACGAAGCGCAGTGAAGAGACGAGAGAAGAGGGATGAGTTGTCACGGCAAACGCTTCGCGCTCTCTCGGTCCATCCCCCCGCCCCTCCGTCTCCCTTCGCTGGCTCCTCTGATATTATATCCTCTGATATTATATCCTCGCGATGATTTTGATTCCGCGGCATGCGAAATCTACTTGTGCGCGCGCTACATAGAGAATTATTATTCGCGGACCAGCGAACCGGCTAATTCCTCTCATGTTTGAATGCAATTATCAATCGGTCGGACAGCCAGTAACGAGAGGCTGAGTGAGTACACGAGCTTTGTACTGCTTTTTCCACGGCAGCGGTATGCGCATACATATATATATACGCCTGCCTATGCCCTATAGGGATAACGGGGCAAAACGGCATAGCTAAGACATTAAATTTCAGATGAGTCTAAACTTAGGAATTTACTGTTTACTGGAAAAAAAAATTTAACTGGTACACTGAGTGAAGAATCTAGTAAAAATTACCGATCATGTAAGAAAAATTACCATAGCACATAGTACACTGAAAAAAAAAAAACAATGATTCAAGTAAAATTGCCAAAGAAAAAAAAAATGTATTTCAATTCGTACAATTCCATACCGGATTGAAACGATAACGCACTAGTATCGCAAAGTACTATTACAGCATCCCCTATTCGAAAAATCACTCGTTGCTAATATTTCTTATAATAATTATTTGTCCGTGAGATTAAAAAAATTATTAAATATACGACTGCAAAAACGGAGTAGAATAAGTCTCACGAGTATTAAAAAAAAAAAAAAAAAAATGAAAAAATAACACGTGTGGCGTTCAGATCGGCTTGTCGCCGGAGCACGGCGTGCGAGAACGTTTCGTGTGTTCTCGGTGTAACTGAATAATTTCGGGCGTGTTGGATGTTGGCCGCGGGTACGGTAATTGGAACGTCGGCTCGTTACCGGCGCGCATCCGTAATGAGTTTCGCGTTACTCATCTTGCTGTAGTACAGCCGGTGCCGGTGGGCACCGATGGCACAGCCAAAGGGACATATATGGAAGAAAAACGAAGAATCGGAAGGGCTTCGCTATGCTCCTACGAACTCGAGTAAACGAGAAATAAAGAAACAAGGAACGCATATCGCGGAGCCCGAAAATCACCCGAACGCGAAAAAAGTCATAATGATTGCACCCCTTTGAAATTTTTTTCAAGCTTTGCTGATATTGCAATGCATTTTTCGTTTTCTCAAATTTCGCTTCCCGTTACTTTTTTAAATGTTACCGCCGGAATGAAAGGGTATCGCCGAAGCTGATCCATTCGACACGCTCTTTTTTTTAGGATATAAGTCATGTGTGGAGAAAATTATTTAGAATTTAAGATTTAGGACTTGGGGCATATATTAGGACATATATTAGGCATATATTAAACCCATTTAGGATTTAGGACATATTCAGGACCACTTTAGGATTTAGGACATACATTAGGACCACTTTAAGATTTATGACATATATTAGGACCTATTTAACATTTAGGGCATACATTGGGACCCATTTAGGATTTAGGACATATTTAGGACCTCTTTAGGATTTATGACATATATTGGGACCTATTTTGGATTTAGATCATATATTAGGACCTATTTAAGATTTAAGGCATAATACCTTGTTAGGATTTAGGACTTATTTAGAACTCGGGACATATATGGAGAAAAAACGAAGAATCGACACGTCCACGCCACTTATGCGAAGCTTTCCGTACGAGCGGCTTTCGTCATGCACCTACGAACTCGCCTAAACGAGAAATAAAGAAAAAAGGAACGCACATCGCCGCACGCGGAAATCACGCGAACGCGCAAATAGCAATAATGATTGCACCCCTTTCAATTTTTTTAAAGCATTGTTGATATTGCAATCTATTTTTTTGTTCACGTTTCCGCTATGATGAAAGGCTATCGCCGAAGCTGAATTGTTCGATACCCTCTTCTGTGTACGATTTTTTATTTTTATTTTCAGCAGCGAGCGAAATTTTTGTTATTTTTTTTCCCCCCATTGTGCTTGAATGATTTTTCATAACCGGTCTCACACAAAAAAAAAAAAATCGTCGGATATATCTATATGTGTGTGTGTGTATATCAATTGTGGCCCGAGCTATATATCGCCGTGTGGGAAATGAGGCGCGTTCGAGGAAAATTAGCGGACGGTTGCACGTACGTCCGTGCGGCACGTAGAGATTCTGTACTATAGGCATATTCGCCCATACGGCAGGAGAGCAGAAACGACAGAGAATTCTGGAACGTGGCCCGACCGCCGGAACGCAACGGACGTTTACGTACGTATCTGTCATGCGGTAGAAAAGCAGTTAGCCTCATTTGTATTCTTAGGGGTGCGGAAACCCGAGCGCGGCGCATTCGCGACGTTACCGACCGAGCGTCTGCTCCGTTTTCCTTTCGGGCTCTGCATATCGCACGTCGTACGAATTATTCGGTAATCAAATTTTCTCTCCCCCCGCCCCCGCCTGTCGACCCGCCCGTTACTTCTGACTTCTCTATTTTACGAGATATTCGTGTGGGGGAAGACCAGACGGGTCTCCATAATATTTAAATTTTTTTATCGAGGTATTCCTGAAAATTCAGGCTATGTGAAAGATAAACTGGCGGAGGCCTTTGTGGAAGTATAACGCGCGTGCGGATTCAATAGGCTTGCATTTTTAAAAATAATGTTCACTTTTTTTTGTCGACACTCTCGTGAAAATTCAGGGAAAAATTTTCAAACATTTCTCGATGGGATAAAAATCTGAAAAAAAATCAACCATACGCGAGGTGCTACAAATACTGTTTTTGTGCTATAATAATAATAATACAAAATGGATTATTATTAACACAAGTATTGGTTAACACAACACAAATGTGTTTGTTGCGGAAATGTTTGTTGCTTTGTTGATTCCAAAGTTTTATTGACAAATGAACGATAAAAATAATTGTTCAACAAATTACCCGGCAACTTTACTCTTTCTTTTTCATAAAAATGATTCGTTTATTTTTCTGAATACGTTCGAAAAAAAAAGAAAAAAAAAACATAAGAAATTTACTGCACGACGCTCAATGACTGTCTTCAACCGGTGTTCACACACACTAAAAAAAAGTTTGTACTTTTATAAGAACTTATTGTCCACAATTTTTTATTTGTTAATTTTCCGATCGCACCGTCCTAGGTTTCTAGTTTTACAAACAAAAGTGCAAACTCAAATTGTTGATAACACGGCAAATAAAAGGACAAGTTTATATATTCAAGCCTGACACAAACGAGTTTGTCACTTATTTGACAAGATTATTTTTACGAAACTTCGTATTCCGATTTTACACAGTAAAAAATAATTTCGTGAAATCGAAATGCGAAATTTCGTAGAAACAATTTTGTTAGATAAGTGACAAACTCGTTTGTCACTTATCTGAATATACAAGCCTGTCCTTCTATTTCCCGTGTCATTGACAATTTTAGTTTGTATTTTTGATTATAAAACTAGAAAATTATCAAATAAAAAATTGTCGACGTTTGTGGAAAATAAGTTGTTGTAAAAAGTACAAACTTTTTTTTACTGTGTATTATTATTATTTTTTCTATCTGCAAGAACCTCGCGATTTCCGCAACACTGTCGCCAGTCACACATTAACGCATCCATCCTCGTTCTCCACAAGCACGTCCCATAATGTCCTGCACTCAGGCCGTAAAAAAAAAAAGGATGTACTCGATATGCGTGCGGACGCTATTATCGACGCGAATCCTCGCATGTATTTCGTCGTCGTTTTTTTTTATAGCTTCGTAAACCCAGTACGGGGATATTACATCGAATGTTGGGGAAGTCGGCCTGCGAGTGGAGGATATGTGCGTTCGATCATGCACGAGTATACCAGGGGCCGAACGGTATAAACCGAAAATGTTGGTATTTCGATCCCATATCGCTCATACAAGAGTTCGACACCGAATTTCCTCGTTCTCTCCCTTTCGTTCGTCAATTTTCCCGCGTTCCGTTCCCGTCGCTCCGGTCCAATATTTTCCTCCGCACTCGATAAAATATTAGCTCTTTAACGATTTAATTGCATCGCGATGGGAAAAAAAAAATGCTTTTCAGCTCTGATCAAAGTCGCGAATTTTACTCACGGCGTGCGGCTTCATCAAGAGCCGCGAAGATCAAAAAGCCATTGAAACATTCGACGCGCGTAAACCTCCGCGTTAAACGAATAAAAAAAAAAAAATTATAAAAAATACGTTTATTTAACGGTGCAAAAGCGAGCGATGAAATATTGTAGTTTTTTTTTAAGATAGAGAACTCGGTCCCTGCTTAACTCTCTTCAAAGCTCATAAGAAATCAATCGAAAGAAAATTTAAAAAATATATTAAAAGAAAATATGTAATATATGTTTGGTGGTAAAACTGCGCTTTGAACGAAACAAATAAACAAATAAATAATTTCGGCTGCTTTGTTGATACAGTTGTTATTTATATACCGGTTACGTAATAATCGGGATCGGCCGCGAGGGAGGAAAAAAACATGTTCTGAAATTTTTACAGTGAAAGTAATTCTGCGAGGGAAGCTCCGTAAACTCGCGCCACGGTATAGGATAAAACGATATAATTTCTTGGAGCAGTGTAATATAAAAAAAAGATCTGAAAGATCGCAAGACCTACTGCAATCATTCCCGCATCATTAAGAGCATCGAACTTTTACAACCCACTAAAGACGAACTTTACAGCGTAGGGACAAATATATTTGAAAAAAAAGAAAGCATTCCGCGAAGCACCCATGCCGAGTAGGGAGCTGTTATCGCAAATTAACATGCCAGTGAAATAGCGTCGAGTGCCGCGAGATCCAGAGTAACGAAACCGGAAGATGTTTTAATGTTTCATCGAAACGGCAATTTATCCTTGACGGTTTTATCAAAGTAAAGAAATAAAATTCCTCAACTGGTCAAAGACACTGCGAAAACAAGTCAAAGTCTTGACGATTGGTACGAGAATGAAAACTCTAGAAATTTTATTATTCATGTACGCTGCAGTGAATGTGCAAAATCCTTGAGCGTTGTTTAACGAGCGTATGTGAAACCCGACGATATTTTAATATTTCATCGAAACATTAATTTATCGTTGACGATTCGATCAGAGTAATAAAATTAAATTCCCCAACAGGTTCGATAATTTATCCATCTCACGATAAAAGAAGAAAAAAAAGCCAAAATCTTGACGATTGACACGAGAATGAAAACTCTGGAAAATTAATGTTCAAAACCGTTACCGATTCTATCAAAGCAAGAAAATAAAATTCCCCAACAGATTCGATAACTGATCGATCTCTCGATAAAAAAAGTGAAAGAACAACTGCAGATAAAAAAAATCCAGAATGTTGACGATTAGCACGACAATGGAAACTCTAGAAAATTAATGATCAAAACCGTTACCGATTCAATCAAAGTAAAAAAAAAAAAAAAAAAAAAAAAAAAAAAAAAAAAAAAAAAAAAAAAACAATTCCCCAACAAATTCGATTATTCATCGATCTCTCAACAATAAAAAAAAAGAAAAAAAATGGCAAAAAAACCGGAAAATCTTGACGATTGTCACAAAAGTGAAAACTGCAGAAAACGAATGGCACATCTACGTTCCGGCGGCTGTGCAATATCCTTACGCCTTGTTTGTCGAGCGTATGAGAATTCATGCGGTGTACAGCGGGCGCGAGGGCAATTAGAGCTCTCGGTGCCTCTGCGGCAGTCGCCGTCGCTGATAACGAGAGAGGGCGAGGGCCGCGTACGCCATCGGCGAGATTCGCAGGTGCGGAATGTTACTGGTCAAAGGACACGTCGTCGCGTTTCCGCGGTCGGATGGGTTAGTCCTGTGTCGGGGCGTTTCGCGCTCGCCGTCCGGCGGTTCGCCCGCCGCTCGGGACAAAAGAGCAGCGAAGGTGGCAGCGCGACGGCTGCCGCGTCCGGCACTCTCGTGTGTTGCATTCTGGCCGCCCTCTCCGTTTTTTTTCCCTCCACACTCGCGCAATCAAACGAGAATTAGCGTCGTCGCGCACGGCTCCGTATAAACGCGGGACTCTTCTCTTCCCTTTCGTTCTCCTTTTTGCAAAAAAAAAAAAAAGAACAAACAAACAGAAAAAAATATTAATAATAATAATAATAACAAATAATACAAAAAAAAATGCATTCCCTTTCTAACGGAGGAAGCTCGACCGCAGGCGTTTGTTCGGTTTCGGCTTCCGCGAATATTTCTCAAATGCCCTCGGTGTGGCGAGAAGAACGAAGGGAAGAGAAAAAAAGGAAGGAACAAAAAAAGATCTGATAAAAGAGTCTCGCTGGCTACGTAATTACGCAGAGGCAGGAGCGGAACGTAACGCGATAAAAAATACCGAACGAATGCGCGAAAGATTATTTTTTGTGTCTCTCGGAGAAGAAAAAAAAAAGGGACATGAAAAGAGCGGGTAAAATATGAGCGCAAAGGGGGGTGACAAAAGAAATTGCTCGCGGCTCTGTATCTTTTTGCAATTAGCGGAGTCCAGTTGGGCGAGTGGGGACTGAGCCATCGATAATTGTAAATCAGAGCGTACGCGGTAGGTACACGGTGCAACACCGTCGAACGGTCGAGGGTGAAAGTGTACCCTCTCAATTAGCGTGGCTCGAGAGCCGGGACTATACACGGGGCGTTCCCTACAATTTCCACCTGGGTCTGACACCCTCGCGTCTTGGATCGGACACCCGATTTTTTATATGACTGAACTGACTCTCAAAAACGCTTGAATTTTTTATGAGATTTTTAAAAATTGCTCCAAATTATTTATGATTAAAATGATAAACTTATTGATGGATACAACACTGTAAAAAAAATTGTATAAAATTTAATGTACCGGACTGGAAGTTTTTATGCAATTAAAACATATATATATTAAATTTCATGTATAATTGCGATGAAAAAAATAATGTTGAGTGTATTAAAGACATTGGGAATACTTTATTTTTAATAATTTACTTTAATTTTACCATGAAAGTACTTTAATTTTTATAATTTAATTTCAATGAAAAAATATATTAAATTTTCCTCACAATTGTACATTAAATTTAATGTATCAGTTTTTGGATAAAAACTTTCAGCCAGGTACATTGAATTTACAATTTTTATTTACAGTGAATTTTAAAACCTGAAAAATTTGGTGACATATGTATAGCGTTTTTAAGATTTGAACTGGAGTGGGCCGGCGTCACCTTCCACTTTCTTTTTCTAATTTTCTTTCGAGACAAAGCAGTGAAAAAAATGAGAAGAAATTAGTCGGTTATGGGCTATCGCTGGACCATTTTTATATGCGATAATGCATTTTTACGGAACTTTTTCAGATTATTTCGGAGTGTTTTTTTTTTAACTTGAAAAATATTAAAACCGTTCGGAGAAATCTGAAAAATGTTCGAAAATCTTGTGTCCATATGTAACAAATTTTAAGATTTCAGTCTAAGTGGAACAGAGTCACCTTCTATTCTTTTATAATTCTTTTCGAAAGAAACGGTGAAAAAGATTAGAAGAAAAAATCGGTCGTTCATGGGTTATCGCTTCACCATTTTTATATGTGTTGCATTTTTATATGCAACACTGAATTTTTCCGAACTTTTTCAGATTGTCTCGAAGCGTCCTTTTTAACTTAAAAAATATTAAAACACTTCGGAAGAATCTGGATAAAAATCTTGTGTCATATACAAAAGTTTTTATTTAATATATAACCCCTAATTTTTTCGCAAAGAAACTGAAAAAAATTAGAAGAAAAAATGAGTCGACTATGGATTATCGCTCGACCATTTTTATATGCAACACTGCATTTTAGGGAACTGTTTCACATTTTCCCGAAGCGTATTTTGTTTAAACTTAAAAAACATCAAAACCCTTCAGAAAAATTTGAAAAAATTCCCAATAATCTTGCGCCACATATAAAAAATGTTAATATTTAATATATACTTCCAAAAGTCGTTTGTCGTAAAAAACTGAAAAAAATGAGACGAAAAAAATCTGTCGATTACGAGTTATCGCTCGACCATTTGTGCGACACTGCATTTTGGACCAAACTCGAGATGGCAGGGAATGCCCGACATACGCATACATATATAAGTGCGTGTACGTAGATCGAAAGTGGGCACTCACGTCTGTAGGGTCGTCCTTCCTCAGGCGTCGAGCGCTCGGTGTTCTCGGAGCCGGGTGTAGCGTTCGCGTCCCGATCCTCGTCGTCGGGTGTCGGACCTCTGTTGTTGCCGGCCGAGGTGACCGAGCCGGAAGGATTTCCCGGCGGCGAGCGGCTCGCCGAGCCGGCCGGGCTCTGCGGCGCTATTTCCTGGTTCGTCGTGCCGGACAGACCACCCGTCCCGACGCCGCCGGACGACGGCAAGGAGGGCGAGAATATATTCGACATTCCCGACAGCGATCCGATGCTCGCGAGCCCCGACGAGACGCTCGTGTTTCCGGTCTCGACCTTGAGGCACTTGCTCGGCGGTGCGAAAGCCGACGGTCCGAGCGGCCTAAAAGCGCTGAACGGCAGACGGGGGTCCAACGGGTGAAGAAACTGCGGCGGTAGGTGCAGCATGTGATGAAGACCGTAGCCGAGGGACGCCGCTGTGCTGAACGGCACCTGAAGATCCTTCGCGTCCGTGACCTAGTTTTTTTTTTTTTTTTTTTTTTTTTTGAGATTGGGAAAAAGAAAACGAATGTGGATTAGTACAAGGATAGACAATTGTTCGATTCGGTTGTGGGGATTTTATTGGGGAGTTTTGAACAATGAACAGCAAATGTATACGGAAAATATATTCGATATGTGTTTGATATAGAAAAATATTAAGTATGTTATTTGTAATGTATTTATTTTATTTAAAATTTTTTATTTTTATTATAGAAATATATTTTTGTATTTATAATTAATATATATTATTGATATATATATACTATAAGCCCGGAAAATACACAAATTTTATAAATAAAATATTTAATATATCGCAGATATATTTTTCAATATGTGCCACGTGTACTTTATTTTTTATTCCGTGTGGATTAATTCGGATTTGTTTTGGAACTTGGTTTATCATTTTTTCATGAAAAGTTGTGCACAAAAAAAAAAAAAGGGTACTGGATCTTTGAATATCCGAATATATTAAATGTAAAAAAATAACACTGATTCGTTAGTCAGATATTGTTATGGATCGTATCTGGGGCCGATATAAATTCACTCATTGCAGTGATTTAGTTATATCTACGTGCAAAGTACACCAGATGCTATTCGGCATTACCGAACAGCATCTGGTGTATTTTTAATTTTTTTCCATATAGATATTTTTTTCCAGTACACGGTTTCATTCATCGAGGCAGTTAAAACCGCGCGCCGATTTTACACGTTTAATCGGAGTGGTAACTCTGCGTGTCTCTATTTTTAATTTCATACGTCAGAATAGCTTTATTACGCCGGGAAAATGAGTTTTCCCGTTTGGCCTCGGGCTGTGTTTGATGTTTGCTTACCGATCCAATCAGTGATTTATCAGATATTCATCATTATTTTCATTGCCCCGATGCCGACACGCTTCTCGCCATTGAATTTAATTTTTACGTTTTTTTTTATTTTTATTCGACCCTCTTTTTGCCTCGCTATTTTTGGATTTTGTCGCAACGAGCTCGGCGATGAATTATGTCTGGGTTTTTTTAATACTTTTTTTTTCTTCTTTCTATCATCGCCTCTGAATAGCGGACTATCCATAAATCTGACGAACGTAGAGAGCGTATGACGAGAGATTGATAGTCGCGAGTGGGCAAGTCGTCGACGAAAACTTTTGGCTCACTGGAGGAGCCCGATTGAATCGCACGGATTACTGAGAGAGTGAATAAAATGAAATGAATGTATGTATGTGCAAAACGCTCACGGCAAGTTGAGCAACGTAATAGCGAAATCGCGGTCTGACGCAATACTCCACGTACCTATAATGGACGGGCCGAAGGTGAGCAAAGGCCCTCGTCAGTTTCTATATATATTTTTTTATTTCATCGTACATGGTGGGCGTTTTTTCCGCGGAAAAAAATTCCCTGACTTTCCTCTGACTTTTCACTGACCAATTGAAAATTTTCCCTGCCCAAACTTCTAACAACTTCTATTTAAAAAAACGAATGATGCAAATAAAAATGCCTAATTATTGTATTAATATTTAATTATATATATATTTTTTTTTTTTCGAAATGTTCCCAATTTTCTTTTTTTGAAGGCTCCCTTTTATGTACTTAAACTTAACCCTTTGATCCATACATTTTGACACTATAAAAACCTCGGTATTTCATGTCAAGAAGTCAGATAAAAAATATTGAACACTGAGCGAATGAAGGTGGGACACCCTATGTCCCACCGGGACGCAAAGGGTTAAGGTAAAGGGCCCAGTTTCTGACACTGACCCAGTTTGTGACAGAGATACATAGTCGGCTCCCCCCACGATTTGACAAGCAGACAATGGGTAGCGCACGTTCGGGGGGTCACAAACTGCGACTCTTGGTCCTCCTTGTTTATCCCTATGATTTTACACACTTAAAGTGAAAGAGCAGCGTAGAAATGTCATGAACTGGGCTTTTTACCTTAGTTTTTTTTATTTTTTTTATTGTTCCATTTCCATCGTATGCCCTTTCCGGATTTTACGGAACCCCATCCCGATTCTTTCCTAGCACTCCCTATCCGCACACCGATGAAAAGGTTTAGTAATATCAACTAAGCTGCGGTTGCGGGTGGCGAAGGAAATGTTTGGTCGATTGAACGAAATGTTTTTTACAATCAATAGTAAAACAGTCAATTCAAGTGACTATCCGATCAAACGACTAAATATTCGTTCAATCAACTAAATATTCGTGTAATCAACTAAATATTCGGTCAAACGACTAAATATTCGGTCAAACGACTAAATATTCGGTCAATCAACTAAATATTCGTTCAATCAACTAAATATTCGTTCAATCAACTAAATATTTCGTTCAATCAACTATATATTTCGTTCAATCAACTAAATATTTCGTTCAATCAACGAAATATTTCGTTCAATCAACGAAATATTTCGTTCAATCAACTAAATATTTCGTTCAATCGACTAAATATTTCGTTCAATCGACCAAATATTTCCTTCGCCAGCCGCAACCGCAGCTTAGTTTGACATTACCAAACCTTTTTATCGATGCACTCAGCTAAGCTACCTAATTTCCAATGCGTCCGTAGCCGACTTAGCTACACTGTACCGTATGTGCCGGGGACACGGGAAACTACGGAAAACCCGTGCCGGTACAGACGGCCATATTCTACTGATCCACCGGTATTTTTGCACTTGAGTAAAGTGCAGAAAAACCAAAGTCTCAGAAGAAAGCGCCCCCCGCTCAACGGTCGATGCGCCAGCTAGCGCACGGTTAAGCGGTCACCCATCCAATTCCTGACCGCGAACGGATCAGCTTGACTTGGGGGACCACCAGAGCCGTGCGCCAACCGCGTATCCACCGCTGTAGGCTCACTTCTTATTTATTTATAGAAGGTTCGGCGACAATTTACTTTTTCCCTGACCAATTCTGAAATCCCCTGAATTTTCCCTGATTCTCTGACCAAGCTTCTTTTCCCCGACCTTTCCCGGTTTTCCCTGACCACGGCCACCATTGCGTACCACTCTGATTCGACGCTCGGTCGATCCTCCCGAGGCATTCATTCCTTTCGCGCATAAGTCGTCAATACTCATTATTAGATTGATTGTCAGTGAATTATTTTTTTTCTTTTTTAAGTTTACTTTTTTCAATAAATGGAAATCTATGAATATATATGTATAGCTGTTCCACAACGCATCGGAAAGGTCGGTCCCATTTCATCTCTAATCCTAAGGGATAAAAAATAATATGAAATTGCATTTTAATACAATATTTTTCTATTTTCACCCGATCACGATTGCGTGTCCTTGAGATTGGGGAATTGCGGTGATAGAGGTTGTTAATCTTAAGTAAGTGAACCTATAACGGACGAGGCGAAGGTGAGCAAAGGTTCTCTACATCGTGAGTTTCAATCTATTTTTTAACACTCTATCGTACCACTCCGATTCAACGTTCGGTCAACCCTCCCGAGGCTTTCGATCATTCTTTTTGCGTATAATTCGTCAAAAATAATTGTTACATTGCTTGCGAATGAATTTTTTTAAAATATATATATGGCTGTTCAATAACGCCTCGGAAAAGCCGGTCCCATTTAATCTCTAATAATAAGTGAAGAAAATTAAATATAATAATATAAAAAAGATAAAATTATATTATTATATAATATAATAATATAATAATATAAATTAGGGACACGAGAATTTTTTTTATTAATTTTTTCATTCGGTCACGATTTCATGCCAGTGAGATTGGAGGAGCTACAGTGATAGAGGCTGTTAACCCTAAAACGGTACATCGGGGCAACGAGTTACCCCAGTTAGCTTATCTTTAATCGGTATTTTCGGTGCTAAATTGGTAATCAAGGGCGCTATAAGGTGTAAAGTAATATAGATTGACCCGTCGACTCGCGCTATTTTCAATCTCGCATCATTGACTACTTTCATCCATTGAAATAATTATACTTTTTGGAGCACAAACATCCGATCTATTTTTTTCTCGGTAGAATAGCATCTCCTCTTTGCAAAAGCGTTGGAATTTTTCGATTCTATCCATTAGGAAAAAAAAAAATGGCGAACTTTCATTCAAAATCTTGATCTTTTACATTTTTTTATATTTGTCAGCAGTTTTACATTTGGCTTCAAATGAACTTTTCACTAATTGAAATTCCGCGAATCGAAAATAATGTACATAATCTCTTCCTTATCGTCTAAGCAAGAGATCGGTGCACGTTAGAAGTTTCTCGAATGATCAGAATAAAAAAAAACAAGTGAAAAGAAAAACAAGATTTGCGTGTCGAGTCGCGCTAATTTCGATCCCATATCTATATTTTTTGGAGCACAAACATCTACTCTATCTTGTTCTTAGTAGAATAGCATCTCCTCTTTCCAACAGCGTTAGAATTTTTCGATTCAATCAATTCGATAAAAAAAATTGAAACTTTCATTCAAAATCTTGATTAGTTTTTTACATTTTTCAGCAGTTGTTTTGGCTTCAAATGCACTTTTCACCAATTGAAATTCCGCGGATCGAAAATAATGTGCATGAATCTCTTCCTTAACGTCTAAGAAAGAGATCGGTGCGTGTCAGAAGTTTCTCGAGTGATTAGAAAAAACGAGTGAAAGGAAAAACAAGATTTACCCGTCGACTATTCTCAGCCTCGTACCATTGGCTACTTCCATTGATTTCATCAATTGAAATAATTATACTTTTTGGAGCACAAACATCCGCTCTATTTTTTTCTCGGGAGGACAACATGTCCTCTTTGCAACAGCGTTGGAATTTTTCGATTCTATCCATGTGGAAAAAAAAATGGCGAATTTTCATTGCAAATGTTGATCTTTTACATTTCTCAGCAGTTTTATGGCTTCCAACGTACTTTTCACCAATTGAAATTCCGCGTATCGAAAATAATGTGCGTGAATCTCTTCCTTATCGTCTAAGCAAGAAATCGGTGAGTATTGGAAGTTTCTCGAGTGATTAGAAAAAAAAAAAAAATGAGACTAAAATTAACGGATATGACCAGGATGTGCAGCGTTGTAGGGTTAATGATAAGTGAGTGTCCAGGCTAACGGCGTGGCATGCATGAAGGACAGGGCGACTAACTTGTGGATTGAAGGGTCTCTGCATTCTCAGGGCGTCGGGGAGGCCCCCGGCCTGCGAGAAAACGACGAGGGACGGTGGCGGGAGATGGTTCGGCACGTACGTAGAATTGTCCATCTAGAACAGACCGGCGGTTTCCTCTTTGCAGCTCTCTTTCTTTGTTTTTAAATAAATAAATAAAAAACACAAGTTTCCGAGACGATCAAAAAAAAAGTTCTAGCCGAGAATTATTTTCCTTCGAATTTTCTTGATTCTTTTTTCATTCACGATAAAAATCAAATTCGCGACGGAAGCGCACGCGGATGTTCGAGCGGTCGAATGGTCGGAGGTGCGCACATGTGAACCGCATGTATTACGGTCGAGCACCGACGGAAAATAATTGTTTGTTAAATTATTTTTGTCGAAAAAAAGAAATAAGAAACTTCAACGAAAAATAATTCTCGGATGAAAAAATATTTGTTTGTTTCTCATCGTCTCGGAAAGTTGTGTTTTTTGTTAATTTATATTTTAAAAAACTCAACTTTCCGAGACGATAAAAATATATATATATTTTTTTTCCAGCCGAGAATTATTTTTCTTTGAAAGTTCTTGATTTTTTTTTTTTTTTTTCAACGGTAAAAAATCAAATTCCCGACGGAGCCACAACGAATATCGGAGCGATCGGATGGTTGGACGCACGTGCATGTGTACCGCATGTGCATTACGGTCGTGCATCGAGCATCGACGGGAAACCGAATTGCGTGGACAAACGGGTAACCGCAATGATCGGGCAGCGCGCGCGCGCCGCGCCGCGCGGTTCTCGTACGACGGGTAAAACGGCACGATCGGTATGCCAATATATTACCAACGGAATCAAAATCGAATCGGTTTTATATTACCGTACATACACACCGGCCGAGTGCCCGGACCCGAGCGGTCCGGCATAATTGTTCCGCGTTACCCAAAATCCTTCTGCTCTATGCCACATAACCCCCCCCCCCCCTGCCTCTTTCCGTCATCAATTATCGCGATTATTAATGGTTCGTTCGACGGCTTTCAGACTTGCCCGAACGTGGATACTTGATAGCTTACGCTTTCGCATTTCCCATATATATATATATAAATATATATATGTATAATGTATATACATATACATTTTATACATACATATATATATTGTATGTATATATGTATGTGTATTTCTGAATATATTTAGCCCATCAAGTATCTGCGTTCGATACGTCAAATTTTCCCAATAACCGACAACCGCGAAAAGCCTCTTGCATTGTAAACGTTTATTCGACCGTAGCGACGCAAAAACCCCTCGGCGCGAATTGATTGTTAAAACGAGCGCGAGCAGTCGGACGATTAGCGTTTTACCGCGAAACATCGACGAGCCTTGTCGCGTCCTGTGCCGTTTTTATTAAAGAATTACGATTTATACATTTTCAGGCCTGCTCGAACGTGGATACTCGATAGCTCATGCTTTCGTATTCTCGATACATATATATATATATATATATTGTATGTATGTATATCTATCTGTATTTCTGAATATATTTAGCCCATCATGTATCTCCGTTCGATACGCCGAATTTTCCCAATAACCGCCTAACCGACAAAAGCCTCTTGGAACGTAAACGTTTGTTCGACCGCAGCGACGCGAAAACCCCTCGACGAGAATTGATTGGTGACTTAGTGTGCATTAGAGGTCATTTTTGAACCCAACGTGTTTTCGCCGAACGTCAACTTTAGGCACGTTTTCGAACGGGTAAAAAAGTTTTTTTTTGAAAATCTGACTCCGCGAGCTTAAAGTTCGATCGATGCACTGCAAAAAAGTGTTACAACCTTTCTTTCCGAAAAGTGCACAGTTACCGAGATATTCGCGATATTCGAGACCGATAACGATTCGCCGCGGAGCTGTGCACACCGAAACGACCGCGAACCGTGGGACGATTGCCGAACCGCGAAACATCGACGACCCTAGTCTCGTCTTGTGCCATTTTTTATTTTATTATTATAAAATTCTTTAACGATTTCAAAATTTTCAGTGCTGAAAGATAATTACAGTTGGACCGCTGTCTTTCCACATCGTCGCTTATCGTCTCCGTTCCGCTTTTTTTTTTCACGAGCTTCTTATCCACCCCAGGAATATCCTCCGTTCATCCACTTCGAGACGACGCTTTACCGTCCAGTTCCATTCGTAACGATCGTTCGCTCGGTTTTTTTCGTCTTCCTCCGTTTAATTTTATTTAATTTTATTTTCACGAAGTACCGAACAACGAACTACACGGAATGCGAGAGTCAAAACAAGATCTGTCACATTCGCAGCACACGCGGACTGTCTTTTTTTGATTATTTTTTTCTTTTAAATTCGCGCGCAAAACTTCGCGTCCCTACCTAACCCCAGTCGGCTCGTGGCGTTCGCGAGAGCCGCACGAGAAACACGCGCGCAGATTAAATCCGCTCCACAGGCGTCGAGTTTGTTTGTTTGTTTTCGTATTCCTCGGCCCGCGTCATGTGACTCGTTTAACAACGAATCGCCAACAAGATGGACGTCGATAATATAAACAAAAAACAAAACGCGGTGTCGAACCGCGAGTTCGAATTTAAATCGCGAGCCCGCCGCGCTTCTCGGTCTCCGACCTAACCTCAACTCGGTTTCGGGTAAAGCGTAACTACGCGGCTGGGTGCCCCGACCCTTTTTATCGGCTGTCACGACGACGGTCCTCGAGTCGAGTCGAAAACTGTGTGCGAGCGAGGCCAGGTGGTCGCCCTCCGAGAGGGTCTTGCGAGAGAGAGAGAGCGGCTGCGAGAGGAAGCCGCCAGCCCGATGAGCTACCTCGTGGACATGCGAGTGCAGACTGATTTGAGCGTGCGAGCAAAAGTGTACTTACCCACGACCGTGCTGGATCCGGCGGAGGCGGTGCGGCGGAGGCGGCACTCACGACCTCCCGGCGATGGCTTGCGCGCGTGTTTCCGCCGCCATAACCGGCGCCACCGTACAGTCCTATCAACTCGCCCGGCGCGCAGAGTCCGATGCGCAAACCTGTCGACGCGCACGCTCCGAGCGCGAGAGGATTCGGCGCTTCATTCCGGCCACGGCTGCCGACGGGGGAGCACTCTCTTCGCTCCGCTGAACCGCTCGAGAGATAACAAGGATACGATGGTTTCTTATCTGAAAATTAATACGAAAGGATTGCAGGATATTTAGCGATCCTTGAATGTTCGCAGGTTGCACTTCGGAGAGCTGTTTGTCGCGCAGCTCGAGGCGACTGCCGAACGATTCGATTCCACCGCGCGATTCGCGTGCGATGCCAAACAATTATGACTCCCGCTCGCCCCGGCGCGCGACACGCCGCCGTGTGTGAGGTTATCTCCGTTTGAAGAACCGCGTGTCGCAGTCATGCAAATAATCACGAAGAACGAACGAATGCACTGCACGTCGTAGAGCACTTTAACGCCGAAACGATGGCCACGACGCGCCTTCTGTATAAGATTGCTTTACACTACACGGATCCTTTAAGACCCGCGATAACGTATCGGTCGTCGCTAAACAATACACAGCAACAGAAGCCGTTACTACTGCCGGGATTTAGTTCACCGAGCATTCGCGGGCGGCGTACTCGTCCACACGCCGCACAGCGCCTCTTGCGGACGATCGCCGACAACAGCGCGCAGTAGAGCAGGGCTGAGTTCACGCGAACGCGTCGTTAGTCAACGTACGTGCGTCTTGTTTACGCGTAAAGTTTACACACATTTTTATGGCAAGCGAGAGGAATCGTGCTTGAAAAAAGAAAGGTAACGAAAAAGTAATAAGCGTCCCGTACAACGAGCGTTCGCGATCGACCGAGTGAGATCGAAAGAATTTTTTTTCTAGATTATAAAAACTTAAAGAGTCTCACCGCAAAGTTATTAGCGGTTAAGGCACAACTCATGCCACTCCCTGTCCCCTCCACGATCCAACAATCATAATTGCCATTAGCGTATCGTGAGTAATACCAAAGTTATTTTGTCGACTCGGCCAGTCACGAATTTCTGTCGCTCCACGCCCGTAATATCTTCGCGCGGTTTTAACGTAAATTTTGTGTTTTTTTTTTTTCTTCGATTCAACAGGTGGGACATTTAGCGGTTCCGTTAACGAACAACAACGAATCCAGCGATGTCTCGCGGCTCTTTCGCGAGCAACTGTTTTGTGTAATTGTAATTATTTTTGTTGTAAGTTTATCAACGAAATGAGCACTTTGCGCAGAACTCAATAGTGGTGAAGCGAAAACGCAAGGTATAGGAAAATGTGAATATTTTTTTTTTTTATTTATCCGTTTTGTCCTTCGCGTCTCGAAGCTACTTCGGAGCGCCTTATAGCGGGTTATATCGGTTCACGCGTAATCAATTAGCCCTTACTTGTTTTTTGTCCATTTCTGATTTTGTCCTTACGAACCAAGTCGGCCTACCCATTTTTTTGCGGCTGCAGCCGCCGTCCTCCCTGTATCGCATTTGCCTTGGTCTGTCTATATTTGATTAGCGGTCATTGCTCCTTTATTTACTTATTTATTTACAATAGTGGACGGGAAAACTCCCTTTTTACATTTTAACAAGTTATTAAATGTTTTATGTTCATGTATAAAGAAAAAGAAAACAAGAAAATATTTCATACTTTGCACGCTAAAAAGAAAATAGTTATTTGTAGTAGAAAACAAACGGTAAACCGTTGACTAGTATATTGGCTAAATTACTCGAAGCAAAGAATTTGGTTTGAAACCACAGTCTTAAAGTGTTGAACGTTTCTCCCGGAGAAATCTTCACGGCCTAAGTCGTTGGCGCGATTGGCGATGCAGTAGACTCCCGATCTCGCTGCCAAGGTGCTTCTCACTGTCGGAACTTTGAACGTTCGTACCCTCCTCAGAGCTCTGTCCGGTGGATCTCGAATTTGAAACCTTTGGTTTAAGTATTGGCAATCGATCTTGCCCGAAATAATTTTGTAGAGGAAAATTTGTTCGCTTAGTTCCCTTAGGGATTCGAGACTCGGGATTCGGAGTGTCCTTGTGAGAATAATCATGGTCTCTTTGATGCATGGGCTTTATATATAATATGTAGTATTTCAATCACGATACAGAACATACATTAGAGATTTCACTACACAATTAACACATCCGTGCATAATAATATAAAAATTTCCAAGAATTTCCAAGAATTTCCAAGAATAACACTGCCTTGTTAAAGACCACTCGCGATCCGTCGTACCACTAAAGGCATAGGGAAACTGCAGAAAACCTATGCCGATATAGTCGGCCTCAGATTCGCTTTGCACTGTCGGAGCTACGTCGAGTTTTGCCAAGAATGTAAACATGGGCTATAGCTATGTACTTCTGACACATACGTAGAAGAACGTGTGTGACTCGAATACATATCGGGAGCTGTATACCGCACATATTTTTATTTCTTGACAAAGTACCAGGAAGCAAACCCTCAACTCGCCCGTGCTCTAGTTTAGAGATCAGCATGCTAAGCGCTGAACCAACACGCTGGTAGAAAATTTGAATATCCATAAAACAACATCAAACATGTGTAAATATAAAAGAAATAGAAGCTTAATGAACCTCTTCGCTTTTCAGACTTGTATCTTAGAATCTCACGGTTTGACTGTGTCTTGAACACTTCGAACGTTACCCCAGTAAAATTTATTATGTCATACCGATTTCCGAGCCTAGCAACCGATGAGATTGTTGAGTTGCTCGCTTTTATTCTGCCTTGTATGCAAAAACCGAGACTTTGCGTCCCGTACATTCTATTTAGGAACGCTTAAGGGGAGACTTGAGGCACATATGAGTGCGAAAGAGACAGTAAAAATGTTGAATGCATTTTTTCCTTAACGATCTCATAAAATTCAAAACGAATTGCAGGGCACACTGCGTTAATCAAATACGCAGTGAGCTCCGCAGGTCGATATCCTTTTTACAAAACAGTTTTGGAGTAGAATGGTTCCAAAGTATTGTGAGGTGATGATTTTTGGCCCCACCTTAAGGCAATGATCTTTAACTGATTTAATTTTTTTCTCGACTCAACAGGTGGGACATTCACCCCTCCCCTCAACGAAGACGCACACCGAATCCCGCGATGTCTCGCGGGTCCTTCGCGGCGCTGTGCCTCTGGGCGCTCGTCGCGTTCGTCGCCGGCCAGAACATGTACTACGCGGACGTCCAGCTGGAGTGTCCTCGTCACTGGGTCAAGTTCCAGGAGTCCTGCTACCGTTTCGTAAAGAGTCCACTGAAGCGTAGGGACGAGGCGAGGCGCACTTGCCAGGCCTACGAGAGCGACCTACTGTCGATAAACACGGTGGAGGAGCACGGTTTTCTGCTGCACCAATTGCTGTGGCTCGATCCGCAGCACCGCACCTGGTACACTGGCGTGAGGCAGTCGGGCGGTTACTGGTCGAACGAGGCCGACAACTCTCAGTTGGTGAACATGGAGAACGCCCTCCTGCCGGAGGCCAACGACGGGATCGCCAACAGGGACTTCCTGGCCTACTCTTTCAGCAACAATCTCAAGCGCTGGGGACTGGAGAGAGTCACGGGCGAGGAGCACCTGCTGTACATCTGCGAAGCTCCCGTCGCCAATCTCCACAACCTTGCCGAGGACGACCGCACTTACACGTACGGCGTCGAGATCGACGATCCTCTCAGAATCCCCAGAGGTCCTTACTTCGTCAAACAGCCGATGAACAAGGTCTTCGACGTCTCGAAGCGCGGCCAGCTCAACCAGGTCTCGCTCACCTGCTTCGCGGGCGGTTATCCGACGCCGGTCTACGAGTGGTTCAAGGAGTACCACGAGGACTCGCGATTGGTCGAGAATCTGATCGACCCGCTGTCGAATCGGCGCTACACCCTCAGCGGTGGCTCACTCATCATTTACAATCCCAGTCAGACCGACGATCGCGGCTCGTATCACTGCAAGGCCAGCAATCCCTATGGCACGATTATCTCGGAGAGCGTGGAATTGTCTTTCGGTTATATCTTGGAATTCAATTTGAAACGGTCGGAGGAGAGCGGAGAGCAGAACTGGGGAAAAGCCGTTTACTGCGATCCACCGCAGCATTACCCTGGCGTGAAGTACTACTGGGCGAGGGATTACTTTCCGATCTTCGTCGAGGAGGACAAGAGGGTGTTCTCGTCGAACGACGGGACTCTCTACTTCTCGGCCCTCGAACCCATCGATCGCGGCAACTACTCGTGCAACGTACAGAGCGTCGCATCCGACACCGGACGCAACGGACCCTTCTTTCCGCTCAGGGTCGAACCGCACTGTGAGCACGGGCATTTATTTTGTCTCAATTGCTATTTATTATTGTCATTATTTATTTACAGTTTACACTTTTTACATCTGCTTCTATATGTTGCTTTTCACGTAAAAATATATACATCGATT
>OY294018.1:15365558-15383163 GCA_958510785.1 Exephanes ischioxanthus | reverse complement strand
TTTTTCCCCGTTTTGTCCCACCGCCCCAGTGCCCCATCGATACAATCCGATTTCTTGCCCCGTTTTTCCCCACCGATGCATCCCGATTTTTTGTCCCGTTTTAACTCATCGATAGATCTCGTTTGCTTCACCGATGCATCCCGATTTTTTCGCCGCATTTTGGGCCATCGATATAAGCGAATTTTTTTGCTCGTTTTGCCCCACCGCATCACTTTGCCCCAACGATAGAACCCGATTTTTTGCCCTTTTTTCCCCATCGATGCATCCTGAATACACCGGTACTTCAAGTACAGGTGTATTTCAAGTATATGGAATTATTTGTATTTTTGTATTTTTTCGAGTACTTCAAGTACCGGTGTACTTGAAGTACACCGGACGCATGAACCCATGAATCCATGGACACATGAACTCATGGACTCATTGACGCATGAAAAAATTCAAACAAAACAAATTGGCAAAAATAAAAATAAAAAAATGTTAAATACAAAAAAATATTGAAAAAATCCCAAAAAAATTTTTAAGTAAAAAAAAATTAAAAAATTAAAAAAAATATTGACAAAAAACCAAAAAATATTCCAAATTAAATTTTTTTTTAATTTAAAAAAGTCAAAAACATTTTTTTTTAAATCCGAAAAAATTCGTTAAAAAAACCTAAAAAATAAAAATAAAAATAAAAAAAAACCAAACCAATTTCAATATATTCTAAAACCCGAAAAAAAATTAGGAAAATAATTTGTTTTGAATTCAAAACAATATTTAAAAAATAGGAGTTTTTTTAATCTTAAAAAATAGGCATTTTTTTAATCTTAAAAAATTCAAATTTTTTACCGAAAAAAAAATTTGGTTGTTTTTGTTTATTTTTTGGAATTTTCTAGGAATTTTTTTTGGGTAAAAAAAAAAATTTGCGTTTTTTAAAAACGTTTCTAAATTTTTTTTCGGTTTTCTCAATTTTTTTTCGTTTTTTTAAAATTGTTTTTGAATTTGTTATTGTTATTATTATTATTATTATTATTATTATTATTATTATTATTATTATTATTATTATTATTATTATTATTATTATTATTATTATTATTATTATTATTATTATTATTATTATTATTATTATTATTATTATTATTATTATTATTATTATTATTATTATTATTATTATTATTATTATTATTATTATTATTATTATTATTATTATTATTATTATTATTATTATTATTATTATTATTATTATTATTATTATTATTATTATTATTATTATTATTATTATTATTATTATTATTATTATTATTATTATTATTATTATTATTATTATTATTATTATTATTATTATTATTATTATTATTATTATTATTATTATTATTATCATCATCATCATCATCATCATCATCATCATCATCATCATCATCATCATCATCATCATCATCATCATCATCATCATCATCATCATCATCATCATCATCATCATTATCATCATTCATTTTCACGATCCATTTTTTAATGAATTAATATAATTTTTATAAAATTGAAAAAAAATTCATAACATTAATTTATTTTACGAGATGAAAAAAAAGCAAAGAAAAACTATGAAACTTACACGACTCCTTTTACCCGCTTGTTCACCTCGAATATTCGCCCATCCTTTATACGGTCTTTCACCGGGAGATGAATGCGTTCGTTGTTGCGACGCGGCATCCTTCAACGGATTCGCGTTTTTTCGCGACAACGAGCGATCAAATTTTGCGAACAGTCCCAATGACAACGCACACAGAAAAAACTCACACCGAAAAAACTCACACAGAAAAACACAACACTCGATTACACGATTACACGATTACACGATTACACGATTATTAAATTCGACGAAAGACTGGACGAGGGAAGACGACGATGACGAATGACGATACGACTGAATGTTTTTCTCGCGCGTGTGAGAGCCCGTGTGAGTTGCTTGGCAACCAGAGACGTACACCGGGGCTTCCGCTAATCCATGTACCGTCTCACAAAACCATTTGTTTCACAGGAGGTCGTCATAAAACTATCCTTTTCGGTCACAATCCAGTTGGAAATTTTATTTTTTTACCGGAAATGACGTCATCTAGAAAATAGTTTACTTCCGTTTTGGAAATTTCATTACTGATAAAAAATTTAATTTCAATTCGTTCAGGAATGTAATTTAGGGGAAACGTCAAACGACAAAAAAAAATTCAAAAAATTTTTTTTAAGTTTTAAAAAATTCAAAAAAATTTTTTAAAAAGTTCAAAAAAAATTCTTAAAAAGTTCAAAAAAATTCTTAAAAAGTTCAAAAAAATTCTAAAAAAGTTCAAAAAAAGTTCAAAAAAATTTCAAAAAAAGTTCAAAAAAAGTTCAAAAAAGTTCAAAAAAATTCAAAAAAAGTTCAAAAAAGTTCAAAAAAAATTCAAAAAAAGTTCAAAATAATCGAAAGAAATTTTTTTTAAAATATATCTTTACATTAAAGAAAAAATCCAAAAAAGTTAATTTTTTTTTTTTATCCAAAAAAAGTTTTAAAAAACTAAAAAAAAAATATTATAAAAAGTTGAAAAAACACAAAAAAAATTATTTAAAGAGTTTACTGACAGCGGTGGATGCGCGGTTGGCGCGCGGCTCCGGTGGTTTCCCAAGTCAAGCACAATCGTTCGCGGTCAGTGCTTGGATGGGTGACCGCTTAGCCGTGTGCTAGCTGGCGCATCGACCAGTGAGCGGGAGGCGCTTTCTTCTGAAACTTAGGTGTTTCTGCAGTTTACTCAAATGCAGAAATACCGGAAGATCAGTAGAATATCGCCAGCTGTACCGACATGGGTTTTCCGCAGTTTCCCTGTGTCCTCGGCAAATGCGGTACAGTTAGGGGGAAGTTAGTCGGCTGCGGACGCACGGAATTAGAATAGGTTAGCGAAATGCGGGTAGGAAAGTGTTAGAATAGGTACACGGTTAGGCTAGGAGGGGAGCTAAGGTAAAAACCCCTAAGGGGTATACCTAGAACAGAACATCAATAAAAATAAAAAAAATTAATTATTTAGAGTTTTAAAAAAACCAAACACAAATTTTCAGAAAGTTTAAAAAAACGCAAAAAAAAATGTTTTAAAGTTTTAAAAAACCCAAAAAAAAAAATTTTAAGTTGAAAAAACCCAAAAAAAAAATTTTTTAAGCTTTTAAAAAATTCAAAAAAACGTCCGAAGCGTTTAAAAATAAATAAAAAATTCCAAGAAAATTCAAAAAAATCAACAAAAAAACGAACAATTTTTTTTTTTTAATTTCTTCCATGCGTCCATGAGTCTATGGGTTCATAGGTCCCATCCTCCATCCATCCATCCATCAGTCGGCTTGGCCAGCCGGACCGTACAGCCTTCAGTACAACACAGCTAGTAAATTGTAGTTAATTAGTACTTGATTACTTCAAGTACCAGTACTTCAAGTACTCGAAAAAATACATGTACTTAAAGTACACCTGTACTTGAAGTACCGTCCTGTAAGTACGAAACAAGTACCGAGTACTTCCAGTACTGTCCAGCTCTGCTTCTCTACTGAAAGTGACCTCATCAAGAGGCAAGGTAACTTTCGGCGTGAGAATTTCATTTTTTACCGGAAATGACGTCGTCTAGGAGAAACGTCACTTCCGGTTTGAAGATTTCATTTTTCGACCGAAAGTGACGTTTCGTTTGATGACTTCACGTCCGATGGAAAACTTAGATTTAAAAACTAGAAGTGACGATTTCCCCAAATGTCACCTCTCATTGAAAAAGGGTGCAAAGTGATTTGCACATTTACTATACCTCATGTTTTACGGTTTTTTTTTCAACGCTTCTTAATTTTAGTTTTAATTTAAGTATAGACTTGAGTTAAGTATAGCAAAACCATGTGGCAATTGCTGTACACCTCTTTTCGTAACATAAAAAAATGTCTACATCTCTTTAAGATTATATTGTTTTCTATTCGATTTTTAAGCCTGGTTTGCATACTTCGTACATGTGTTTTATATGGATCATGCAACGACGGTTGCGAATATATCTGGACAGTCAACCCATTAATATTTTACTGCTTATCAAATGTTGTGCGCGTTTCGTTGCAATATTTTCTTCAAAAACCCATCCTTGGGGGGTCATTAACGCAATTCAAGGAGAAATATGCTATGTGAATAGCCAATCACGTTCATTATACATTTTTCTGCCTTTTATGAAAAAATCGGTATTTACCTCTCTCGCATCTACCGATCTTAACCTGATAATTTACGATTTCGTATTGTTGATTATATTTCCTATGGATATTTTACCTGCGCATCCAGTTAACGCAGAATTCATTCAATAATTGAAATATATGTTCGACAACACGAATTCTCACCTACCTTTTGTCGATCTCGTTGAACATTTTATAAAACTGAATTATTTCATAATTCTCGTCGCGATAATACCTAAAGTTATCTTTATCTTCTTCAAAAATACACTCGCAGATAACACAGGTTATACGTCAAGGAGCGAAATAAATTGCCCACGCAGCCACTTTACACTTACCTTGTATGTTCTAACTAGATGACACAATCACTTTGATTCGTAGTCATTTCCTCTACGAGTAAGTACGAAAAAATGAGTACTACTGAATTCAGTAGTAATGTCAATACTATAATTTTTGGCGTTTTGTAAATCCTTATGGTAATTCATATTATGTACTGCCTGTCATAATATTTGAACTCGTGGCAATGCATCGTGTTGCATGAAGTTCGAATCTCCTCGTTAAGGATGCTTCACACGTTCAGGAGACTTAAGCCCCTTTAAAACATACGTACAGGATCTGATTCACTGAAATGTATCCGGTAAGAAGTACAATATATCTGTAGAAGATTGTGTGAATTAATTCAGAATTTTATCTGAATGATACCGCTCGCAGGTTGTCTCTATAGTTATTTCCTATAAACCCTTTCCTACAAAACATAGCGACAGGGTCAGCTTCACCTTATTGTGTAGTAAAAATCTTAAATAATAAGTTTGATTCTTTTCAGCATTTTAGCTCAAAGCGGTTTCTACACATCGATTCATTTTGTAGCCGTACCGCACGCGCGGTAGCTCGAGGCCTCCCAGCGGTGCGCGAAACTGGCCGCTAGCGCGGCCGCCAACTTCAGCCTCATGTCGGTTTTTCCTTTCAGAGAATATACGTTCGGGGATTTTGTCTTTCGGAGCATCTTCTTTCGGAGACTTGCCCTTTCGGGGAATCTACATTCGGCGATTTGCTCTTTAGGAGAAATTACTTTCGGGGATTTTGTCTTTCGGAAAATCTGCTTTCGGAGATTTGCCCTTTAGAGGAATCTATTTTCGATGCTCTGAATGTTCAAAACTAAAAATTTTCGACTTCTGAATCTCGCGTATATAATCTTTCTTTCAAAGAAATTTCGGACGTTTAGGCTTTCGAGACATTTGCTATTCTCTAAATTAAATTTCGAGTCTGTACATCTTCTTAGACTTAAATTTTTCTAATGTCCTAATATCGTAATTTAAGTTCTTCGGGATATGAATATGAATGTTCTCCATGCTGCCGGAAATTAGACCCTTTCTATCAAATCAATTTCGGATAATTTATCCTTCGAAGCTAAACTCATTGTAGGTTTATTTCGATCGACTGTATAGAGTCCCGGTGGACTAACTCGTCGGAAATTATATCGGGTGAGATATTTCGGTTCGGGATTTTGCACCTTCGTATTTTTAACATTCGGGAATCTAATCCCGCCCCAATTTGACTTTTTATGAGACGGGGAAAAGGTCTCGATGGTGAGACTGGAATATTTAATGGTGAGATCGCTGCACGCGGACGATTTTATGTGCAATGATCTCGAGTAAATGCCTAAAGGTCGAATTTTAAGACATCAGTTTGAACTTGAGATCGAACTTAAGATCGAAGTCAAGCCCGAACTCAGGATCAAACTTAAGTCCGAACAATCTTAAGTTCGATCTCAAGAGCGATCTTAAGTTCAAGCTAATGTCTTAAAATCCGACCCGTGAATTTGAAAAAAATAACTTTTTTTTTTCATGCATTCAAATTGGAACTCCTTTACCTACTTTTCAAACATAAAAAGACATGTTTTTCTTTGACGTTCAAACAAGCCCTTTGCTGCCCAGACGTTTCTGTGTACAATCATCTCGAGTAAAGGTTCAAGTTAAACTTCTTTTTTTTTCGTCCATTGAAATTGGAACTTTTATACCTTTGGTAACGTAAAAAGGAAATGTATTTTTCTTTGACGGTCAAACAAGCTCTTTGCTGCCAATATCGATTGGCGACTAAGCGGATCAGCGAGGCAAAAGATTCTGGTTGGGATTAAGGCCAAGTTGAGACTCGAGGGCGATATTACTTACCACATACACGAGCACTGTTTGCAGTTCGAAACAAAGTTTCGCCCTCGTTCGCCTATTATCGCGAAAAGTTGAACCGTCGCGATTCTACTTGATTAAAAATATATTAAAAATAATGGAGTCCCAGAAATGACAAAGATTTAATTTCGCCTCTTAACCTCTGAAAAGTTGAACCGCCACGATTCTACTTGATTAAAAAAACATTTAAAATAATGTAGGCTCAGAAATTACAAAAATCTAATTCCGCCTATCGACGCAAAAAGTTGAACCGTTGCGATTGCACTTCATTACAAACATATTAAAAATAATGTAGACCCAGAAATTGCAACAAATTTCAACCCCGTCGGTTTTCTATTCGCACCAAAGTTGCATGCAACTTTCCTTCAATTTTCGATGCCCTCCTGGTTACCTTTGACGATGATGAAAGAGTTGATTTTCGCGTGTTCGCTCGTCGCATGGACTTTGGAGAATCGATTCTCGAATCTGCAGAGGAGCACCCTTGTCGTCGCGACTGCGCGAGCTACGACTTTGGGCGAGCTGATGGCCCGTCAACATAAACCGCACAGCAACGCAAACGAGGATACAAATTTAATTACGGTAAACGGCCCAGTTTCTGTCACTGTCCCAGTTACCGTCATTGAACTTTACACATACAAACATACAGTTGTCATTTAATAATAAAAAAAAAAATTGACGGCATTTTGAAGAGCGGATTTTACTCTTGATTATTGCCGTAATACGTATATTTTTATAACAATTTTGAGTTAACAATGCAATAGTGTATGGCGCAACTCGAGTTTTGGTACTTCCGAGCCGCAATTGCTGTAAGGGCGTTAGCCAAAGCATCTCGCGACTTCTTCGAATGCATTAATTTGCAAGAATTAAAAAACATAGAATAGTACATTACTCCACGAGGGCGAAAAAGTGTTTCGCACGAGGGATGTACGAAATTTTTCATCACAAGGTGCGAAAATGGCAGTTTTACTTGCAGAAAATACCGTTATACCAACGGTTTTAGTGCAAGTAATATTATCGCTTAGATTGGTAATAATTTGTTTTTTCATGGCGTGCTTTATTAAATCCGTCATAACGGAAAATGCGTCAGCCATATTAGGTTACGCTGTACTTTCCGTCACTCATTGTACCGCGTCTGTTATAAATCGAAGTTAATGTATCGATATCATTTTGACCCATAAAATTATTGAAAAATAATAATAACAATAATAATAATAATAAAATCTGTACGATAGTGCCATAAAGTCCGGCGAAAAGATATAAACTTGGTACTCGGTGAACCGCCATATACGCGTCACGCGTGACGGAAACTGGGTCCGCAAGTTGCCGGCAACTGCAGCATGAGGTCTAAAAAGTGACGGAAACTCGGGCAGTATAGAAGCATTGTTAAACCCATCATTTAATAAGTTTAATAAGATCCTCCCGAATTAACTTCAATAATGCCTGAATCGTATTCAGAAGGCTTCGATGCATATATTCAAACATTTTATTTCGAAGTGAAAATTCAACCCATCTATAAATAACGGAAAACCCCGTTTACTGTCCTAATGTTTACGAAAACTGGGCCGTTTACCTTAGTGCCGTTTCGTCGTGTCTGTTCGAGCCCGGTACGGATGGTTCGCCAATAAGCGTTAATTTCCCCCAAGTCGAAGCCTCGGAAGATTTAGCCCGAACGGAGTGAGTCCAATATCAATTACGCATCGTGAGTATCAGCGTCGATAATCTTTGGCAAAAGGATCGTCCGATATTCGTCATATTCTCCCATCCGCAAACGATATCCCGCGGGCAAAGTGATTTCTCAATCGGCAAAGTATATAGAAAGTCGATTCCCCATCAACCGCGCAAGCCGGGCTCCGGTCGCAGGAGACGCGACAGCGGGAACAAATGAAAGAGAGCAAAGATTTCGCGTGACTATGGCCAATTAATGAAAAAGCCGTCGGAGATGCGGACGACGAGGAGGACGCGACCAGAGAAGTTAAAAGGACGATTGAAGAAAGACGAAATCTCCCGCGGTATGTCGAGAGCATTCCCCTCTTTCATTAACTCTTCGAAAAGCGCGAGGCCTTCTTCTGATTCTTCCTCTCCTTCATCCTCCTCCTCTTCGCCTTCGATTGAACGGATTTTACCGGGTTCTGGTTCGCCCGCCCGGGCTCCTTTTTCGTCATAGTTTTATCTCCTTCTATCCGGGGAGTGGCGAGACGCCGCGAAATTACGAGAAGCTGCACTACCGTTGGGGGGGCAACGAAATGAATCCTCCTCTAGAGAGCGAACGAAGAAACCGCGTCCCTTTTCCTACTCGTCGATTTCGATTTTTATTCGTTTCGGCTCTGCGATTCTCTCCGACCATCGCCAACGCTCGTACCGTTGGCCAAAAGAAAATCGTTCGGGTATATAGCCTTTGCTCTATTTTTCCAGTTCCTTGCCGCGGCCAACTTCACTCGTCCTCTCCACCTTGCCTCGGCGTCCCTGCCTCTAAATTAACCGTAAGCCGGCTCAGATTCAATAGTGGATTACCACTCGCGGCTCGAGCTTGTATTACTCCCTGGGAGCATGGGCTATCGATCTAACGTCGCGGCTACCCGGCATGTCCTCTAAGAACGTTTAATCCCACGAAATAGATTGCGAAGATTCGCGGCTGTGCTGAAACACGCGAACGGACACCTTCCCGAGTGCGTCACGGTGAGATATCGGAGGTAACTTGAACAAGGGTGCCGAGTTATGTTAATTCGATAGGTTTCGAGATATCGTCGAGGCTCTTGGGTTCGCTGAGCTGAGTCTTATCATGTTGCTTCGATGCACTCGCTGATTCCGGCAAGTGCTTTGGCGGTTGAAAATCTGTTCAGGTTTCCCGAAAATGATATGGAACAAATGTCGGTGGACAATCGATCTAACATCTCGACTCCCCGGTGTGTCTTCTAAGAAATGTTGAATCCTACGAAGCAGATTGATAAGATTGGCTGGTGTGCTGAAACACGCGAACGGACACCTTCCCCAGTGCGTCACGCTGAGATATCGGAGGTGACTTTAACAAGGGTGGCGAGTTATCCCGAGTAGAAATTTTCGCGCGTTACATCGGGCCCTGATAAGGTTCTGAGAAGGCCTGATAAGACCTGATTAGGACCCTATGAGGGTCCGATGTACCGCTCGAAAATTTCTACTCGGGATGTTAATTCGACAGGTTTCGAGATATCGTCGAGGCTCCTGGGTTCGCTGAGCTGAGTCTTATCATGTTGCTTCGATGCACTCGCTGATTCCGGCAAGTGCTTTGGCGATCGAAAATCTGTTCAGGTTTCCCGAAAATGATATGGAACAAATGTCGGTGGACAATCGATCTAACATCTCGACTCCCCGGTGTGTCTTCTAAGAAATGTTGAATCCTACGAAGCAGATTGATAAGATTGGCTGGTGTGCTGAAACACGCGAACGGACACCTTCCCCAGTGCGTCACGCTGAGATATCGGAGGTAACTTTAACAAGGGTGCCGAGTTATCCCGAGTAGAAATTTTCGCGCGTTACATCGGGCCCTGATAAGGTTCTGAGAAGGCCTGATAAGACCTGATTAGGACCCTATGAGGGTCCGATGTACCGCTCGAAAATTTCTACTCGGGATGTTAATTCGACAGGTTTCGAGATATCGTCGAGGCTCCTGGGTTCGCTGAGCTGAGTCTTATC
Source organism: Exephanes ischioxanthus (assembly GCA_958510785.1). NCBI lineage: Eukaryota > Metazoa > Arthropoda > Insecta > Hymenoptera > Ichneumonidae > Exephanes > Exephanes ischioxanthus. The sequence continues at coordinate 15,373,132 of OY294018.1, read as the reverse complement.
ATGTTGCTTCGATGCACTCGCTGATTCCGGCAAGTGCTTTGGCGATCGAAAATCTGTTCAGGTTTCCCGAAAATGATATGGAACAAATGTCGGTGGACAATCGATCTAACATCTCGACTCCCCGGTGTGTCTTCTAAGAAATGTTGAATCCTACGAAGCAGATTGATAAGATTGGCTGGTGTGCTGAAACACGCGAACGGACACCTTCCCCAGTGCGTCACGCTGAGATATCGGAGGTAACTTTAACAAGGGTGCCGAGTTATCCCGAGTAGAAATTTTCGCGCGTTACATCGGGCCCTGATAAGGTTCTGAGAAGGCCTGATAAGACCTGATTAGGACCCTATGAGGGTCCGATGTACCGCTCGAAAATTTCTACTCGGGATGTTAATTCGACAGGTTTCGAGATATCGTCGAGGCTCTTGGCTTCGCTGAGCTGAGTCTTATCATGTTGCTTCGATGCACTCGCTGATTCCGGCAAGTGCTTTGGCGATCGAAAATCTGTTCAGGTTTCCCGAAAATGATATGGAACAAATGTCGGTGGACAATCGATCTAACATCTCGACTCCCCGGTGTGTCTTCTAAGAAATGTTAAATCCTACGAAGCAGGATTTAACATTTCTTAGATGGCTGGCATAAGATTGGCTGGTGTGCTGAAACACGCGAACGGACACCTTCCCCAGTGCGTCACGCTGAGATATCGGAGGTAACTTTAACAAGGGTGCCGATTTATGTTAATTCGATAGGTTTCGGAGATATCATTGAGGCTCTTGCCGTCGCTGAGCACAGTCTGTACGTGTTGCTTCGACGCACTCGCCAATACCGGCAAGTGCTTTGGCGATCGAAAATCTCTTTGGGTTTCCCAAAAATGCTATGGATCGAATGTCCGTGGACAATCGATCTCACGCCGCGGCTACCCGGTGTGTCTTCTAAGAACGTTAAATCCTACACTGATAAAAAAATACGGTTGAATCAACTAAGATTCGGGCAGGGACATTCAACTAAATATTTTGTTGGTACAGCTAAAAAATTGGTCAGTTCAACAATTTTTTGGTTGATTTCACCAAAATATTTTTGAGTCATTAAAATATTTTGTTCGCCCAACTAAATATTTATTTGAACGTCCCTGCCCGAATCTTAGTTGATTCAACTGTACTTTTTTATCAGTGTACGAAATAGATTGCGAAGATTCGCGGATATGTTGAAACACACGAACGGACACCTTTCCCCAGTGAGATATCGGAGGTAAGTTGAGCAAGGGTGCCGAGTTATGTTAATACGATAGGAATCGAGATATCGTCGAGGCTCTTGCCTTCGCTGACCTGAGAACCGCGAGGTAACCAAGCGAAGGTCTGATCATGTTGCTTCGACGCACTCGCTGATAACGGCAAGTGCCTTGGCGATCGGAAATCTCTTCGGGTTTCCCAAAAATGCTATGGAACAAATGACCGTGGACAATCGATCTGACGTCGTGGCTCCCCGTTGAGTATTCTAAGAACGTTTAATCCCGCGAAATAGATTGTGAAGATTGGCGGGTATGCTGAAACACGCGAACGGACAAGTTTCCCAGTGCGTCACGCTCAGATCCCGGAGGTAACTTGAACAAGGGTGCCGAGTTATGTTAATTCGATATGAATCGAATTAACGATTCATCAATTAACGAATACGTCGAGGCTCTTGGCGTCGCTGAGCTGAGAACCGCAACGTGAAATTGGAAGTCCTTTGGCGATCGGAAACCTCTTAAGGTTTCCCAAAGATCCCACGGAATACATGTCCGCACCGAAAAAAAGGTTTGATAATATCAAACTAAGCAGCGGTTGCGGGTGGCGAAAGAAATATTTTGTCGATTGAACAAAATGTTTGTTAAATCCAAGTAACGATTTCTTGAAGCAACTAAATATTCGGTCAAACAACTGAATATTCGTTCAATCAACCAAATATTTCCTTCACTCGACCAAATATTTCTTTCGCCACCCGCAACCGCAGCTTAGTTTCATATTACCAAACCTTTTTTTCGATGCGCGTATTTTTTTTTTTCGTGCCGAAGACAAATCTGGATCAGTCTTGGCCTCGGATCGAACGGGACATTGCACCTTGCCAAAAATATTATGTTTCAGATTTTATCGTCCAGCCTTCATCTTCCGTCTGGCAATAATCGGCGATCAGCGGACTCCCCGGCCGATAACGATACCCCGCGATCATTTCAACAGACAAGAGGAAAACAGACCGTGAAAAATGTGCAGAAGCTAAAATCCATATTCTCACAACGACGGATGGATAATGGATGAAGCCGTACAACCGGTGCGTCATTCACAGGGCGATCGATCGTGTTGTATCGGCGTTGATTGCTAATATCCCTCAAACCGAGAAAATCGGTAGCACGATGACTCGGAAGCCGTAATGCCGCCGTGTGTAACTCACGACTCGATTATCCCGCTAATCGATAACGCGATCGGGTTCTCGTGGGATGTATCGAGATCGCTGCGGTCGCTGTGTTCTCGGCCGATCCGCGTATATCGGGTGCGCGCAGGTACAGCCCCACATGCACACTGTGCCAATAACAGCTATAGGGTCGGAGGGGTTACGGGCAAGGGCGCAGACGACGCAGACGACGATGATGAGAAGCGACGCACACAGGACATCGGGGAGCGGGCAATTAGCGATTAGGATTATCCTAAATTAATTGTCGAGGCGGTCCCGGTCTCATAGTCAGGTGGGCACACACCGTAGTACACCGGCCACAGGAGCCCGTTGGCCGAGCAGTTACAATAACGGTAACCATTTAATCCAGGCCGTGGCTCGGGCTGCGTTCCACCGCGCGGAGCATATGTCGACGAGTATAATCTATCGGCGGATACCGTAGAGAAAGGGGGAGAGAGAACGCCGAAGGGAGGGGGGGGGGTGGGTTATCGATCGATATTAATATAGATCGATAAACTAAATATCCTATGCCTCTGAGAGATAACTACGACCGTCATTACGCAACGATAATTAAGTTTGCCTTGGAACGGTGAGCGTACACGATTTCAGAGCCGAGCGTGGAACGGATGATCTTCCTGCATTGTACTCCGGTAATTATTGGTGCATGCGCTCAGGTTTCGCTGTCGAAGTTAGCCGACGTGATACTTTGATCGGCTCTCAATCCTGTTCGAGGGAATCGGAGATCATTTCGAAACAAACGCGACAAGTTCGGATAGCGATTATCGTTAACGATTTCCGTGGAATTGGAAGGAGTTCCGAAGTTTTTGAGATGAAAAACAATCAAAGCGTAAACTCAAGTGGAGCGTAACTGAACTTTATGGTAGATGAGGCAACATCAATAGGAAAGAAACTAGAGTTTTTGTCGACTGTTCGCCACATTTGAGATATCGAAAAGGTCGGATGAATCGATTCGAAATTCAATACGAGAACTACATTTTGTATGTAAAAGATGCACGGTAAATTTCTCTCAAGACCAAAGTCTCGTCGACAAGTTATCAAGAATCGAAGTGTAAACTCAACTGCAGCGCAAATGAACGTCATGTTAAATGACGCACAATCAATAGGAAAGAGACTAGAATTTCTCTCGACAGTTTGAAACTTTTAAGGGGAGTCTAAACTCCTCTCTGTCGCTCTCACAGAATCCCCATGGCCCCGTCTCTCTCACACCCAAGCAACCGCCGGCTGGGTTTAGAATCCTCTTAAGGCATCGAAAAGGATGGAAGATTGGATTCGAAATTCCATATCAGGACTACATTTTGGATGTAAAAGACGCACGGTAAATTTCTCTCCGGAGCGACGTCATGTCGACAAGTTATCAAGAATGAAAGTGTAAACTCAACTGCAGCATAACTGAATTTCATGTTAAATGACGCACAATCAATAGGAAAGAGACTAGGATTTCTCTCGACAGTTTGAAACTTTTAAGGGGAGTCTGAACTCCTCTCTGTCGCTCTCACAGAATCCCCATGGCCCCGTCTCTCTCACACCCAAGCAATCGCCGGCTGGGTTTAGAATCCTCTTAAGGCATCGAAAAGGATGGAAGATTGGATTCGAAATTCCATATCAGGACTACATTTTGTATGTAAAAGACGCACAGCGAATTTCTCTCCGGAGCGACGTCATGTCGACAAGTTATCAAGAATGAAAGTGTAAACTCAACTGCAGCATAACTGAACGTCATGTTAGATGAGGCACAATCAATAGGAAAGAGACTAGAATTTCTCTCGACAGTTTGAAACTTTTAAGGGGAGTCTAAACTCCTCTCTGTCGCTCTCACAGAATCCCCATGGCCCCGTCTCTCTCACACCCAAGCAACCGCCGGCTGGGTTTAGAATCCTCTTAAGGCATCGAAAAGGATGGAAGATTGGATTCGAAATTCCATATCAGGACTACATTTTGGATGTAAAAGACGCACAGCGAATTTCTCTCCGGAGCGACGTCATGTCGACAAGGTATCAAAAATGAAAGTGTAAACTCAACTGCAGCATAACTGAACGTCATGTTAGATGAGGCAAAGTCAATGGGAAAGAAACTGGAGTTTCTCTCGACCGTTTGACACATTCAAGGTATCGGAAAGGATGGATGAATCGATTCGAAATTCTACATCAGAACTACATTTCTCATGTAAAAGACGCACAGCAAATTTACGCCGTCCGAAGTCTCGTCGACAAGTTATTGAGTGTATGGATGGCACAGACCCATAGACAGACAGAAATGGGAAAACTCTTTGTTTGCATTGAAAGCAAAGACCATTCCATCGATCCTCCAGAGTTCCATGATAAAAATCCTCCATTGGGGATATCAAGGCTTGGCGACTCCAACTGGATCGCCGTCACCGGCACACTGAGAAAAAAATACGGTTGAATCAACTAAGATTCGGGCCGGGACGTTCAACTAAATATTTTGTTGGTACAGCTAAAAAAATTGGTTAGTTCAACAATTTGTTGGGTGATATCACCAAAATATTTTTGAGTCATTAAAATATTTTGTTCGACCAACTAAATATTCATTTGAACGTCCCTGCCTGAATCTTAGTTGATTCAACTGTACTTTTTTATCAGTGCAGTGGTCAATCTAGTGGCCTGCATCGCCATCACCTGCAGTGATCGGCAAAGAAGTAAAAAAAACGTCGGTAAACAAAAATACGTTTCATTGCAATGTTCATCCGTAAGTCGTGACAGTGGCCCCGAAGCGGTTTGAATTGAAAAGCTCGTTCTCATCGCGGAAACCTCGGATATAACGTTTCGAGGATAGTGACACGTGAAACTAGAGACGAGGCGAAGCAAAGTCTCCCACTTGGGTTTGGGAGAGCTCGTCTCATCGAGGGGGTTGAGAAGGTGGGAAGGATGGGGGTGGAGAGATATGGAAAAGGAAACTTTGCCTCGCGTCTAGAGAGCCAGACCGTTAGCAGGAGTGCGGGTGATCTAGAACTGGAAAAGCGAGTGGAGAAGCCCCGGAGATGGAGGGAGGAGAGATGCGGGGGAGCTCGCGCGGTCGCTCTTTCTCCGTGAAATATGACAAAGTTCGACGCGAAGAGCCGGCGGTTGGCGGTGGAATAGTTGAAGAGGAACCGAGCGAGAAAGCGGCCGGACGAAGGAATACCCGGAGCCGGGGATTCGCAGACGCGACCCGGTTCATAGATGTGCGAAGGCGCACACCGGTTCGCCCTGAAACAACGATGAAGTTATCGCTGAGCTTCGGGTATAGTTCTCGTGCTTTGTTCCCGCACACTGGCGTGACGCCAATTCCTATCGTGGACCGGGAACGTTACCGGAGAAGCGGTGCGCGCCTCGGCAGTAACAGCAGCAGCAGGTAGGTAGATGGGTAGGTATGCGAAGTGGCGTGCGTGGTTACTCCACCGTGGCGGTTATAGGCTGTGGATGAGATGAACTCGCGTATGCCGTTGCTGCGGGAGGGTTTGATCAAGTTGAACACACTGTAACCTCACGGTTTCTCGCTCTTACCTGGGGGGGGGGGGGGGGGGAGGGGCGTGCCGATAAAGGGTCAAAGGTAAACCGCACGTTAAGCCACACTGACATATCGCCGAAGTCTCAAAGTGCCGGTATCAGCGAAACGTGGCGAGTATCGGGACCTATGTGCTGGAATAACGTGGTCGCGTTGGGACGTCAAAAGGGCTGCTCTAATGACTCGTCCGATACTCCGATCATCGGAACCTGACTTCCCGATAGCTTTCCCCGGTATTCGATGAGCATAGTCACGGAACACGTTACCCAGAGAGCGACCCTCCGACTCCCTCCGGTTTTGCACTGTGAACTGAAGGGTGAAGAGTCGATGTCGAATCAGAGTGCTGCACAAGACCAATGGTTCAGATCCTTGGGATTGTGGGGTTGATACGGCAAATCGAACGATTGTTCTTCGGAATACCATACGAAAACCATTTGATGGGTTCAATTGCTCGTACGATTATTTGCATCGCCTAAATTGCAGGTCTGCTAGGATGTGACCTTTTTTTCAAGATTACTGAGTATTGCGGTATTGAGGCCTTCAATACTGCCATATCCAGTACATTTTGGATATTGATGTGAAAACACTTTTGGAGACTTCTAAATGAGAAATCTCCCCAATGGTCAAATTCTTCCCAGGCAAGATACCCAGCGAGATAGTGCGCAAGATATTGTGCAAGATACCGCCCTGAGTCTAAGATCCCCTCTAAGATTCTAAATCCCCCACTCACACTGAGAAAAAAAAAAAAATGGTTGGATTAACCAAAAGTCGCGGTGACATACGTTCAAAGCTGTTATTTGTTTGGTACAAATATAGCATTGTTTTGTTAAACGATTATTTGCTTCAATTTATTCAAAAATTTTCCATTGAAACAGACATTTTTGTTGAACCAACCAAATACACCTTTGAACGTATGTCACCGCGCATTTGTTTAATCCAACCATTTCTTTTTCTCAGTGCAGGGGGCTTGGAATAATTAGCACCTGGGAGTAGGTCCTTCGGTAGGTACGATAGTACCTACCTAATTGTCGTGAGTACCGCATTGGCACATAAGTCTTTTTATCATCGATACTCAATCCTTCTATAATGGAAGTGCCTCCCATCTACGTTATCAAAAAACCATGGTAATATCGGTCGACATCTCCATATTCAACAACACGCAAGTCACCGTTCTCTGAGAACGGACGGCTCGGTGCAAGGTTATGTTTATCAAATATTCATACACAAATGCGATAAAATTGTTCTCGAATTAGCTGGTAATTCCTTCGATCGTACATTCTCCACACCACACTGTAGACTAACCTTTCAGCTTTCTTTTTTTAATTTAACTATAACGTTTGGCTTTGGTTTGCAATATCGAACGTGCGCGTATCATGACGATTATACACCCGATACGCATATTGTGTTCCGAGTGTGGGATGTAAAAGCGGCCTCGAGGATCTGCACGTGAGCAGACGCAATCTGTACTCCCCACTGGAGTGCCTTTGAGATGAGGTTCGATAAGCCGCGCGACGCGGGCATACGCTGATTTATTTAATGTACGCGGGAATAAACTACCTTCCGGTTAGTCTCGCGATCGTTCCGGGGACGTATGGAAGGCGTCGGAAGAATTGTCGACGGGAGGGCAAAAG